>JAZDUA010000227.1:0-600000 GCA_038098605.1 Gryllus longicercus | reverse complement strand
GTGCCGGAGAACTGACAGACGGAGAAGATAATTCAACACCATCTTTCATTCAGGTAAATATTCTCTATTTGAAATATTTCAGTTGCACGAAGGTGCCGAAAGAATTTTGAACCAAAAAAACATGCAATGTTAGAAAAATCAGGGATTTTAACGAAAATGAGATCCGCACCATATAATGCTTCTTTCCGCTTCCTCAGGACAGTTAAAAAAAATGAATTAGTTTTTTAGAAAATTTTGAAAGTGTTGTTGAAGCTTGTTGTAAAGTACATCTAAAAATCAAAATATCTCTTTCAAACTCGCAGGGCACCGAGTTCGTTCATATCGATCGGGATAATATCAATTTTGAAGAACATCGTTTAAACTGTCTAGACGCTTGTGTTAACAGACTGATAGGCGGACGGACGGACGGACAGACAGACGTTTTGCCGTGAATCAAATTTTTCGGTATCAAGAACCCACAAACACGGTTTCTCACTACATAACGTGTTAGACGAAGTAATTTACTACATATTGGGAATAAGATTTCTCCACTTTTTTATTACCACGGCCCGTCAATAGGAGTTTTTCTGTCGAAAAGTTTCCAGGGCACGATTACAATAATTTCTCTTCTTACGTAGGCGAAAAAGTCAAAAGTTATTAAAGAAGTGACTTTGCATGTCCAAATATGTTTACGTTTCACACTACAAGTGTACTCAATTCATCTTGTCAAGTAGGTTAACTGATTATTGGTCTGGATGTTTACACAATTTCTTCAGGTACTCTCGGCATCTTTTCTGAAGATAGTTGAGATCAGGTCTTTAGAAAGATTTTTACTAGTAACGAGCCACAGGGCTACGCTTAACTTTCTGAATCTTTTTGATATGAATCTTCTAAGGATCCCTTTGTTCGATTACAGGCGCGAATCCATAGTTCATTTACGTACGTCAAAGTAGTTTTTTTTAGTGATACGCGGAGCAGCTCTTCATTGAACTGCGAATGATTTTGACTATCTGTACAGCAGCCATGTCTCTTGTTCTCATTTCAGTTGCGCTTCATTTCGTTGTATAAACCATTTAAAAAATTGTCAATCAACACACTAAATTCAGCTGCGGCAACTTATAAAATAGTACGACGTACAACACCGATGAGACTGTTTATCTACATGCAGAAAGTAACAAACTTAGAACACAGCACCCTGATAAAAACAGTACTTCAATTTTTAGATGAAATGCTACTATTCCAAGCTACACAATAAAATAAATACCCTGCCCCCCCCCCACTCAATTGTACGCCATCAAATCCCGCCCGCACCGCTCATCCGCAACATTTAGATACATTGCGGATTGCATTAAACATGCAGGAATTTTTCAAAATCACACCAAAACCAACGTTGATGTACTAAGAAATTTCATCTGCGTACCGGTATTACGTTTACTCACAACAGTTACACACCGGTAACATTACTATTTTCTGTAAATATTATACATTTCGTTTTCGTTATCAACATCGCTCATTCATATATACCCGAGTTATACCATGTTGGCTATTTTCTGTTGTTGTTTTTTTTATATATTTTTACAGAATTGAACGTGGTTCGAAATTCAGTTGGCAGAAGCACGATTCCCTGTCTCGAGAACGTCTGTTACTAGAAAGGGAGTAAAAGCGCGCCGTGACTTTCGAACCACAATAGTGCCGATTGTATATGTCCGGTCACTCTGGGCTTCAAGTTCCGCGCAAAGACTATGACCTACGTTCCAACACTGCATGCGCTCAACTGGCGAATATACTAAGTTTGAAGAGATATTCGTACTTACGTAGCACACATGGAGACTATTTGCATTTAAATGTTCCGCTCACCTGAAACAAGACAAGCAGAGCATTTACTTAAACATCTTTCACGGGTATTAACATTTAGCACAATACATACGCTGTACTAACATGATATAATCGTATTTATAATATGATTACGAGATTATATAAGAGTCAACATTTCAAATAAAATAATAGAATTCAAAACTGCCGATCAATTTCAAATACTCTCAAGGATATAATTACACCACGGTTCCACAGACGCCTCCTCCCTTGCTGATTTCTGAAGCATGGAAAAAAATCTGGAGCAGCAAGCTCAATTTGAAAGTTTCGTTTTTAAATTCAAAACGTTGAATTTATTACATTATATACTAGCAACCCGGTGTTACCGGGATATTGACTTATCATAATCACCCTTTAGATAGGGAAAGAAATTAGTTCTATCTATAGTATAAAATGGAATTAATATTAATTACACCCTCGACCCGCCCTGGCTTGTTTCTAATCGTTCTGCATCGCTCGGCCGCCCGCTATCCACATCACTCCCCGCCTTCTCTTCGACCGATGTGGTGGGGCCAAGCCCGCTGCGCTGTCCCGCGCCTTGCGGCTTGGAGACCGTACAATTGCCCCCACGCCACGAACGTCCGTGTATCTCCTTTTCGTATGACGCCCGGTTTCGTACTCAATTGTGGTGTCAATTATTCACAAAATACCAACATTTGTGATATTGATGAATTTGCCTACTTACGAGCTTTCTCTTCTTGTAAAAAAATATAGTGTTCCGTTTAAAACATAAAGTTAGTTCAATATCTTTAAAAAAAATTACTATCAAAAATCTAATAAGTACAATGGATGTCTTGAATCGGTTGGTGAAAATTTCATCTCAATATCGTGATCCGTTTAGAAAATAATAGAGATAGAAGGTTTTGTTGACTAACTCGGTTTAGCTGAAACGTAACCCAAAGAAACGGTTTTGCTATTTCACAATTCATAATTTCGAGAACGTTGTTTTCACCAAGTTCTCTTCCCGTATATAATTATCTTCATAAAGTTGTTTACCAATCGTCGTTGTAACTCACAAATGATCCTATAACTAAAATTCGTTTCCGACGGAGCGCGCGTCGCCCTGTCAGTGGCAGACCCGTTACGCAAGTAGAAGATTGATCAGGTCGCCGACTGAATCAGTTTCAACACAATTTGCTTTTGAAGAAAAAGATGGGAAAAGTATTTGGAACCGTTTCAAAACCGAATTCGTCACAATCGTTTTATTATCATATATAAAATCTAAACCGAAATATTTTACTAACCGAAACAAACCGGAACATTATCTAAACAGAATTGATACCGTCATAAATTCCAGTTATAAAATCTGAAACATGGGTTTTGTACAAGAAAGCGTAAAGTGTCGACTCAATCATGGTGAATCGGAAAATTATTGCACGCACACCCTCACATTATCTAAACATATTCGAAGTATCACGATGGCATATAATTAATACAATTTATACAAGTATTAATTCTAAAATTCAAGACGTTTTGAGAAACGAAAGGACGTTACACGTTACCTTGTCTGACGAGTCTCATTTTACATTATTTCCAGCAGATGGATGTGAACGAGTATGGCGACAACATCATGAAATCATGGACCCTGCATGTCAACAGGGGACTGTTCAAGCTGGTGGAGGCTGTGAAGGTATGGGGCGTGTGCGGTTGGAGGGATATGTGACCCCTGATACTTATAGATACGACTCTGACAGGTGCGACGTACGGAAGCTCTGACGTACGTCTGATCACCTGCACCCATTCATGTCCATTGTGCATCCCAACGTACTTCGGCATTTCCAGCAGGACAAAGCGACAGCCCACACGTCCAGAATTGCTACAGAGTGGCTCCAGAACACTCTTCTGAATTAAAACTCTTGCGCTGTCCACCAAAATCCCCAGACATGAATATTATTGAACATATCTAGGATGCCTTGCAACGTGCGGTTCAGAAGAGATCTCCACCCCTTCGTACTCTTACGAGTTTATGAACAGCTCTGCAGGATTCATGATGTCAATTACCTCTAGCGCTAATTCCGACATTAGTCGGGTCCATGCCATGTCATGTTGCGTCACTTCTGCGTGCTCGCGTGGTCCCTATACGATATTAGGCAAGTGTACCAGTGTTTTCGGCTCTTCAATGTAAATGAAATATAATAGTTCAAATGGCAGCTTTTAAACTTGCAATGAACATGCATTGAAATGTCCATTGTTGTATTGTATGTTCCTTGAACAATCATCGTTTTTTCGAAATATATTTAGATGGCTGTTGTTGACCTTAGCCGACTCCTAAACATGGCTTAAATAGTTTTTCGTTAAAATGCAAACATCAAATTTTCGCTCAATCAATAGAATGTATGTAAAGATTCTCGTTTCTGCGAAGTACGCCATTACTTAGCGAGGCATAACATATTGTATTTTCTGTTATCCATACATTTTAACACAGATCTGACATATGACGCCAGATGATCTCAAGCGTGTATGTCTCAGATCTGACCAACTATTGTACGGAGTGGTCCGGAAAAGCTATGCAAGCATACATGATCTAGATCGTTCTTTCTGATCCTAATTTAAGTACCTTCACACTCATAACAAGCTACAGAACGCTGCGAGCAATCATAATGTAAACTCTATACACAACGACTCCTATTGTTATATTCACAGGAGATGTTTGATTTAACACTTAAACTTTGAACTATTTCTGAACAAAGGCTTTGGTGAAGTTATTTTTATTCATGATCGTACAAAATGAATAGAAAAGCCTTTAAGTTTTTTGTAAATAATTTCATCTAGTGACTTGAAGCAGAAAAACCTGCTCATTTATTTACCTCCACATTAAAATGCAACAACAAAAAAATCTCCCTTGACGCTTGAGCTCATATTGGGCCTTGGCCTAACATCCGCGTACTCGTCGGCGTTTTCGCGCAACGCACATTAATTCTTTCATGTGAAAGTAACATCAGACTGAGACAAAACTATTACATTGTGCAATTAGTGTCACAGGCAATGCTGTACTGTAATCCGGTACACCAACACGAGTTAGCATTAGTTCGTGTTTCCCGGCAGGTCAACTACGTATCATTAATCCCCTAAGTATGGTGCATATGATCCAGGAGGTAGCAGAGTTCCTTCCGTGAAGTTCAGAAAGACAGACCGTGAGATCCGCTGCCGTCAATATCGACTTGCGGGTTTTTCCCCTTACTGGTATCTACAGGTATCCCAATGGGGCATCGCTCCAGCCACAAGATCTCGACTCCACGATGTGTAGTGTATATGTGTGTGGGGGGAGAGGGTATCGTGGCCCGTTAATTAGGGTACTGATCCGGCATATACGAGGTACCTGGAATTGATCGGAGGAACACCGGTAAACTACCGATTAGATAGCCAGCCGCTAGAATTCTCATCCAGAAAGGGGTGATTCCGACCTAGCTTTGCAGCAAGTGGCGAAAAAACTCCACCATCGGACTCGAATGCTAGGACTTATCAACAACGCAGCTAATGGAACACATCGCAGCCAGTATAGCAACTCAATCTTCGAACCCATCCTGTAATTTTGCTCAAGTACCCAAGAACTAATCAAAAAGCAGGAACATGACACAATGGAAGTTTCAAATACGACATACGTGGAAATCCCAAATTCCCGGCATCCGCCCGCCGGGAATTTGGGATTTCCATGTATGTCCGAATCCACAATCTTCCAGTCGCAGCATCTATCAATCTCCACATTGCAGTAAAGATCGTAGGTACCACGCTTGGTGTCTAACACGAAGCGTGCGAACGCAGGACTTCAAACAGCTCTCGACAATTGTCACAGACGATTTACGAAATATCTAGTAATTCGAGATACTGGCAGTTATCCTCCACGCGGAATCGATGATTGCTTATTATCAAAATTTAGCCTCGTAAGTTTAGCTGACAGAAGGCAATATCATCGATTGTTCTCTTCATTAAAGTATTGAGAAATATTATTTTTTGTCCACTGATACATGGAATGATTTCACTATCGTTTCCGCAATAGACGCATCGTTCTGTGAGACAATTTTACAATATTGTCTCAAATGATAGGTATTCAAGTAACAGCATTTTTTTATAAAATTGTCTCAAATGTCAACAAATTTATAATTGGAGTGATAATTTATTGGAGTGATATTGATATCTTTGCAGAGTTGATAGCGACTTTGTGCAATTCAGCAGTGAACTTCACGTACAACAATACATAGATTAGCTCATTTTCTTTTTCATTTATTATAACCAGCCGCTATTAATTTTAATTTTTGTTGAGGGGTTTTTTTTTTTTTTGCATTTATTGTAACAAGTTACTGTTAATTTTACTTGATATTACTTTGTTAAATGATTTGATTTTTGTTCAATATAAGCTTATCATTGGATATATCCCGCTGACTTTGTAGAATATAAATAAAAAGAAATAAAAATCATGCTGGTTTCGCCAGTGTGCACACAGTGGAAAACACAGTTCAGATCCATTCACAGCAATGCCTACCTACTGCAGAGGCCTCCGAAGTTCAGTTTGCACGAGCTATCTACGCACATGAACAACCGTTAATATTATAATGGTTAAAGGGGTAATATCCAGTTAATATGACTGAAACGCGAAGTACGTGGAAGGAAAAACGCAATTCTTCACAAAGCACGTTAAAACTTACCATTGCAAAATGAATGATTTGTGATTTATTAATTCTGTAATAAGAATGAAATAACACATTGAATGACGTTCGGACACCTAACATGAAAATAAACATTGAATATAAATAAGAATCTTAAAAATCTGACAGAAAACTAGGCCAATTAGTTCGTTGCTTACCCTTATTTATCGCCAATACTTTACGTAATTCTTGCCAGTTAAAAATTTGGCAAATTTGGCAAAATTTGGCAATTTGGAAATGTGTAATAACGCCGTGCGCACCCGAGGTCATTCTGATCCACTGTGCACTGCCTCTCGCGCGACCTCGCCTCTCCGCGCGGGGCGACGCGGCAAACAGGTGAGGCTAACATTAACGCTGCATTCAATTGACACACTAATTAAACTCGGGACACGGGGACGAAGAGTTCCCGCTGGCACCGCCGCTCGCTTTCTTCCGTCGAAGCGCCGCGGCCCCGCTCCGTCCCGCCCCCGCACGCGCCGCGCCGAGCTCTTGTCGCCCGGCTCAAGGTTTGACCTTTCGCCGGCCGGGCAGCGGCCGGATGTAACCGCAGGCTGATCTCCACGGTGGTGAATTCGCGAGTTGGTGGATCGGGGGAGGGTTGATGACCGCGTCAGAACGTTAACGGACATTGAAAGACAATCCGCGCGTATAGTAAGGTATAGGTTGAGAACGCCTTGAGTCATCGACACAGAGTCTTGCATCAGAATTAGAAGGGAGTCCCTTTATCCGATATAACTGAATGATTAACATCGTCATCTTATTCAATTTTCCTGAACAATGTTTTCATTTATGGAGCAACAACTAATGAGTGATGGCATACTGTCTTTATTTCAGGGATTACAAAAGTTTATCGTTTATTAAAATTTATGTCAATTTTCATGAAAAAATACTCATAGATTTGTTAAGACTTTAAGAAAGGATTGCTGTGTTATAAAAGCCGACATGAAATCTGAGAATGCGTACTTCACGAATTATACGGTATGGTAAAATTAAAAATAAATCCTTGGGTTATAAAACCATTTAAATATTAAAACTACAGTATAGCAGAATGAATTCAATCGTGACCCTAGTAATTTGGACAATCAAAAGTGACAAAAACAAGTATTATAAGTATTATAAAAGTTTCAAGAGAATGTGTTTCTAACCACGTTTCTAGGAATCTGTGTTCTTACAAATTAATATATCTAATGTTATCAGCAATTTATCGAGAAATTACCACTCGGATCTACGGATACTCCACCGTTACGCTATTCTCAGATTTCAATTTAAAAATGTCTGACATAATTACATTTCGCTTTAAGAAGGCCCTAATCATATTTCCTTAAACTGAGTGCGTATCATATCCTTCAGTATTTATCACACACCAATAAATAAAATAAATAAATAAATAAAATATAAATAAATAAAAATATAAATAAATAATTAATAAATTCTTCACAAGTTAACAACAAAGGAAACGAAAAATAAAAATGAGAAACAAAGGCAAACAGAAATGCAAAGATAATAATGAAGTGAAATAATCTACCACACACAAAACATTACTATGGCTTTTCTATTTATTGCCGCATTAGGGAAAAACTTGAACAAGAACTGTTAGACAAGAAAGATGACTGGACATGTTTGCATTAAATCATTTCGTTCGTCCCGAGTGAAACCTACCGTGAAACTACCTTACTCTGTTTCACAATCTTTCCAAACTGCAAATATCAAATTGACTTGGAATATATTGTACCTAAGTCGCGGAATAAAACGGCAAAACGCAATCACAAGAGAATCCTACGCAGATCAACAGAAAACGTAGTGAGTACAGTAGTACAGGGAGGTAGGTCATGACTATCATTCCCAAAGGCACTGGCCCCAAATACGAGGTAAAGAAACTACTTTGAAAAATCTGCATCTTAGAAAAAATGAAAGGAACCACACATACAATATGCATTTTAGCAACAGATACAAATCATCAAGATTAATCAGGAAACAAGATTATACAAAGTATTATACAATAAGAGTGATATTTTTATGGGAAGAAAATGTAAATTCTAAGGAGAATTTACGAACTACTTTGGTTCCATTTGATATCAAACAACTCCATAATTACTCTTTTTAATTTTCAATAATATTTGGGCTCAACTACCATAACTATGTAGATGTAAATAATAACTGCAATAATGCCAGTACAAAAATAAAGCAATTCTTTAAAAAAATTATTCATTTCTCGTCTTACTACGTATTTACTTTGTAAAGAGTAAGTATTGTAAAGTTTAGCAAAAACGCCGATTTTTCGACAGAAAACCCTTATTGTGGGGCCCTGATATAGAAGAAGTGGACTTTTTTTGTTTATGTAGTAAACAATATCGCTTAGGTAGTCAATATTCGCGTTTTATGGGGCCCTTGATACCGAAAATTGGTTCATGGACAAACTAGTCCGTCCGACCGACCTGTCTGCCTGCATGTCAGCCAGCATCCTGCCTGCATGTCTGCCTGCCAGCCTGCATGTGCGCCTGTCTTGTCTCTCCGTCCCAATGTCTGTGGTCAACGCTAGCGCCTAAAACGTTCTTGAAAGTAGGTATTCCGTTATCGAACTTGCCGAACTCGAGGTCCTGCGAGTTGGGAACGGTTATTTTGATTTTGGGAGGTACTTTACAAGAAGCCTCAACACATTCAAAACTTTCTTCAAAATGCCCCCCCCCCCCCCCCGAATAGAGCATAGGACGTTTAAAAATGGTGCATTTTCGTTTAAACACGCTCAATTTTCGAAAATTGCATACGTTCGATTATTTTTGGCAACTTCCTACAACTGCTATATTCAAGATAGAAATGTTTCCCCCAACGAAATTTGTTCTTCAAGACTTCTTTAAATAAGGTCACGTACATTTTCCAAAAATATGTGTGGTTTTCACGTAATTTTGAGTGAAATATAGGCAAATTTTAAACATTTTTAACAAAAGAGTAGTTTCGCGTAATTTTGCAAGAAATAAAAGTTATTTTAAAAATAAGATTTTTCAAAACCTATTCCATTTTTTTCTTGGATTTTTTTCCTGGGATAGAACTAAGGATGGTAGAAGATTAGGTTAGATTTTCTCTAAATTCACTGAAGTTTTGAAAATTGTAAAAACTTACAAAGAATGTGAGAAGCATATGCTGTTGTAGCACTACTAGTTACTTGTTCACACTTGTTAGAGTGAGAACAGAAACCTATGAGAAATGCAAAAAAATTGAAGAGAAAAAAATCAGTGTGTAAATTCATAGAGAAGCCAGAACGCGCATATTAACTCAGGGTACCATGATGTACAAATATTCCAGTTCATTACCAATGGGGAATACTTTGAAGCCCACATTTCAAATTCTGATTTTACTGATTTATTGAAATGTACAATTAATCGTTTGACATATTTATTCTTCCTGTTCATTTTTCACCGAACAACTTTTCTATATATCATTGAAGATTGAAGATGACAGTTGACATTACCCAATTTTTGTTATTCAAATGGGGTCTTACATGATGAGTAATGTTTATAGTGAACCTTTTATGAGTGTATTTCTCTTTAATGCACTGTCTTTGCACGGTCTCTGTACTAATTCAGTATTTAATTTATCATTTCTTGTAATTATAATACGATGGGTCAAACCATCCACACTGTGGCTCAACCTTCCCTCACATCAAGAGATTTGACCCAAGTCTACATGTTTCATTATTACAGTTTTCATTATTAGTGAATCCATCTGTTTTTTGTTTTTTATCCACAGCCAAAGATGCAACGATAAGTCAAAGTCTAAGAAACGCTTGTAAAAAATTGAATCATATTTTCAAAAAAATACATCATAATATCGAGGATTTTTAGCTTCCTACAAAAATAAAAACCTACAAAAAACAATCATCGGTGGGTTTGTCAGATCCCTCGCGGCATTCCTAGGGTTGAAGAATGTGAGGGGTGAAGCCTAGAAGTTGGGCACTATCCAAGAGGCTTGAAGTGACAATTGACGTTGCATATGGGGTGTGGGGGGTGGCGGTGGTCACGGGAAGGGGAACGGTTGTTGGGGGACATGAGGGTGCGGGAGTCAGGAGAAGGAAGGAGCGGAGGGGAACGGAAAAGGCCCATAGAGGGCGGAGTGCGAGGCACGGCGCCCTGTTCTTCGGCAAGTGACTAGTTTGAGTGTGGGGCAACGGCAGCGGTGACTCGGGCAGCAAGGGGTGGCAAGGGTAAGAGCAACGGGGTGGCAGGGAGCCGGGGGTCGGGGATGGCGGGGCAGAGGGAGGCGACGGGGCAGAGGAGGCAGAGAGGGCGGCTGGGGTGGTGGGGCCGGGGGCGGGAACAGCAGTGGCGGCGCGGGCGGCGCGGGCGGCGCGGGCGGCGCGGGCGGCGCGGGCGGCGCGGGCGGCCCGGCGCGCGCTCCGCTCATCGACGTGCCCCCCACCCGCCTGCCCTAATCTCCATGCCAAGACGTCTTTTTTTATGTTTGTGTCTCATTTTAGTAGCAAGTGAAGTCCTTAAAATACGTGTGCCTGTCCTTGGAGGACGCATTCACGCAGGTATAACCGACCAAACAGCGGCCTTCCCTGCCAGGAATAACAAGCTATTTGCACGAGCGACCTGGCCGTGCAATAACCAGCGGGCATCGCTTGGCGCGCAGGGGCGGCGCGCCGCCGCCACCGTCGCCACCCCCGCCCCTGGCGCGCCATCATCCTCCAGACACCCCCGCATCGCATCGCAACCCTCACCACCAAAGCCAGCCGGGTACGTTATTCAATGCGGTCCTCAAGCGTGGCCCGTTTCGATTCGAAAAGTGAAACCGTCTTCGCTAACGGGCAGAAAACGTGTTTAAGTTAAAGCAATCTTTGTTGGGTATGTCTACTACATTTTTTCTCAGTTTAAAAAAGAAACCAATTATTGTGCATAAGAACTTAAAGTCTTAAGGTATATATACGATTATTTTATCGAAATCTGATCGTGAAACAATTTCCGAGAAAGAAAACGTATTTAGTAATCGTTGAGATCCTCATTTAATTTTATCAGTGATCTGTGTTTAGTATAAAAAACTCGTGAAGTGCAAGTAAAAAAACCCATTCATTTTCTGTATGGATGGTGGGTACTCCGTTCGCCTCATCTATATTCAAAATAAACGCCACACTTCCCAAATCTCGAATCTTACACTTACAATTCCATGCGAATATCATCTGTGAGAAAGCAGTAAAAGTAAACTGGACCCTTCACCGTTCACTTTTCACTCGTTTCACTCTTCCCTTCGTACTAGTAGCTAATGAATACGAACATGGCGGTTGAGCGAAGAAAACGAGGGGTAGGTTGTGCTCTCGTAAGCAGTCACGAATTCCTGGACACACGTTAACATCCACACCGGCCTCGCCACCAGGAAATAGCATTGGCGCCGTTCCTACCGCACACGCGAAGCCGCCCCCACCGCCGCCCTCCGCCGCTTGCTCACCTGCCTCGCCCGCCGCCGCGCCGTCCGCGCGTCTCTCCGCAGCCACCCCCTTCGTCTTTTCACACCCTCCCGCGCGCCTCACTCGTTGCGCCTTTGCTTTGCCTTCCCCAGTCGAGGCGACTCGCGGCAGCGGTCTGGGGGCACGACTTCCCCTTCTGGGCTTCGAGGTTCAAATCTCGTCACCGTATGTCGAATTAATGAGTCAATCTCTTCATTTGCCACCCTCCAATGAGCTGAAACTCAGGTGTAGAGAAAAAATAAATAGTATAAATACATACTGTAGATAAATAATAATTTTGCCTTGCTTTCCTCTCTCCCTGCCAAACTATTGGACCAAAGTTCCTGTCACCTTGCTCCCTACAACCACTTTCACCAACACCTTCAATACCGCCTCAAATGATCTTCAACTTTCCTCTTCTACAGATATTTCAATATAAACATGGAATTTTAGTGAATCAGATTCTATCAAGCAACGCACTGGTATCCCAAATCAATGTTCCTTTGAATATCATCAAATTTGCGAAGGAATATTTAAACGGACAACAAATATTCTGAAAAAATAATAAGTTCACTACTACAAAATCATGAAGTTGGCTTCAATAATGTTTTTTTTACTTGAATATGCATGCAAATACGCGTGTGATAGTAGCCTCAAATGAATCCCGAAAAGTAAATAAAATCTGAAAAGGCTTAATATAATTGCCACAATCGCCAGAAGACGATATAATAAATCGCAAGAGAGAGAATCATCTCTACTACGAAATACAAAGTTAACCCCGAAGGAACCTTGAAGCAGAGGAGATATTGACAAGAAAGACAATAAATTTTCTCTTCTACAGAAAGCGCAATAGTAAACGCACTGTTTCATGCAATACTCGAAAATCGAAAGTTGTTTTAACAAGGACTTTCCAAATTTAATTTGAAAATCACTATTTCAAAATAGTAAAATTCCCAAAGATGATATAAAGGCGTTTCTAAATTAATGTGACATACAAACTCTAGAGTACAAATCACAACTTAATTTCAAGAATATAACTAAAAAATTGTTGTACAGAGTATACGTAGCTGATTTTGTGTTTACGTTTTATATTTAGATAATAAGGTTTCTAAAAATCAAGATTTTTTTAAATATTTTTTTTTAATTTAAAGCTGACAATGAGATTTCATATTAAATCAGATTTAAATCCGTAACAAAGTATGTTTTAAGTCTTGGTTAGTTTTATTCGTTCAATATGTTATTCTACTTAAGTGATCTCTTTTTATTACTACATATTTTAGGAAACACTCGTATTTAGTTATTTTTATTAATTTACGATTAAAACATGCATTGTTCGGTTTGAATTTCTCGTTTTTACGTGTTTTTTTATTCAGATAATCGTGATTTTGAAGATAATCAATAATCGTTGTGTGAAACATATTCGACTTTTGTTGAATTTATACATTTCATAAAGAAACTTGACTTCATTAGGCTTTATGTTTCGTCTGTAAATATCTTTATTTAAGTGATCTTGCCTGACAACTATGTTTAACATGTCTGAAGTTATGAAAAATATTTTCATAAACTAAGGAAAGACTACATCAGATATTTTTTTAATATTGATTTTCTAATTTGGTGACTTAAATCAAACGATTCAAATCATCAAAACCGTAGATAATACGTTTGAAGATTGAAAGGTCCCTTAATGGCAGTACGAAATTGTTTTAAAATACCGCTCTGATACATTTTGATTTTCTAACTTTTAGATATTTCAATAATTTAGATGCCAGACACAGCTCCAGATAATCGTAGAGGTACCTTTATGCAAAAATTCGGGCCAACACGACATCAGTGAGAATAAAATGCCGGTTCTACTGGTCTGTTCAGAGGCTGGAACGGTCCAGCCAGTAGTGGGTTGCACGGAAGGGCACCGGACACCAACGGACATATGACATTAGAAAAGGCGTGCCATTAGCACATCATATCTGATGCGGACGTGCGCCTCTGCCAACTAGGCTGCTACGCGCTGCCAAACGCAACTCAACGAGCTGCCAGAGGCGGCGCGACGGCGACGGCGACGGGAGAGGCGGACGAGGAGGAGATAGAGGGGGCGGCGGCGGCGACGGGGAAGCAGCTCGGAGAGCGGCGCAGGCGGCAGATTAGGCGTCGGAGGGCGCTCAGCATGTGGGAATGGAGACGAAAAGGCGCGCTGTGAAGGAAGGGAACGTAGAGAGTGATGATTAGTAAAGTTAGTGATAACAAAAAACGGGTTAACTTGGGAGGTGGAATATATCTGGATGAACAAGCTACGAAAGCCGAAAATGTCGTTTGAAATGAAACGAATGAAGCATTAACGTAGTACTGAGAAAATAAAAAAAGACTGCTGAAAAATGGAAGTTAAAGCCAATACAGATGCGAGGGTAGCAACCGCACCTGCCGAATAAAGGTGTGTGAAAGAGAAGAGTCAAGGTGGAAGGGAGATTAGAAGGCGTTTTAAGATAAAAAACGTGAATTAGTTGAGGCGACGAAAGGGTAATGAACTCACGAATGTAGAAGGCAGAAGGGGTGATTTCAATTGAATTTCTTGGACAAGATCAGTCATCGACATGATGGGAAGAATATATTCGAAGTATAGATCTCCACCTATTTGTCTGTGATCATCCAACACACGAAATACATAACATGAGATTGAAGAAATTTTCCAAGATTAATGTTTGCAGGCTATTTGTCATAATTACTCGTAACTCGTACTCCTTGCACGTAAGAACCGACATTACAAAATGTTCTGACAGTAAAGGACATACTGCCAGTAATATCATTGGACTAGTATGTGACGTGGTGATTGGTACAGCCTACCGCAGATATAGCGGATTCGAAAGTTTGCATCTCATGGCAGCAAAACAACCAGTTATGTACATTCCAAGGAATTCCAGAACTCATAATAACAGGATTAAAGAAATACAAAGTGGTCGTATACACAAGAAAATTGCCACATCAAAGTTCTGAACATCACCGGCAAACCAATATTACCGAGTTGACATAAACGTTAGAGAGGTAATTAACTTGGAAATAACATGTACGTCAGTGTATTGATCAAGACATGAACGTAACACAACTTAAATACAACACAACTACACAGTTGAACGAAGACGATGTGAAATATATTTTCTGGTTCGTAGTGTCCTAAATTCCATCTTCCAATTGCTTCCTTTCTTAACCTTTTTACTTATTCACAATTAATATCGTCACTCTTTCACATAAATGATCACCAATAAAAGGTCAGTATCTCGTAGAATTAATGTTCCTGTTCGCATAAACAAGAGCAGTAAAGGAGTCGGTCATATCTATCAAAACCTTGTTATTTATTTTTCTTGCTTTGTCATCTATGAACTTTTACATACATTTATGTAGGGAGCTCCGTCGCACTGTCATTATCTGCCATTGTAAGAAGATATTTTTTCTTTTCCATTATTCGGTAAAACATTGTCATATGTAATGTACCCAAAAGTAACACTCTCCACGCTTGTCAAATAGATGCATTTTAAGTACTAGTTATTTGGCGTCCAAACAAAACATACTTCACTGAAGGCTGAGAAATGTATAACTCATTTATGAGTAAAATATCCATCCACAAAAAGAAGACGGGTGTGACATAAAGGACAAATGCATGCAACACTGACAGACGCTGACACCAAACTGCCTTCACAAGTACAAGCACGATCCGGAAGACTACGCAAACACCGATTTCGCAGTATTTTCGCACTCGGCTTGGACTAAAACATGTTGATTGCAATTAAATTGTGAAACTACTCTAGTTCAAAAGAAAGGAAACTGAATGATATGGTTACAACTATACTGAAAACTAAGAAAACTTAATATAGATACCTTGTGTACTTTCATAACGTAGACAATCGTAGGCACCGAATGAAACTTCAGAAATATCTAATCGCCAAGCAGGGTAACCACCCACATCAAAATCTGGCACCCAATTAACATAAAAATAATGCAATAACTGTACTAAGTGTGAATGTGGAACATTTGATGCGTCACGCGTTGTGATATCTCAACTTCGAATTAATGTTATTTCTGCTCGGAAGATATTGTGGAAAAAAAATGATTGAGATGCACACGTGCTGAGACCTGTTAACAGTCCTTTTAGTAATAAAGGGTTTCAGAGGCGTTTTGAAGTTAACAAAAATCTTAGACATTGCGCACTAATGTGTTCGAAGTCATTTAATAAAACGTCTCTTGTGACACCGACACTTAATTGAGAAATCGTTACATTATCTTCCCAACTCGAAGTGTCACTAGGAAAAGGGTGATGCTTTTCTAACTACCGAATGATCACAGAACTGCTTTCAAGACATGAGACTGCAGTTAACAACAACGTGGCCGAAAATACTGAAAGCTCGCGGGTGTGGCGGGGTTAACGAACATCCACTGGAAAAATGAGTGCCTTTCTGCCTTACAGGCCGCGAGTGACGAACGCGGCCATTCGAAAATTCAGACACATCATCTATCGGAAAAGTATATTCGTCCTGACGGCTTCGAGTATTTTTGGCCAGCGACGTCTATTAAAATTGTTGATTAGCTAGCATACGTCCTTTTCAGCGCGCTCTTCGTCTCCCGAAAAATGCCAGCGCCCCGAACGGGTACATGACTGCCCGCGACAACAAACAAATAGCGTTGATGGCACGAGATCAACTGACAAACAAGACACTAGATGTCACAGATCTCCTTGATATACGTCATATCCGGTCACGGAGAGGCGGGCGTGAGTGACTCGAAGACTGGAAGAAGAGGGTGTTGGGATGTCATGGGGTGCGAGAAGGGATGTCGGGGGTGGGGTGAGAGATGCGGGGTGACGGGGGAGGGGGCAGAAGAAGAAGCGGTAGGGGAACGTCGCGGAGGGGAATGAACTCGGCAACAATCTCGCACGCATACTATTTTAAAACTTGGAATGGTTAAAAGGCGGGCGCGACAGCCGGCATATATCCCGAGATATTACGAAAGTCACAAGCTATGAAGAAATAGTTGGGTGTAAACAAATTAAAGAGGAGAAGAAACAAAGGTGGGCGTGTGGTAACTCGCGACAACCACGTGGAGCGAACAGGGCGAAGACGCCGGTCAACACCCTGGTCTTCTGCGCACGCCTCGCCGAGCGTAAACCGCTCACACTGCCATTACAGTAATTCACATCGCTCTCGGTTCTAAAGCAATTCAGTTCTTTGGTGATATATTTTATACACTATGACTGACGACACTAGCTTTCGATATATACCAACAAACTTGGTTATAAACATACCCAAAAGATCATACACGACAGCATTTCCATTTATTTTTTATTATTGTAGTGATATTAAAAATTAAGACTATCAGTCTGCAATGAAAATTAATCTACCTGATGAAACACAATTTAAAATGTTTCGGATTGTCAACTTTACATTAAAACTTTCAGTAAGTTAGATTTGTTCAAAAATTACACTTAATCGGTGCGCGAATTTAGAAAAATTGCAGAATATGCATAAACAAAACTAGATATTTGTTAATAAACGTCATTTTCATTGAACAATGGAACACTACAAGATTAATTATATTTTACTAACATTCATTATTGGAGATAGAAATCTTGTGGCATAACGCCAAACAAGTCACGCAAAATATCAGTGACAGGAAAAAACTTAAGTTTGCTCTCTAGGCAAGCACTAGAATTAACAAATCTACACGATTATTGAAAGAAGAAAGAAAAAAAAAAGCTCTCAGGAGACAAATTTAGAATTCATTTTCTAAACATTTCTCTCTTGGCTTGAGCTAGAACATTGTATCATTATGCAAATGCGTATTCTTGAAGGGTTATGCAATCCTCACGAACCGCAGTATGGCCATAACCTGGTTTCATGTACAACACCTAAACCTTCTATTACCGCAGTGCACTGTGTTCAGAACATGCAAAAAGCAACCGTAGCCAAAGCGTTCATGCCGACGTCATTCGTTTCTAAAAAGCGAGCGATTCTTACGCATCCATTTTCAGGATCAACAAAATGTTGGATATGTGACTAGACACCAGGCGGTTCCCAATCTGTAAACATTCCAAAGGGGTCCTCTGAATAAAGACATGTAAAATTGCCATTACGATATAATGATAACATTCCAGCCGAAATGACGGTAAGATTTGTTATGCATTTATCAGTTTGATTTGTCAGAGAGATGCCTTGCCTAATTCAAACATTGACGAGTATGTTCAAATATAATTTTTTTTAAATACAACTTCTGGAAAGAACGCTTTAATTTCTACATATCTAAAGTTTAGAACTCCTAAAGGGAACAAAATATCCGTAGTGTCGGTATCAGTTTTATCTGATCCAACGGACACGAGTGTCTCGAAAGACAACTACATCACAAGGGAGAAAAATGATCACACAACAAAATCTGCCAGTTCCTTATTTTTTGCAGGGTGACGGGATCTTGGTCAGTGAATCCGATATGTTAGTTTAAGTAAATCTGCACTGTGAAAAGTTTTGTGGAAAATTACGTGGTAATGGTCAGAATCAATAGTTTTTGGAAGGATAAACTCCGACTTAAGACGATTGTTTATAATCTCGTTTCCAAAAATGTTTGTGAATTGTAATGCTCCAACAGCATTTACTTTCTTGTATTATTATCAATGTTGACAAGAAATTATATTACAGCTAATGTCCAACTAACACTTCACCCATCACTAGAAACAATGTAACTGAAAATTGGAAGAAAACTACTAATATTTTGAAAAACGTGTCCACGAAATAATTTACCGCGTTAATATTACGGAATTGACTGCATGAATAAACAAATCTCGATGATCAATATTGAAGTGGCAGGACAGATTCGAAAAATTAAACTTCTGCAATGTTTTAAATTCCTGTGGTTCAATTAAAAATTGGAACTCTGCCGTGCGAACCTTGTTCTATTCGATCAAATGTCAAAGAAGACAATTGAAGTCATTTTTGAGTAAATGTTATCTGGTTTACTTTTAAAAAAAATGTCGCGATTTCAGTAAAAATTATCAAAAACTCAATCTGGAAAAAATGTTTACAAAATATTATTTGAGAAGTCTAATTTAAACAACAAAGAGTACAGCAAAAGAAAAATGTTAAAAATGCAGCCCCACACGTTATGAGCCTGCTGCGAGTAGATTATATTTAAAACCAAATAAAAGAAAGATTTATCAATATTCAGAATCACCATCACTTCTCCTCCACTCAATTTTATACTAAACATTTTGTTTCGCGCATTTTTCCCTACATGCCGAGAAAAGTTTTAACATCTGAAATGGGTGAGAATGGCTTTGTAAATACCGTTTAAACATGAAAAAAGATTAAGATTTTTAAAATTTCAAACACTTTTAGAGGAACTACCATATAAGAAATAAATTTCTTGTATTCGCACTTCAAGTATTTACATGAATTTTTCAAATTATTTTTTAGGAATGGAACATACTCAAATTAAAAACCATTTTTTCATTGTAATTGCAACGCCTTTGTTTTAACCATACCATCACACCAAAATAGAGAAAATAACACGAGTTTCCTTAAACAAAAACAAAATTTGGGGTCCAATAAATACCATGATAGCGTCCAAAACACACTCACCAGCAGACATACTAAAAGTCGATTTTACTGCAAAACTCCAATGGAATGGCAGGCGCCGTTGTTCAGAGCCATAGCAGCGGACACCGTGCGGTGCGAACGGGTGGGTCAGCTCTCGGGCCTGTGATCCCAGTTTCTCACTCAATGAAAGTTAAAAGTGCTACTAGACCAATTTTAAAATAGCTTTCGTATTTAAGAACCACCAAATCTACATAATACTACACAGTTTTAAGTTAAAAGTATGGATTAAAGAAACTTTCTACATAATTGTCAATCAGCTATTAAACTATTCAACCTCTTGCCGGCATAAGTAAACGTTTTTAATCAAAAGAAATTAAATCGATTTTGTAGCAAACAGAAATACATTTTAATCGCATAAGGTTGTGGCAGCTAGATGTATTGGCTTTAATTTTTGTATTAAATAAGATTTATGTTTGTACTTTATCCTAAAATATTATAATTGAAGTGATACCAAAATAAACAATGAGCTCCGAATATCTCATTTGAAACACAACAAATCGTACAGACAGGTTGCATTTTTAAATGATATTAACATAGTTTTTGCAGGCTGTGAGATCCGAGTTGAATTTACTAATGATCCATTATACTAATTTGGACCAGACACGTCAAACCGCTCCGCACGGCCTGGGGAGCCCGGCGCTCCTAAGGGCACGGGCAACTTCCCCCGACTCCACACTCATTTCCCTTAAATCTAGAAAGGGGTGTACAAGCAGGCGCGGCGCGGGGCAGCGAATACAGACTCCACCTTTTTTCTACCAAATAACCGAGAATTGTATTACGTTTATATTCTTCACTACTCAATACTATTTGATTTTTATTTTCTTACTAAATTCTCCTTATATAAACATCTTTGCTAAGTGACAGGAATATTTTTGAATGGCGAATTCTTTCATTTTTTCGTTTAGTGATGAATTATTAAATCGTTCAGTTATTTATTGTATTTAGCAATAATGTGAAACCTTCTAACCTAAAAATAGAAAGTTCAAGCTTTTATATCATTCTTAAGTAAACATGATTACAAAATCAAGTTACTTATCATTCAAAGCTCTTTATTTTACTTTCAATTGAGAATTTGAAATATGACTGATGTATTATTTCATTTTAATTGATCATTTATTTGCCTTAAACAGAAAATAGTAGTTAATATAGCTAAATTTGTGACAATAACTGGTAAGTAACGTCTCCCAAAGGCTGTCATGGGCCAAGTATCCAGTGACGTACCGGCATTCCGTAGCATTGTACACCCCTTACTTTCAAATCTCGCGCCAATTTCTCTGGACGCAGTGCCCACGAGCTCGAAGGTTATTACCTTGCCCGCGACTTTCACATGCCTGACTTAGACAATTAGGGTGAAAGTGCAGACATGCGCTTTAGACAATTTTTACAAATAATTGTGTAATCTTATTAATTTCAAAAATACTTCTGCTTAAAATCAACATTTCGTTTAAAATAAATGTTTTAAAAAACGTATGTTTATTTTAATGTAGGTTGAAATTTTAAAATATTACAAAATACTGAATTTTTTATTCAATTTTCATTGTTTCAATTGGATTTTTTATGTCAGCAATATAAATTAAAAATTATAATATAATTCACCAAGAAATTGTTCTTAATAATTAATATTGGCCTTAAACATTCCTAAATTAAAGAATAAGTCTGTAGCAATTGATTATTTAATAAATCACGCTACCAAAAATTATTGTTTAATTTACATCTAAATTCATTTAATTATATCTTATTAAACTATCACGTGGCCGCAAATAGTCTTCTGTCAAATCCTCATGTGATTATAATAGATTTTCCGTATCTTCTAGCAAATATTTTTAATAAGATTCCATATTAAATTAATCTCGAAGTAAGCATGAAGATCGAATAGAAAATATTTCATTTTTATATATATTAAAATTATAGTTAAATTATGTTCATTTACATCAATTAGAGAAAGCACTATTTTTTATATTACTAAACATTATTTTTTTAGTTAAAATATTTAGCAGCGAACTTGAGGCGCCATTTAATAAACAATTTAACCATAGATATTGCAAACGCGTATATCTTGTTTTGTCGTAAGCCCGTTTAACACTCGTACGTTTGTAAGCTCGTACAAAAACATGAAACTTGCATCATTTGTCTGTAATCCGCACAGTAACCTCAGCGCTGCTGGTGGCACCTTGCATAGAATGTTCTTACTCTTAGCATGCTCTTAGAACGTTTTTAAAATGCCCTACAAGCAAAGGAAAATGAAAAAAATGTGGTCAAAACCAGTTCGGATGAACAACACATTTGGATACGTTACTGATGTAATCGAGTCTTCTATTCAAGTGAACTCAGCTTTCAACCTTTTGGTTTGGACTGTCCTTTACCAGAAAATCTCTGTCTTTAGTTATCGCGAAATCAGCCGAACCGACAATGGTGCCGACAGACGTCACAGGAACCTCGAATTACATACTCACAACGGCTGACATTACAATTTTTGAGCGAAGAAATTGAAAAGAGTACTCAGGAATTCTATGGAGAATAATACTATTAAAATATTATAATCGATGAAAAAGTAAAAATAGATTAGTCAAAAGCAAAGAAAAATGCAAAGAATACATAAAATTGGTAATTTCCTTTTGTTATAACAAAATTCATTTCTATTCCACACGGTAGTTTTCTACAGTGAAAATAAAAAAGTGACATTTTATTAAAATTCGCCTCCTAGATATAAGTTTTCTCTGAGCACCCTGCAACAACTCAGTAATTCTTGGCGCCACCACAACGTGAACGTTTGAGAGCTTTTTGGTACGGTTAGCACCCATCCGTTGAGTTCGCAACTATCGCAAATCATACGACACCATCGTCACGAAATATCACAACTTAAACACAACACAAACGTCACAACCACCCAAATGTAAGTTTCAAACATTAAGGAAAATGAAAGGTGCAGGAACGCGATTCGCCTTGATTTCAACGTCGCGAAACCATCGCTACTGCCACAATCAGAAGAAGTCTTTGCATCCTGATGCATACAATACGTGAAAGATAGCCCCGTTTAATCAACCAGAAATTAGATCATTTTTTGTCCATTCTTGGGCCAACAATTGGATAGAATTTGTGTAAAACAGGCATTATTATGAGCTAGGATAATATTGATACTGAAACCCGTACTTTAAAAAACACATACATTTAAACAATCAAACTAATTTCACACTTGAGTAATACATATGAGACAAACATATTGATCTTATATTTATATCTTACAATGTAACATTTTTAACGCAAGAACAAAGAAATACGGGTTCCAACCATACAATTCAATTTACCCAAAATAAGTGGGCAACACGACACACTTGGAAAGTAACATGTTAACATTAAATTATTCTATTTATTGGAGGAAACAAATGACATAAATGAGGAACAAATATAATGTCAAGCTTTATCAAATGAGAATACAGGGGCGTAACCCATACTGCGGAAACAAAGCATATTGAGCCTGCTTGCCTCCTTAGGGAAGACAAACATTGCTGCCCCGAGTTAAATTAAGTATAGGTTGCATGGATCGGGGAAACTACATGAATACATTTCCAATACGTTCTCGAAAAATATGCACATAATGTTTTTTTTATTCTTGAGAACTTCAAGTTTAAATAAATTCAATACGTCATCTCCTAATGTTAAACATTAATTTCAATAACTATTAATAGGGTTTTAAAAGCCATGCACAGGCATTGGCATAATAGAATCAAGTTTCAAGGTCTACCTACCTATGTAACTTCTAAAACTAAGAATTTCCTTTGCCAGTGACTAAAATAAAAGTAGAAAGAAGAAAGGTTATACGTAGGGAAAGCTCTCAGAAATGTAACTGTGAAGAGCAAAAAGTGAAATAAAAAAACGTTAGGGTCTCGGAGGCCCTACCTATGCATCCTAGACTTCTGTCCCGTGTACTGATTCTCCGTAGTCGTCGTCGGTCCTGGTCTTGCACGACCTTTTTGCGGCCGCAGTGATGATTGGTTCCAGATCACTTTATATCAATACGCATAGCTATACCAATTTTTTGGCTCTACAGCGTAATTTAACTTCAGCATCGCTCGAGACCTCTTTGTTCTCTTTTTCTTCAATGTTATTTTTTTCTGTTGCTTTTTACTGAACTGTTCAACACAAAAACTAACTTAAAAAACTATATTTTCTTCCATCACAGACAAATACTTCATTGTGAAGTGTTACTGGAGAGTTTAGTTAGTTCAATAGCAGCATAAAAAAATCTGTAGCATTTATGTTGATGAATTCAGTTTCTATACGAGAGCGAATATGTAACCAAATGTTGCCACAGACGCTTGTTGCTATATTTATTTCAAATTTACTCAAGTAAAAGAGAGGAGGTAGGGATTTCGAAGTTCAAGAAAGGTTGTACTTCACTGCATTACTCACAGTTTTTTAAAACTTTATGGTATTAAATTAATGATTAAAATTTTCTTCATTCTTTATTATTTATATTCATGAAACTGATTTTTTTGCTTAACTCCCAAAATAATTCGGTATCATATAAATTCTTAATATCATAATTTATAAATTTTCTCAATTTAACGTCCATAACATAGTCAAATACGTACATATTGAAACGAAAACTAGCAACAGCAGAATTTTGAATTAATCGAACTAATTTGTACAAATCGTATGATTAAAAAGATGAGGCCCAAAAGCTAAGTCGAAAAGCAAGGCGCCAGCTGTCGGCCAGCCAGTGCAGCGAAGGCCTCACCTTGGCAGGACCAGCGCTCGTGGGGGCGGTGCGGAGTGCGAGGCGGGGCGCGAGGCGAGGCGCGGGCGCGGGCAGGCTAGCAGCCGAAGCGCTGGCTCATCGCCGCAGCCGCTGCCGCTGCTGGGGCTGCAGGCGAGGAGCGGGCCGCTGCGCCGGCCGCCCTGCAACACAAGCCCACATCATTCACCACATGCTCATCCACCCGTTATGCGTTATGCAACAAAACTGCAACACTTCCCCAATGTTGTTTTCAGACTTACCTTAGTTGAGAAACACACTGGAAGATTTACCTTAAAAAAATCAATTCTACGATAAGCAACTTTCGAAACTGACGCATGCTAATGATTCTAAATGGAATAAAGGTCATACTTTTATGGTTTTAATCTTCTTTAAGTGCTAGAATCTCTACGTTCTACAGAGAAAATATCGGTGCAATTCGTATATTTTACTACAATGTTTTCCTTTTAATTTTTCGATGACACATCGAAAATCTCATTCATTTTGAAGTTTTTTTAATAATTTTCCCTTTTTTCATCGTTATTTGATCAAGAAAATCATAAAGATTAACTTTACAATTGGATCTTTCGTTTTCATTTTTGACATTTTTTACATCATTCTGTAAACAGAAACAAAAATGAATTTAAAAAAATATTTTACCAAATACCACTCCATTTTAGTTAATAAAATGTTTTAGGTTACTAGTGTTTTTTTACATCTTTAAGGATGGATCTCGATTTAAAATAATCATAGGATTCCAAATCTTTGGAGGTAAAGAGCAACATTCTAGAGCCACGGTGTGAACGCCACTTTATGTGTGATTCTGGATGCCCTGATGGCAGAGCGATCCGCCAGAGACCCCTTGTGTCCTTGCATGTTAACCCTAATGAGACAGCCTCCTGGCACAGGCAACATGAAAGCGCTCGTCATCACACGGCTGTGTCTACGGGCAGTTACGTTTCGTGCGGAAGAAGCCCCATGGCCAGTACGTTGATGATCCTTTCGCGCGTGACGGATAACTCCATCCCAAACTTCAATACACAGCTGATCTGTCAGATCTCGATGTCCAAGGCAACCGCTTTAGGAAACTTGCTTTAGGATGGACTACGACTGCGACTTCCTTTCACATCGAAATGGTGCAGTGGGCCCGAGGGTATGTCATATCTCATTGACAACATTTTTACACTTATTACAATATTTATTAATCACTCATGTCAACACAGTCGTTCATCTTTAGCACAGGCCTGACCAAAACTTTGGTACCAGGGCCACCGCCCAGGGCAGCCTCGGACACACTAATTGGCAACAGAACCACAGGTAATATGGGAAGAGAAGACGCACAGGGAGCACTTCCATCATTTGTTCAACGTGGCGTGCTTGGCTCACACTAGTCTCCCAAACTTACAGGCAAAGAATACTTCTGTCTTGTTTTCGTATTTCTAATTAGAAGATAATGTACGCGAGAGGATTAACGTTTCAAGTCAACATAGACTTACTCCCTTTTCATCTGGTATCGTTTGCAGGATTTTTCAGTAATATATCAATCTGTTCTCGAGAACATACAGTGAATGTTTCGCGAATCGCAATTGAAGTGCTCCGAAGTGATGGCGTGGTGATTTTTGAGCGGCGGGGAGGTTTCAAAGGGAAAAGAGGTTTTGAGGAGTGAAGGGAGGAAGTAACTCTGGCGACCGGCCGTTTTCCAATCCAGTTCATTGCACAGGCCTATTTTACCTCCTATAGATTTATTTCTTTTTCTTGTAGGTGCTTCACGTTTCTTGCCATTAAAAAACAAATGAAACTTCACTAAAATTCAAGTGTCTTCAAAACAGCATGGGTTGTAAGATCATTTTATTAAAAAAAAATTAAAAATCACAAGATCAGTTCATATTAACATGCTAAAATAAATTTCCAAGTACATCGAAGTGCCGCAACATATTTTGAAGTACTCTCACATTTGTATCGATTTTAAAAGTATCATTCCGTATTATCAGAAGCGATAAATTCGATCCTTAAGTAAATGGAACTCAGCAGTTATCTCCATTTCAACAAACCCTTCTCAAGTAATCGTGCACGGACCTCTGACTCGGAAGACAAATCAAAACTCAGAATATCTCATCCATGTTTATTTTTAAGATAAACTAGTATTATCAGCTGAAAGGCTATCATAATCTGTCAACTCTTCGGTACCTTTCTGGAAATATTCCCATTAAAACGAGAAATAAACCACATTCGGATATAAAAACCGGAAAATTGGGCAAATGCTACTGTGTTGCTGATTCAAAAATCTCTACGATATGTTACATCTACTAAAATATGTTTCAAGTCTTGAACATCTTAAGCTCAATTTATCGACGAACTCTATTCTACATATCCTCCTTGGACTTTCGCAAATATATGCCAAAAAACTTTATGCAATAAAATACCTCAGATGTTACTCTTGCTTGATTTCAAGATTATTCGGTATTGGAATCCATCCAACATCTCTGCATCTTTAAGAGAACTGTTGGGCAATACATTTGCACGCATGTGTACAAAGAAGTACGTAATTTCTCTTCACTATTTTCTTTCTTGTCCTTTTATCTTGCATGATTAGTGAGTGCTTTGGTGCGTTGTACTTTCAAAAACGATTCGTAAAAGAACTCTTTCACAACTTAGTAGCTATTTCTTTATGCTGTCAACCTCGGGTGCATGTGCAAACTGTGTCGATCTTCAAATATACTTCTCCGGTATATGATTACTCATTTAACTATAACATTTTCGACTACACATATGGAAACATTCATTGTTCCGTGGAAAAGTTGAAGCATACAGAATTAAAGTAATAATTTTTATTTTAAACGAAATAGTTATATGAACCATAATACTTTTCTTACATTCTCCGGCGGCAGATCTGAATGCAATACATTGTATTCAAGAGCAAAAACAATCGAATAGTCACAAAATATTCTAAACAAATAACGCTTTGTCATTAAAAAAATCAGCATTTTAAACAAACCAACTCTCACAGAATCTGACAATGCCACACAGAACTGGCACCCAGAAGTTATTCTTAAACGCGAAAATTACAGACAAAACAGAATAACTATTACATTACCTAATTACGATTTAACGTTTACAAATTCCAACACAATCACAAGTCCACATTGTCTTTCCATGGGACGATAATGTACGTACAAAAATTCACAAAAGGAATTCTCGAAGAAACTTCTTGGACTTGTCAGCCAATCTCACGGCTTGCAGGTTGGCAACGCGCCGTCGAAATTGCAAGTGTCTCATTGCTACCTCCCCTCCTCCCCCGTCCCAGCGGTTACGAGTCACGGAACGCGGGACCCCGGTATTTCTAGACGGTTTCCACTATAAATACAAAACAAGTCCGCCCAGCTGGGCAAAGCCCGCGATTACGAGGGTGTGCAAACGGCGGCGGGTCGCCTCACGCAAAAATCTCGGGCATCAAAGGGCGGCTTTCGACTCGGGAGGCGATTCCCTCCAGAGGCGAAAATAGTGCGCGCCCGAAATAAATGAGAATCCCGCGCCTCGGTCGCGAGCGACAACCCACCGACAGTGCTCTTCTCCAATTCACCGTCATGCGTTTTCAAAGAACGTAACAGAACTGAAATCGGCGATCGTTGAATCCCACACGAAATACCTAGCTCCAAGGACAGAAAATAGAATTTTTCCCTCAAGACGCAAAATTTGCTTTCATAACATCAAAATCAACCAGTTTGCTTCTGTAGGAATACAATACCCCCGCGCCCCCAAAAAGAATTACAATTAAAAATCCCGTCAACACAACCCTTGTGTATTGGATAAACATGTCAAATGAGCCCCTCGTTAGAAAGCACGACAGTGTGTTTCACATTCTGTCTTGTGCAATTACTCCATCAGCAAGAAGCTAAAAACAATAAAACACTTTCTTTTGAGAAAGTTATTTTCAGAAAAAAGTTGTAGAGCAGTCTTACTCAATTCATACATACGCAATGCATTCCTAAGGAGACTAAAAGCTGACCATATATCCCTTTTCATGTTCATTTTACGAAACAATTTCACTTCTATTTCAAACATCAATGCTATAATTGCAATAAAACACCCTCACAGTTGCCGTCACTTCTTTTTCTACTCATTCGAATTATCTGCAACAACGGTATGATTAGGACGTTTCTGTCTAAGACGTCCTCACACTGTCAGGAGTCAACAATGAAGTGCTAGTGATGCATATCGGTATAAAAAATATTTGGAGGGTCTCAAAAGTTGCAACGTCTTTACATATTATTTCTTTGCGACCGAACAGCAGAGCGAAAATTGCCGCCGCCACCTACTCTTGCCATAGCCTGAGCGCGCGCCCCACAGGATCCACGCCATGACGGGATATGGCCTCCACGTGCGCATAACGTAGGGCTCTGGCAAACATTCTTGCGCCATGACCTTCACACATGTAGTAAACCGCCAGGCACTGGGAGGAGGGGAGTATTTGATCGTTCTTGGCCACACGGAGGATGCTGAAACTGCCAGAGCGAGCAGGCATTGCAAATCACCAGAGAGAGAAGGCCTACTCCAACTACCATGCACTGCAAATATAATAGAAAATTAAACAGATCTATGAGCTAGGAAACGAAACATTTTTATCTGAAAACTCAATACAACAAAATTAAGTCAAAACGAGATTTTATTAATAGCGAATTTTGAATAGTCTTATAAAGTACATTTCTGTATTCTAAAATTAACAATTACATCTAACAATTTATGTATATCAAGAAATGTACATAAATATTAATTAGATGTAAAGAACTCATTGATATTTTCAAATTATAAAATTGTCACATGTCAAAAACAATTTACGTCAAAAGGAAAGATGCAGTCACAATTGGTAAATTTTTCAGACATCAATGATAAGAAATAAAATTTATTTTGGATACTCTTGTTGTCTACCATGTAACTTTAAAATGACAGTCAGCAACAGAAACATATTCAATTTAAGTAAAACAAGATATTGTCTCCTCTGTGACTAGTTTCACGAAGAAGTAAAATCAAACATACTACAATAAGGGTCGTTGCGAGAATATATTATTTAACAAACATTACAGGAAAAATAATCAAAGTACTTGTTAGAATGGGTTGATTTATTTGCATCTTGTTTGTTTGTTTTCTTCAAAATAAGGTATTACATACTAAACCGCACCCAGTAGTTTTATGAGTAATAGAAGTTTGGCATTATCGAAACTGTCAAGCGCCAAAGATGCTGCAGGTTGTTTACTGAGGTCGAACTAGGGTTATTACAGTTACGTGAACTACGGAATCTAAGTACAAACTACATTCTTCTCCGCTTCAGTCAGCCCTTTCTCCAACCTTCACCAACCGGGATCCTGAAACCGGGATTCACCATCTTTTAATCTCAGTATCAACAACCGAATTAGCAAAGCATGCTTTATTTGAATTATAGAATTTACGATAGAATATACGTTGTGATGAGATTTGTTTAATGCGTATTCGCGAATAGATTAACCAAATATTGTAGAAGAAACTAAAGATGCTCCAACAGCACATACTTTCTAGCATTATTTCTAACGATGGCAATTTTCGAAAATTCAGAAAGTTAAACGGAAATAACTGTGTCTTTTCCTTAAACGTCCTTTAATCTATCAGTGAAAAAAATTAAAGGAAATATTTGGACACTTTTTGAATTTTTTTAAAAAGATTGCAGGACCTTCAAACATACATTACGTGAAAATTACTCTCCTTTCAAAATAAAATACATGACCTTTTTTAAAGATCTATTTTTTTGGAACAGATTTCATCTAAGACAAACATCTCTTTCTTCAATATTATACTTTTATTACATCTTTTTGCAATTTTCGAAAATATAGTGTGTTTGCCGAAAATGGGACTAGCGCCCGCTTTATTACCATCCTCTGATACCATATGATGATCAAATTTAAAGGATTTAGGAATTTAATTTTAAGATTATATCAGAAGAATTTTCATATTTAATTCAGTAATCACTCTGAACTTAAAAGAAAAACATTGGAACGTTTTTTGAGAATTTTTTTTAATTGCCTATATTTCACGAAAAATTACGTGAATACAACTCAAATTTCTGAACATTTGTACAAGACTATTTCAAAACAGATCTTTAAACAGAAGATTTCATTAAAGGAAAATTATCGTATATCTTCAAGGCTGTAGTTGTAATTAGATGCCACTCATTTATTTATCTACTTTTTCAATGCTACGGCTCAAAATTGAATTTTTCTGTCGAAAAATCGCCAATTGCTGCAGCAGTACTACAATACTCTCTTTTCACCGTAAGTACGTAGTAAGACGAGAAAGTAAAAATACTCAACGTAGTGAATTATAAGTAGTGCTACAATATTATTTATGTATTTACTTATTTATTTGACGTTAAAACATTTAAAAAATGCGTGATGTACTATGGGGAGAAGTGCGAGTGCTTTCCCCTATTATTGGTAACGGTTAGGTAATATTATATCTCAATTTCTATGGTACTACCGGTCATCTGCTTAAAAAACCTTAACCAAACAAACCGCGAGAGGTTAAAAAAAGGCTTACATTCAATTTTTGAGGATTCTAAAATTTAAATGAAAATTCGTTTCTTCCATTAAATCCAATGGGCTCAATTCTTGCCAAGAGTTGAAAAAATATTTACCCAGGATGAGATACAAACCCGAGCGGTCGGAATCGCCTTATCCCCGTCACCGAGGCAGCTTCGGCTTTGTTGTTAGAATACATTCTTAATGTTGAGGTGATTATAACATTATAACAAAAGTTCGCGAAAACTACTAATATTTTCAAGAATGTGTACATGAACTGATCGAATATTGTAGAATAAATTGTATTAGGAAAGAACTATCTAGCTTCAATATTGAAAAAGTAAGCCAGGTTAAAAAAATGAACTTTCGTAAAATTTAAAAAATCCGTTGGTTTCAATGAAAGGGGTACTATGCCATTATTAAGCGAGCCATATTATGATACTACTTGAGAAAAAAATTGACTCGCAAAATGGGGGTTTCTCTCAACAACAAAAAAATTGGCATTTTCTCTGCATCAAGACATAACGTTGTCTTTCTACGAAGTAGAAAAAAAGTAAACTTATTGTTCTCGGGTAATTTTGTATCGCGCCTTCTATGATTTACAGTACAACTTTCAACTCTCTTAATATGAAAAATTATGAAGATATACCACGAGAAATCGAGTCACACCATGAGAAGCATCAGGGATAAAATCAATCTCATTTTCTCGTCTATTTAGCGAATTGATAAATTCAAATTAATTACTGTGAGCGGCTTTCATTGGAAGTAATAAATCTAGATAAAATGAAAAAGTAAATAGAAACGCAACAAAGATCTGTATAAATAGTTGCGATGAAAATAGGTTCCAGTGGCAATACGTGTGATAATTGTAGACATAAGTTTAAAAAAAATCAGTAAAAATGTGTATACACTGCGAAAAAAAACGGCCCACGCGAGAAACTTTCCACCAGCCATATTCAAATGATCATAACACTTTTAGTAGAGTAATTTGTCTCCCCACCTATCAATCCTCAACTACGCCGGTAATGAATTCCACCTTCTGGAAGAATTGTTGTTGAGGTATCTTCATCCACATGTAAGTAGGACGGGGGTCAATGGCCTCGAACAGCCCTAAAGGAACCGAGAGGAGTGTGAATGGAAAAGGGACGCGCGCTGGCTTGGTTCTTAATTTGGTGTCAGCCCCAGTTGCCGCCGGATGCAAAGAAGAAATGAGGAAAACTCAGTTTCGGAAACCAACTCACAAATTTTCATGTCTATTTACATATTAAAAGATTTTATCGATTTCGTTATTTCGTTCCATCCTAATGGCAACTGCCTCCGGATTATATGAGCATATATAACGAAAAACCTTGGAGACAAAGATAGAGCAGTCTAGAGAAGGTTAAGACGGGAAGCGATGCGGGAGGGGGAAGGAAGAGGGATGGCGAGGCGAGCGAAAGGGAAAGCGAGAGGAAGCGAAAGGAAGCGCGCGGAAGCGAGAGCGAGAGAGTGGCCCGGCGTGGTGGGGCGGGGCGCGACGCGGGCGTTCGCACTCGCGTTTATTTGTTCTACTCACAAACACAACGCCGCCGACGAACAAGCAGCACCCTGCCGTCACGCCGTGTTTATATCGGCGCGGACGGATGAAGGTTAAATCAACACATCGCCGAAAGCGTAGAAGCGTGTCCATTTGGAAGTTCGACCTATATCCCCGGCCGCCATTCATCGGAGGCCATCGCCCGGGAGGGCGCATTGGCACCCGGGTGCAGGGAGAGCGAGACGGCCCTCGGGAAGACGCGAGGCGCGCCTGCTCCACGACCGGAGCTAAACGGGGCCCGCTTTCCAAACATAGCGCGCATTTTCACAAAACACCACGAAAGGAAAGACCGGCTGCCAAAGCTCACTGGCAACAGTTGCCTCTCAAGTCTCCTTGACGAGGAGACCCGACCCTAGGGTTCGAGTCCCGACACTTACGGATTTTCGACACTTATAGCTACGTACATACCTGGGTCGAGCATTAAACCACGGACTGAAGGAGAATTCTAGCGGCCGACTGCCATGATCCGAATTGTTTTCCGAGACATCTCCGATCAATGCCAGGCGAATGCCGGAACAGCACCTGAACAAACGGACCACGGACCGCACGCGATCTTTCCTTCCTCGTTTTTGCCCCTTCCTCTCCTTACAACACACCCTTCCCCTTCACCACAAGTACTAACGCTTACATGCACTTCACTGCTACTCATGTCGAGAGCTTGGAGCTTGTTCCAGCATAGGCGGTAGAAAGGGGGAACGCCCGCACGCCGACGAGTAGATCAGCGCAAGGTCACCGTTACAGCGAGGCAGGAACACCGTCACCTCTCGGAGTATAACATTCGTAACATGTACACGACTAACCACCTACGTAGTTGATGTGCCCTAAACAATACTCACTCATCCACAAAAAGAAAAGTGAAACAACAGTACGCCAAAGCAGATTTTGGAAGTGCAATAATGGGACTTTTCGACTGATCCATACATAAAACTCGTGATCCAGAATTCGATATTTATTTTGGTCTGGTTCGTGATCAGCCCGCAAAAGGAGCCACCGTGAGCAATACCGAGTGTGAGAACATGACTTCCGATGAGGATGAAGAAGAAAATAAGAAACTAGTGAAGAATCGTCTAATAATCATGCTTTCCTGACCATCCTTTGTTAAACTGAAGTAGAACGCCATGCATTTACAGTCAGCCAGCATCAAAAATAGAGATTTTGTTCGAATCGCACCAAAAAATAGAAAACGGTTGCACAACTTGACCGCGTCCGAAGGCTGAGCTGGAGCAAGCGCGCCGTGGCAGAAGCCCGCCCCCCGGCCCCTACCAGCCCGTACGGCTCCTCGCAGAGGGGGCGTTACCCAGCGGATAGGGCGCCAACCACAAGTCGAGGCGCGACATTCGAATGCATGCGCTACAGCAAGAATTCACATTCACCCAATGGAATATGTTACTCTGAAATTGAATAGGCTCATTAGCGCAAAAAGGCCAAAAAGGAAAATCTGTGTTGCGATAAATCTGAATATGGTCCAGTAGGAGCATTCTGGCGATGAAAACCCTTCACGATGCATTTTAGGCGTTCGGATCCGGGAAAGCAGTGTCTTGCACTGTATAACCTGTCATCTTGGACACCTTCTGGAGGAACCGACATACTCTATACTTTAACATGTCAAAGTTACCCTGCATATTTGTCATCTTTCTGTCTAGGAAGCCCTGATGCTCGTAAGTTGGACAGGTTCTTTCGAAAAGTAAAAAGTCGTGTATTTTTAAACGGATTTTTCAACACTCCAGCTGCTGTTGGGGCAGCTACTGAGAATTGGGAAGTCTTACTAGTTGCCCCAATGGTGTACTTATTTGTGGTAATTCTATTGCTATTACAAAGTATGGTGACATTCAGAAAATGTATTTTTGAATACTGTTCCACTTCAATGGTAAATTGAATATTTCAGTCATATTGTTTAAAATTACCCAACAATGAATCAATAGTACCATAAGGTAAGATGATGAGAGCACATAATAAAACATTCTAAATATCTCGCAACGGTCATCTGATTGTTTACAGTGAGTTCTAAGCTCTATGTAACTGCCATGCTAGACGTGCCTTTGCACGCTTTTGTAAATATTTGTATATTTGTTTTCTTTTTATTTTATTTTGATGTTTAAATTCGCGGGTCTATATGTTAAAATATGTCCAGTGCTATGTTAAACTATATCCAGTAACTAGTATCATCTCAGCTATTTTCTTATTAATATTCTTTATAACATATTTAGTGATAATTTTCTCCTTTACCCAGTTTAGCCTGAGGATGGGGAAAATGTGTTCCCCGAAACGTCGCTTTGCTATTCTTAATAAACTCTTTATGATGTGATTGTAAACAATAAATGGTTGTTTTGTATAAAGCGGTCAAAGAAAATCTCGTGGACAAATTCATTAAAGTATATTATAGTATTAAATGACAGGCAATTTTTTGTATGCGATGTTTAGAATTAAATGTTTTCATGAAAAAGGGCCCTCATGAAAAATATTTCTATCGGACAGAAACGAACGTTATCTGGCTGTAATGCCAATGGCAAAACAAGATCACTAAAAAAATATGAGGAAGAGAATATTCAAAACAGTTAATTGGCAGTGTTCCTAATTTCAGACAGAAATGATACATGGCCACCCAAACTGTAGCTACGTTTCTACAGTCGTCTCTAGAAATAGTCCCTGCGACTATCAGTGATAAAGTAAGTTCCTTTAATACACATTTGGAAATCATTATATGCATATACACTTTCGCAACTGTGATCAGTTGCCACATTTGAACAGGTAACCACGTCGGATAGTTTTTCAGTGCATTCGATCGGATGGGCACTTTCACTGCGGCAGATCAGCCGTCACCCCCTTCGCGAAGTGTTGCCAGCTGGGCGGATCTCCCCGCAGCCAGGGTGGCTCTTTGTCGCGAGGAAGAGATTATTCGACTGGAAGCGATTGAGAATTCAAGGGGATTCGGTAACAACGGGCCCGAGAAAGAATTACGTGATATTAGAAATAGCACAACGTGAAACCTGGCGTAAACCGAACAACCGCGGGAGCATTTAACGCTTCGTGTCTTGATTGAGTTTTGCACGTGGCTTTCCTTCTAAGATGATCCGTTAATAGAAATTGATCCTAATTCTACCGCAGAACTGTGCTATCGCTAAATTCGCAAGACAGCTCATCCTAGTGGTTCGTACAATGCATTTTATTTCGCAATAGTTCGCTTATGCGAGTAGTTCAACGGTACCAGCATATACAGCCGTTGAAAGATGAAACCACTTCCGTTATCGTAACATTTATCGAGCACGCTACAAAACTCGATCATTCCGGTGAAATATTGTAATCCGAGGTATCTATAAAAGTATGCGAATGCGCGAAAGCTTCGAAGTTAGTGCGTAACGTAAGCAATATCTTGCTTCACACAGCAAACAATATATATTCTTTCTCAGAATCAAGAGCTCAGGAACAGCAGCCCTCAATATGCGCTTCGGGAATTCGTTGAAAGGCATTTCCCCTAGCTCCAGTAACTACAAACAGAAATTTGAATATTTTTTGTAAAACTAAGATCTTCCACACTGCAAATATTAAAAGCAAATAATGCTTTCTTTTCATTTGTTCATACACGTACTTCAGAGAGAGTTATGTAATGGTGCAAAAAATTAATGTTGAGATTTGGACAGAAGTTCAGCAAAGGCGAAACTGTCTTACTCGAGACTCTGGTGACACGATGAGCCCCCGCCCCCCCCCCCCCCCCGTAATGAAAAAACAAAGCTATAGATATACATTGCGAACTTCATATTCGGAAAACTTTATAACAATCTCTACCAACTTATCTTTTTAAATCATAAGTCATTTTGTGTTCAATCAAAAAAATACTTAAATAACTTAATCTTTCCTGACTCGTGTAATTTCTGAAATAATTTTTAATGATTTTCAGATTAGAAAAAGATTATTCCGCAGTGGAAACTATTACTGGGATAGTCAAAAATAATATTAGGACTTTACATACACGGGAGAAAATCGACGATAACAAAAAAACTATATATTATTTGATTTCGAACATACCCACAAATTATACGCAGAAAACTAAGCAGCCACTGGTGATGCAAAAGGTGTAATTGATTTCATTAGATGCGTAGAAACTCGGGAAAAATTAAAACAACAAGAAAATATTTTCGATTTTGTCTGAAAAAACAAAAACAAATATTTGATTACGTTAATCCGCAATTTCTCGAACAGTCAATTTTTGCTGTTCTACGACCTAATTTTCTAGACATTCGACAACAGCGTTTTTTCCTGTTGCTAGCCGTCTTTTCATGTGCCGAATTCAGTTTAACAATTTTACTGCTCAGACAACTTCGCAAAGATTGGTACCTTTAGTGTAGTGTATCTTTGATATTTTCAACCAATTAATTTGCCTCGATTATTATTGTAGCGCTGGGCGCTGTAGTGCTGTGCTATAAGACCTATGTCAGCGTATTGCGATGATTACGATATTAATATTTTCCAAGAGAAAATTCAATATAAAATGCAATCCATTTTTAAATAAGCTATTTTTAAACAATCCACTATGATTAAGAGCTTTCATCAAAATTTTAATTGTGTAATTTTTACATTTTTTATATCAAAAAGGAGGGTCCCATGACCTCATTTTTGTCACATCTTTCTCTTAATTAAGTTATCAATCCAAACTGCTGATTTTTAAGTTCTGATGATATGTTTGAAATTTTATTATTATATACATAGGATTTTCACCAAAAAGGGTACTCCCCGATCTATCTAGCTTTTGTCGTGGTACCTCCAATTTCAAACGGATCTTTTAAATTTTGAGAATACTTTTCATGAAGGTCTTAGGACCTTCTCAACATCTTTCTTCCTTTCTTTAACTTTTTTTTCGAAAAAAATTCTTTTAATAATACAGTGTATGTCTTATTTTTATTAAAACCTCGGGAATTTCAATAATTATTGTCATAGTTCAATTTTTCCAACATGTTTTACACCTTTCAATATTCGAACTACAGTTTTCTTTCTTAATGCAATATATTCGTGAAAATTGGATCATCAAATACTTTCAAAATCACTTTTATTACTATTTCCCGAGTAATTTTGATTTATGCCATGGAAAATGTCACCTTTTTTTCTACATATCCTCCCATTTAAGTATTAAAGCTACAGCGTTGTTCTTAATGTAATCTATACATCAATGTTACATCTTCACATTATTTCATGTACAATTGTTCCCAATTATAAGTAATTTTCGCGACTCTTTTAAGAGAATTTACTTAAGTGTTAGAACCAACTAAACACAGAGACATTCCAAGTGCCGTGTAGATGCAGACATAGATAGCCGAGTTAGTAAGGTGCTAAAATGAGCTAGAGGTCTCGGTTTCGAATCTTAGCTAGTGCAAGACATTCACGTTTCGTGAAAATTTTTGTAAGTACAGAATACAATACCTTAATTCAATTACAAAATTACCAATTTAAATTATTTGAATTTTCAAAAATTAAAATAATGATTTTTTTTCTAGTTTCTTGGACGCATTTAGTTGAAAGTTTTTCACAAGATGACGAGTTAGTAGGATACAAGTTGCAATATTATATTGTGCAACCGTCACATCAATAAAAGAAATTATATGCTGTTGTGGCACCACTCGTTTTCTAGAAGTCTTCTTTTACCCACGCTGGGTTCAGTGGCGACGCGAGACATCTACTGCCAATCTTTGGCACTAAGCGTCAGCCGGGCAGCGCCGCGCCGCGACAAACGCCCAACCTACCCTCGTGCGAAGAACGGGCGAGGCTTCCAAATGTGGGAGGCGGGCGATGCGAGGCGGGGAGAGCTCCCTAATCATTTCAAATGATTAACTTACGTCACAACATTAAGCACACTTGCCTGACATTCCATACGTGATTCGGTCAGCACGTGTCTTTGCTGTATAACAATTTTGTTAATTTTTTTTTGTATTTTCGTTCAAATTTATAAATGCCGAGAAATAACTCTTGCTTCTCTAACTCTTGTCGGGCATGACTATTAAAGGACACGCAGGAATTAGGCAGGCCATGTTGAGTTATCACTTCTTATTTTTTACTTATTTTTCACATTCAAGTAGTAGATATTAAATAAATGTCACCCACTCCTATTTCAACACATTCCCACAGTTCTCAAGTATGAATACTTTTCAAAATAAAAGGGAGCGACAAACACGGGACACAGGTTACCGGGGCAAGGAAAAATTAGGACACGAAGGAAAGGTGTTTAGTCCTCCTGCAGCAAAATTATTATTTAACGATAGGAAATGTTCTACATAAAATTTAATTCCCCACAATTTATGAGGTATGCTTCGACTTTTGTCTTCATGAATTTGTCCTTAATTTCCAACATACCATGCCATTAGTAAGCTGACAGATTGAAGCAATTCAGGCTGACGTTTCTGGATAAAATTCACGTTAAAAATAATTTAAGAATTTCATTTCCTAATTTTCACTTATTTTTGTGTCCATGGATAAGTCTGTAACGTGTTTGGTTATTTAAATCAAATTATTTTGAAAACCTAACTGGAAACGGATGAACCTATAATATGAGGATGATAAAACAAAGAAACACCATCAAAGCAATTAGGAAGTCAAGAGAAGAGAGCGGAGAACAAAAATCACGATAGTTCTAAAATTAGCAGATCCGTTGGTAAATCGCATAACACAAGAGATAAAAGAGAGGGTTCAGCAAAGAAGTTGGGAAATGAAGAAAATTAGGTGTGAAGAAAACGGAAATTGGCAGGAATAAGGAGGCGACATCAATGACGTTTTCAAAACATCGAAGTTTTTACGTTTTCGAGGGTTTATTTGTGAACGAATAATGCCCATATTCACCATTTTGTAAACATGAACATACGAAATAACAACTGTCAGTTTATGTGCTCCAATCAAACGAACACTGTTTGCACCATCTTCACCGAGCGGACTCTCTCGTCCGAGATGACCGATGCTCGGTATATCCTAAACTTTCCTCCCATTTCGCACCTGGAGACGCGCTCATCACATGCGCCGGAGGCGTAGACCCACCCCCTTCCAGTACCTTTCTACCGCGAACTGAAACCCGACGCTTTGAAATGACTAAGCGCTCAGGCTTTCATGCTCGGTTTGATCTGTTCTCGTTATTAGTTAACTTTGTTTTGAGTTAAATCTTGAATACAAATAAATAAACACAGCTACTATCAAATTAAGTTTTATTGCGCACGAATGTAACGCTAGTTGTACTAAATCAGCATCGGAACACGGATGTTTAAAAACATGGAGGGTTTGATCGATGCGTATCTTTCAATTTCGAACATGGACTTTTTGTTATCGCAGGAATCCCCCGCGGGGCTGAGTGGCGGTGGGGGTGGGGGCGAAGGCGGGGCGGAGGGCGCCCGGGGCGCGGAGGCCGGCGCGGCGCCCAGAATAGACGCGCGCGCCATCCCGCCCTCGGCGCGGGAATTACGCCGGGCCGGAGCGGTGGCGCCGCCACCGCCGCGGACGCCTAGCTGCCGCCGCGCCCGCCCGAAGAGGCGCACCCGCCGCCGCGCTTCCGGCCCGGCCATGATCTTCCGTTTTCGCGTCTACACAAGATGGTCAAAACCTGGAGAGTGGTTCAGTGCATCAACCTATGTCAATGCTGTGCCTCTGATCGGAAGGTCCTCGGTTCGAGTCTCGACTGTCGAGAAGATTTTCAACACTAGTTTGTCAGCTAGGTCGAATTCACTCGCTGTCTGGGGTGAATTCTAGCGTCCAGCTGCTCTGATCGGGAACCGGGAGTTTCAGGACACGCGAGACGGAACAGGCAGAAAAGACAGACATTTTGCCATATTTGTTTGCTACACTATTTGTGTTACTTTGAAGTTGTAACAATACCTAAGTCTTATTTTCTGTTTTCCTTTCCGGTTTTGTATATGTAGTGTTAATCAGGAAAATAAAGGAGCGTTGGCATTAACTCAGCTTGACCACAGAAAAGCAGAAGGGACCAACAATAGGAAGAGAAAATAATAGTGACGTTAAAAATAAAAATACTTGTATGAAGCACAACACCGGGAAAAGAATACGGGAACATGAAATGAAGGTCAATGATATTTACAATGTGGCCGATAATAATTGGTCAATGTTAATCGTAATACACGTGTAAATTCGATTTTTTGGCCTTGGAAAAAAAATCATTTCTGAACTTTCAATGCGTTCTTATATTTCACTAATTTTCCCCAGCGATGCAAAATTGCAAAAGGAAACGGTTTGCAATTTGCCAAACAAAGAGTTTTAAGCTAGTTTTAATTTCAAAATCTTGAAAACTGAAATGTGTCGGGTAAGGCCCAATCAAAATTGTGTAGATATATAGAAAATTAAGCTCGCCCATTGCCAAAGAATTTCCCTTTGGTCAAATATGGCCCACAGATAAATACAATATTTAGGCTAAAATGAAACCCGTTAAAATTAAATTAGTTAAAAATTTTGGAAATAATTAACGGTAATTGAAATAGGAAATAAGAAGTCCTAAACTAAAAGAAGCTGCAAGAAAGTAGTCATGTAAGAATGTTTTTATGCGTGGATTTATTCTTGATGCAACGTTAACTAGCACGTGTTGTAGATCGGGGTGACTCATACTGATTTTGCAATTTTAAAGGCACTTATGAAGTTATGAAGAACCCGCGCATTGTTGCCCCTCCAGCGCACTTACTGAAATCGTCGATTGATTGAGTGATTAATTAACGATTCAAGGTGCGTCAACTGTTGAGGTCATTTGTCCCGTACGTGTAGTGCATTTTCCCTCGAGAGATGACTGTGATCTACCCCAGCTTGATGATTTCCCCAACCAGCTATCTCCCTCCAGCGGGACACCGGCCCAGCTGGGACAAGATCTAAGCTCCCAACTGGTCTCCCAAAATGTGTGATAGTGTAGTGCTTGTTAGTGCAAGTGTAAGTAAGGAGTGAGGATGGGACAAGAAAGAGGAAAGAGAGGTCGCGGCGCGGTCAGTGGCCCGTTTCTTAGGGTACTGCTTCGGCATTCCACTGGTGCTGATAGGAGAAACCATAGAAAACTACCGATCAGAGCAGCCAGCCGCTAGAGTTCTTCTCCAGGCAGCGACTGAACTCGACCTAGCTATCTCGTCACAGCCGGGTTCGAACCTAGAACCTTCCGGTCAGAGGCGCAGCAATGACAATCAATATATGCCCTGAGCCACCTCTCGCGGTTGATACCGTCGAAATTTTAGCTTCTTTCGCAAACAAATGCACCTAGGGAATAAACCGTACTCCTTGTATAATTATGAGCTGAACCGATAGTGTAGAATTACGACACTTGCATATTCCTACATCATTCTAACATCCGTTTTACTCATAAACATTGCAAATGATATTGAAATTAAGTAAATCTTATGAATAAACCACATGAAATGTTTCATTACGATAATGTGTGCTTTATAAACCGTTCAGCAAACACGTTTAATTTCTGCATATAACGTGGAGATAAGATATTGATCAAAATACCTCTCGCTGCCTGTCCCACAGACTTCACAAATACCGTCAAAAAACCAAGAACTCGATACCCTCTGAAGGGTATTCTCCTTAAAGCATGTGTATCAATCACTTCAACTGCTGTGTGCAACACATCGTCTCGATTACTTCGGATAAGAGAGAAGCGTCGAGAGCGATGAATAATCGATGTTTTCGGTTTGACAGATCAACTCAATCCTTACGTCATTGCCCCTTCACCATGACGTAGGACCAGCTCGCAGATCTGGCGGATTCTAAATGCCGAGAGACGTTGAGGACTATGCCAACGAGCCCATAGGACGGTTTCATGAGCGGCATATTACTGTGTGTAAATGTGGTAAAAACATAACAAAGAAAACTTGTTTCTTTGTTTTCTCACGATTCTCTTTGGATTGCAGTTGGTGACCCAGGAACGAGAACGAGCACATCATACATTATTTTACTGTGTGAGGCGAAGCGATTCAATGTCTTTGCTGAATATCTTTACTAGCGGCGCCATAGGTGTGTGTTCAAAGCGAGGTCATATGACGGTTGCCTTGGGAATCTTGACGGCAACTTTGCTGGTGAAGAGCGGCGACTAAACACTTCACCGTAAGGAACATAATGCTTTAGAGCTACGCATATTGCACAGCAGATTGCAGGATTAAATGAATGTAATGGCATTACACCCTGAGGAAGGTCGCAGAATGGCGACCGAAACGTCGGCACTATTGCCATGGACCCTGCGTCATCCGTCGACCCAATTAAATACTGACTCCGGCCGCGAAAGCCTACGCTCTCTGTCTGCGATTATATTACGTCAGATAACTTCGATGTCATGTTAGCGAATGCTATTGTTGCGTGTGTGGCAGTACTGTGATTAATTCAGAGTAGGAATAAATATCATTTAAGATATAATTTCAAGAAAATTGATACAGTGATTTTCAAAGGATGGGGTAAAACAGTAACAATCGCTGTTTTGTTGGCCTTGTTTCTTGTTTGTCACAACGAAAGACTTGGAGAAAATCGTCTGGACTGTTTAAGCACTAGTGTTGACCGCAGACATGTTTTGACGAAAACCAATCTTTCTATCAAGGATCCGCCAAATGTGGATTATGACGACACAACATATTCGAGAAAGAAGAAATTGATTATGCACAGGAGCGCGATTTATCCAAATTATCGGCATCAGGGATGAACAATACGAGTTTTCTGTCGAAAAATTGCTATTTTCCCCTGCAGCATTACAATACTTTTATCTGTGGTATCTTATAGGTAGTTATCTTATAGGTAGTCTATCTTATAGGTAGTTAAGAACCAAATAAACGACTAATAATTCTGTATCCGAAGTATTCATTATAAAATTCATTAAAACACGTTTATGATACGCTGTCAAAAAACTACTTATAAATAAGAAAAGTTTAACAATTATTAATTTTCCATGAAGTACAAACACTTTTTAGCGAACAAAACATTACTCCATATTTTTACATAAAGTTCCCTGGCCTTTAATGATTTTTTTTTTCTTTCTTTTTTTCCCTTGGCATTTCCAGGTTTGCCAGGTCCGTATGAACCCTGACTTCGTATAGTAAAAAAAGGGGGGGGGCAGCTTTCGGGGCTCATGAAATCGCATATCTCCCCCGTCCATCCCCAAGAGTTCTAAAATATTTTCAGCGTTGAATAAAAACAAAAGAGTAAAACTTATTAACTAGTATCCTCATCAACGCAAGACTTATAATTATAACAAACGATTGGAGGATTTTAGTAGAACATATAATCAATAGCAAAAAAATACAAATTAATAAAACAATAAAAAACGAGAAAAATAACGAACTATAACGTGAATCGATGACACTTCCATTTCGCGTTTTATACACACATATAGGAGAACATAATTTTATGCATTTACCTATTACTTACGTATAATTGGTGAAAACTGTTTACATCAGTCGCTGCGTATTTGACATTAACATTCGAGAGAAATTAATGTATAGTGTCTTGGCAAGACTAACTTATATCTTGAAAATTGAGAGAAAGAAACTTGTTTCCAACTAAACATCACATAAATGTCACACTACTATGGAAGAATGCTATCTCAAACTGGCTATCTCGAAAAGAAAAAAAAAAAAACTATATTGGAGACCTCTCCTAAATTTTGACCAGAAATTACTTCATAAAACAAAACATTGATTTACATGATTTATGGTGTATAAATAACAATGGGTTTTCTCACAAAAGGAAAGACACCTGTTCACGAACCTGGCAAATTGGTGTAAAGGACAGGAGGCCTGGGTGTTTGCTTCCCGGCTGAATTGACTAATTCTTTCAGCAATATATTCACAATGAAAGGTTGCACAAGACGTTCATCAACTGGAATTAATCTCTCAGCACTTATCATTACCACGAGGCTGTCGCATACGCTAAATAAATTTTAGAGTAAATTTCTCAATAAATCCATTTAAAAAACCTAAGTGTAACAATTTATTTATTTTTATTTGTATTGCAAATGGGAAAAAATAGAACCTTGTAGCAGAAAAGGTGTACAAAAAGAAGAAAAACTTAATAAATAGTACATATCAATAAAAAATATTAACACTGTACGATCTGGGAAATTACAACAATTTTCCTATCATATAACAATATATGGTAATCAGCCACATTGCCTCACTTCATTTCACTTTTTTCACATGTATCATCACTGAACCTTACACATCACTTTATTGGTACATAATTGTATAGGTGCACTGGGATCTGAAACATAGTTAACACCTCTTACTGAGAAAAATAGCACTTACTGACATTAATGCTGGAAGATTTCCTTAAAATAGTTTCTACACAGAACAAACAGAGCTACAGACAACTCCGTGAATTCACACTTCAAACACATTATTGCAATTGTAATTTATGAACAGTGAAACGGAAATGTGTCTGTTTTTATGTTACTCTAATGGCAGGACGGGGATAAAAGTAATTGTGTTACAAACTTTTGAAAATTTGGGGAAATTCTGGATCTACTTAATTATATTTCTCCATAAATAAGAACTTTTTAATAATTTTACAAACATTGAATATGAAAGGAAAATAATGTGTGCAACAGATTAGCCTTGCGTCCAATATTCTTATCTCAAGGCCATCCATTTTGCACCACAAATTCATTTTTTTTTTTTTTTTAAGTTCTCTTATTCCAAAATACAGGTGTGATAGAAAATATATTCATCAATGAAATACTTCATCCCGGAATTCCAGAAACACGTCGAAAGTTTAAACACAAGAAACAAATTTATGTCCGAATGTTGACATATTGACTCCTTTGCAACTTCAACTAACATTAAACATAATCTACATCTCGTACACGCTTTCTGAATCAATGCGTTACAACACATGCTAAGTATACGCACGTTAATTCAAGTCAATACAGGTCACGGGGTAAGTCGAGTATAAAAAAGGAAATTAATATTCCTGCTTAATAAATAAAATAACAATAAAAACAATTTAACTCATAAATGAGATTCATACAACAATTATTCCTTAATGAAAATATGAATTCTGGAATTAAACATTAGTGTACGACATGCATGCAATTATTTCCCCCAGTTAATTAAAGTACTACAAAAATCGCAAATCAAACCCCCGCTGTTTTCGCGCGGCCGATCTCAGAACCACGTTCGTAATCCATCCCCTGCTGCCTCCTGCACTCTAGCGTCACCCTGACGCACTACGTGAATGCCCTCCTCAGCGGTGTCAAAACTTAACATGCCAATAGATTCAGGGAAATTTGGCACAATACCTATGAATAAGATTATTTTGAACCCTATAAACCGAAGCAAACAAAGGATAAAATGAAGTATCTGCACATTACAATGGATAATCTGTTACTCAATACCATACCATGAAGTGGTCAATGAGAAATGGCATTCAGATAACAGAAAACCATATTTTAATTAATTTCATAGTAATGACATTAAAGAATTCTACATTGAGCAATTGTATTACATAATTTGCTTGATACACTGTGGTACAGGAGATTATCCAACCCAAATCCATTTGGGAAACTGGAAGAAATTTTATGAAAGTTAAGGCTGCCAGCAATGTCATTAAGGAAGTAACATAAACTTCTCTTTTTCACATCAAATGAAGCCCAATTATAGAGCTTCTCTTAATGCATGTATCAACAAGTATATTATATTAAGAACTGCCTTGAAACTCTAACCTATTGTACCTACTTAAAAAATGTTTATCGACAATTTGTGTGTACAAGTGAAAACAGTGCAAGTACCAATTGATTAATCATATTTTAGAGAAGAAATTCAAAAAAATATGTAGGTTTAAATAATTAACCTTATATTACCGAAAGTTTAACAATGATTTACATCAACATTCTATTAAACACAACAATAACTTGTAGATCAAGTATATTTCAGTTGCTATATCCACAGCAGTGTATTAAGTTTTTTGACAATAACAAAACAAACTGAATAAAATTTTACTGGTAAAATCAACATATGAGAATACAAAAAAGTGGTACTTAATTACCTTCTTTACATGATCTGCTGACTTAAACCACTGTCAACATGAACTAGACATATACTTAATTCTGATACTTTCTACACTATCTTCACTTCACGGGTGTTGGATATTTCAATAATTCTTGATAAAATTGATAATCTAACTCTCATCAATGATAAAGTACACAAAAAACCTAACCCTTCAAAATAAATTATATTCCTTTTGAACTGCCTTCAAAATAATCTTTACAACTCAATCAAAAATTCCATAATACAATACCTCATAATACTAGTTAAATATACAATTGTGTCATCAAATTATAATCACAATTGTGTATATATTTTCGTCGTACACGCGATGTTCATCAGTAGGGGTGCGGTCTAAAATGATAAAACAATAAAGAGTGGGTGATGTAAGTACTTACAAAATATATATCAATTTTCAGTACTGCCTTTCTCTGCTGGAAAGCACCTCAATGTTGAACTTGATGTCAAAAGTCATTCTTCCTTATTTTCTGTCACGCAGTGTCCCAAACGCAGGAAGCCATCACAAACTGTACTGTACCAGTACCTACTCTACGAACAGTCATTGATCCAATATTCTTCTCTAACCTCTCGCATGTCATGAGGAAGATATTTATCTGTATTATAAAACAAGTTCACACCTCTACACTAATTGAAATTGTTCAATAAATAGATGAATATTTGAGAACATAAACTATTGTTACAAGTCAAAACCAAACGCAGCAGTTTCAACCGTTTTCTCATGCGTGAAGTACAACCGCCCCAAAAAGCCGTATGCTCTAACCACCTGCAGCACTCTATCGTCAAGGTCATGAAACTAGTTGTCCTCAAAAGCGCTGGCAACAGAGAAGGCGCTACTCAACGATCGCGTGAAATGGTTCCGTTCACCACTCCCAGGTAGCGCTGGATGTCAATATGGCGACAACCTCGCGATATTAATTTGCGGCACAGTGGTTCTCCGTTGCCTCGAAAATCGGGTATTCTTGTGACACGTTCAAAATCTCTCAGGATGGCTGAAGCATCCGGACAAATCGTAAGTGAAAATTTATTAATCTCATGCACCTTCTAATTTATCAGCTTGTGTGGTTTTAGCACTTTTTAATCCACCAATAGGAATGAAGGAGTATTTGTGTCTGCACCTCAAATGTAGGTCCGAAGCAAATTCCGAAAAAAATATTGCTGTGTATTGTTTAACACAACTAAATATTTATTTCAGAGTTGATATTAGCTTCTCCAGTGTTTGTTTTGAGTTACTATGATTTTTTATAGCTGTCAGCTCCCCCAAAATTGCGTGATGTTTGAAGTAACCCTTGATTACACCTGTCGTTAATTAGTTTTATTTTATTTTATACAGACTGCATGTCGTTTTCAGTGCTGTTTGGTGTGGCAATTTATTACCTAGAAATTCTCTCCGGCAATCTACAAAATTTGTCTTTACCTCTTTTAACAATATTGATGGATATATATTGTCGTGACTGAACTGTCAGATCGTGGCTCTGAAAAATTCTCAAAACAGTTGCTGCCCTGAACTACCCCACCCGCATCCAGTTATTTTTCCCTCTAAAAATATCATCTTCTGTGTTGTTGTCACACGTCGTAACGACTGACATCCAACAGAAACGGGGTCGTTACGACGAGTTTCCGCCATTTCGCGAGGAAACGGCGGCTAATGAATTGCCACTTGCGTTACAGCGATGCATTGCGGACAAGAGGCAGGCGACAGGAGGCGCCGATCGGTCTCAGCTGACATCACGAAATCTGGCCGGGTCGCGCGTGCGCTAACATTAAATCGGCCTGTGGGGCGGACCGGGCCGGGAGGGCCGCCCCAGGCGCCGGGCGCCGCCGGCCCGCCGCGCCGCGTCGCGCCGTGCCGCAGCGCGCGTGTCGCGGCGCGGAGCAGAGCGTCCGCTCCTTCAGGTGCTATCGATCCGCGCGCGCCGCGAACCGCTAGCCCCCGTCGGGGCGGGGGCGGCGCTCGGAACCGCGGCTCGTGGCTCGCGGCGCGGCGGCGGCGCTCGCAGCTAAGCGGGCGCGCCTCCACCCTCGCACGAGGTAGTAGCTCGTCGCGGAATTATCTCCTTGGAGGTGTGCAGGTGAGCGCGCTGTCTCGCTCCATACGTATCTCACCGGTAAAGTTCATACGCGAAGATGAGCTTGCCGGCTCGTTTCGGTTATACCGGCGAGATGTCGGCAGCTGGGTCGAGCAGATGAATCTGTCGTCCCGCCCGATTTATTTCGTCGCGGGACCGGCTGTTAGAGGTGAGACTTGCTTGATGAACTTCGGTCATCCAAGGGAGCAAGTCGACAAAGTAGAGCTGAGCAGAAGAGCTGCTGACGCGATAGGTTTACTTCTTCGTGAGATCGAGCTCTAGAGCTGTAAAGATGAGCTTGTCGGCCGGGTCGCTGAATCGGCGACGCGCGTTGTGTAAGTAAGCTTGTAGACTCGCTCGAGAAGCTTCGTAACCTAAGAAGTGCTGTTATGGCTTCGTAAGATCACTCTAGAGATCTTACCGCAGAATAGTAATCGGGTCTGTTGTAGACGTGTTTGCATAATTTTTCAGTGGACCTGATCGTAAATGTCACGGTAGATGTGTCCACACAGCTTGCGAGCTCCCTGGCAATATCTTGAGTCGGGGACTGTCAGCAAGTGATATACACGTGTCTGTTAAATCGCCGTGCGTTTTCGCAGTGCAAACCAAGTCCTCCATCTCTGAGCTTTCCTTGCGGCACTTTGCTGTCCAGGAGTTAGATGAGAGCATAGTTGAATCATAACATTTTAAACCGATTCAACAAAATTCTGGTAATAATAATACCTTCTTCCCCTGTACGGTGTAGCCCCAAGCATATGTTTGATAACGGCAATAATCTCTGGTCTTCAAAGGTAACATCACTTTATTACTTTTGAAACTCCCATATAAGTTCACTTATAATTTTAAATAACATTGGAATAAATGTATGTTTACCAATAAGATATGAATGTTCAGTACCGTTTCTTAGTGCTATGTTTACTAACTGTTGTTTCTGAGAAGAGAAACAGTGGAATACCTCCATTTCATACCTCAAAAGAACCTTTTATGGTAACAAACAGGTTTAAACAACACGCCGGCCCTCTTACTTTTAATTCAAATTTATATAAATATTACCTATTGGAAGAATATAAGTCCGAATTCTTGTGTTGACCCAATAATATAAATATAATATAAAGATTGGATATACTGATAAAATCTCAATTTCTTAGGTCAAACTTGTTATCTGTCTGTACAATCTAAACAGGATGTTTCAGAAGAGGTAGCACGGTTACTAGAAAAAATTGCTATCACTTTAGTAGATTCTGCTTATACTTTTGGAATCTCCTTCCATAAAGTCGGGTTTTATGTTTATATCATATTCTTATTTTATGTTTTATGTTTATATCAGATTCCCAAAGATGCTCATGTTTTCAAATAGTTTTTAATGTTTTCAGGTTAAGTTCGTTTCTTGTTACCGAAAATATTGTTCCAGAACATATTCGAATAATCTGTAATTATCAGAGAAGTCGATTTATCATCATTAGGGAATTTTGAATCTTGTAAAAATCGTTGAATCAACATATTAAACGTAAGAACTATTTTTATTACATGTCATCATTACATATTTTTAGCTACTATTTCTTTTTCATATGACATTACATCACTAGAAGTAAAACACAGCATGTCATAGTTTGATCATAAAAAAATATGTAATGAATTTATTATTTACACAACTTTGAAATATTTTTTTTAAGTATATTAACTTGTGTGGAGAACACAATAGACATCAGTCAATATTTTTGTGAGATGAATAACGTGCTGGAATGCATAGAATCATCCCTTCTCCAATATGTATTCATTTCCATTATACTTTTTTTGTTATTGAAGGTCACATCTAGATCATTAGCGACCACTATTGCATTTAACGGTATGGTAACTATGAAGATGACATGATATGGTGATGATTGGGGGTGAAGGGACGAACACAAATATAACCATGCCCGAGGTGGGATTCGAACCTGCGATCCTTTGGTCGAAAATCGCTACGGCACTACTGCCTTAATGATTCGCATTCGGACCGACCATTAGATTGTATAACATTCTTATGTATATGTTACTCCAATGACAGCAAAAATTTTCGGCCTTGTTTTGACTCTCACGGTGAAGATAAGCATTCTTAACATTCACGTGCAATTGAATTATATGTTAATGGGATTTGGTGGTTAATGATGGTTATGGTTAATGGTGTATTAATGGTTTAATAATGGTTATGGTTAATGGTGTAGGTTGATTTAGTGTAAGCGTGAGTGTGTTTTTAAAAGATTTGGTTCAAATAAGGTTAGTGTAATAATTGGGTTCCGAAGGTGACGTTTCAAATGAATACTCGTTTACAATATAATGTATTAGAGTATGCAGTGAGGTGGATAAGAATGTTTATGCATGTAAAAGTATATAATAAAGAAAGTCAAAAAAGTAAAAGAGTGAATGAATACGACATATGGGGAGAAGTAGAATCTGCGCACGTTTCCTTAAGCTACGGAATTCCTACTCCTCATGTTCGACAACTAACAATGAGGCCTTTCACACTAAGTACCTTGTTGTGCTTGTTACTTCTGATGGAATCAACTTTGCACCTAGAACGCATAGGGTGGATAACAACCCTCAAAATGGGTGACTTAGGATTTCAGAGGAAACCCAAAGAGGGAAAATGAAATGTGGGGTATGTAAGGGTCTGTTTAATCTCAAAATGGTTCTGACTCAAAATACAAATCTAAACATGTATGTGTGATTGATTGATTGTTTTAGTGATTCCGGGCACGTCAACTACCAGGGCCATTAGTCCCGTGAGTGTAGTGCATGTTTTTGCTTGGAAGGTGGCGGTGATCTTTCCCCCGCTGTATGGCGGGATCCGGCGCCCACCTACTGTCGGCTAGCGGGGTTTTCCCTAACCACATATCTACCACCATCGGGGCACCGCCCCAGCTGGGAGCAAGCTCCCGAACGGTCTCCTGGCATGTGTGGTAGTGTAGTGCAGGTTAGTGTAAGCGTGTGTGTATAATGGGTGAGGATTGGACAGGGGAGAGGAAGGTAAGATTGCGCGCGGTCCGTAGTCCGTTTGTTAGAGTACTGCTCTGGCATTCGTCTGGTGTTGATCGGAGAAACCAACGAAAACTACCGGGCTATCGAAAAAATCAAGATTTGCATGAGAGGGTCGTTTTAAATTCGATGCCAATATTCACGGCCAATTTTTTTTCTGACATCTTTCAGATTTGAGATCGCATAACTGATTCACCATAAAAGTGCATATAAACTTACACAAAAGCGAAAAACGTCTGGAAAAAACATATCATTCAAGCGCTACGCGTTCGGTAATTCCGAACATTCTTAGAATCGGATCAAATCGCTCTCTAAAATTTCGCGCTCACAGAGAATACTTGTGACCGTGAGTTACTGCATTATAGTATCCCTTTTATTGAACAAAAGAAACGTTAGCTCTTTCCGAAATAGCAATGATTATAGTCAGAATTTGTGTTCGTTTTTAATATTTAGAGTCATTTTTATGTTAAATCGAATCTCGACTACCCCTGGTATTCGGGATATTTATGCACTACATCGTGAATGAATAGAAGAAAATCATAGATGATTAAGAAAAGTGTGTAAGTTTTTAAGTTATCAGGATGAACGCGATAAAACTCCGAGAGCGGCTCATAGCGAAATGGCTCGCGCGTACTCCTGAACCCCAAAACTCATCTTCATGAAGTCCCAAAAATAATTAGTGGTGCTACAACAGCACATACTTTCTCGACTTATTGGAATCAACAACGTAGTAATAAAGTAGTAATAAGGCGAGTATTCTACAGCTGTCGTTGTTTCTCGCTGCCTAATCTTCATTTCTTTCGATCTCCCTAGGCATCATCTTCTAACAACAACGTAATATTGAAATATTGCATTTCCTTCACTTCTAACATCTCAATTATCACATGAAAACGTTCAATTCAACTAAGAAGCGACCAACGCACTGTTGCGAGCGCAGCGTTGCGATAACTATGTGCATTCGTTTGGCGAATAATATAAATTCTTGGGAAAAACGTTAATTTCCATCTGCATTCAGATTTCAACTTGTTTATCGGTTATTCATAGTGCATCATACAGAGTTGATAAATAACTCGAATACTAATAAACTAATTAAATGACTAATATTCTACGATATTTATTACCGCATTTTTATAAATTTACTCCGCCTCAAACGAAGCGCAGGAAAATAAAACCTTGAAGTAGTATGTTCGTTAGATTGACCACGGTAAAGTACCCCCAAAAAATACTTAAATGAAAGTAAAATGTAGAGGGTAAGAAACAAGAGTTAGTGATAGAAAGGAGTGACAAGTATGTTTGGAAATGAAAATGTGAATGTTTTTGAATTAAAATATTCATTAGGTTTGTAATATATCTATATCTATCTATCTATCTATCTATATATATATATATATATATATATATATATATATATATATATATATATACAAGGTCTGTCCCAAAAGTAAGTTGAATGACCTTGCGCCGCCGAAGCAAGCCACTAGCAAGGGGCGTCAAGTGACGTGAATGGTTGTGTGGGGTTTAGGGAAGCCAAGGATAAACACGTCAGTGTTCTGCAGGCTCTTCCACAGTGTGCATCGCTGCTAGTTTCAACCCTTGTGTTAGTGACGCGTCGGAATTTTAAGATGCCCCGTTTCACGGACCAGCGTTACGCAATAAAATTTTGTGTTGCGCGTAAGAAAACGGGCGCTCAGACCGTTGTCATGCTAAGGGAAGCTTATGGTGATAGCACCATGTCCAAAAATATGGTTTACCGCTGGCACAAGATGTTTCGAGAGGGCAGAGAGGACGCCGAGGATGAAGACCGCTCTGGACGCCCGTCAACGTCACATTCCGATCAAAATGTGAAGAAAGTGAGGGACATGCTGAACTCTAATCGACGCCTGAGTGTTAGAATGCTGGCAGATGAGTGTAATATCCCTAAAAGTACTGTGCATCGCATTGTTACCGAAGATTTGGGCATGCGGAAGATCTGTGCGAAGATGGTCCCCAAGGTGCTTTCCGATGAACAGAAGGCTGATCGAGCAAGGATTTCGCGTGACCTCTTGGAGCAGTGTGAAAATGATCCGAATTTTTTGGATAAGCCCCGACTTGGCACCACTGGACTTCTTTTTGTTCCCGAGGATCAAGAAGGAACTCAAGGGCCACCATTTCGGGACTTTGGAAGCCGTCAAAGAAGCAACGACGAGGTGCTTGAAGGAGGTCTCTGTCGACGCGTTCCAGGGTGCGTTCAGCGACTGGGAAAAACGCTGGCGAAGGTGTTCCGACGCGGAAGGAATCTACTTTGAAGAATTTTAGTTACTTGTATATTTATCTGCAATAAATCTTTTTTCTTGGACTTATTCAACTTACTTTTGGGACAGACCTTGTATATATATATATATATATATATATATATATATATATATATATATATATATATATATATATATATATATATATATATCATAAAGAACCTCTAAATAGTGTATTACTTTATGGGGGTGGGTTGAGATTTCTTGAATTCATTGTATAAGTTATGCAGTGTATTCACGCACATATACAATAGTAACATATAATAGGAATTATTAATCACTATGGTATTTTAGTGTTCCACAAATACATAAAAGTATTAATTCATATTACCGCGAACTAAAGGCAGCCGTCATTATCTCCGTCTGTTATCAGTGCGGCGTTACAACAATGGCTTACAACAACCAACAATGACGGCTCATCTATTAGTTTTCACATTTAACGCAATTAAAGGTCGCAATTTAAAATGAAATAACATAAAAATAATATAATTATAATAAATAATAATAATATGAAATAATATACATATTCTAACTTATTAGCTCTAACCAAAAATTCGCCATTATTTCGCACAGCATTACATAACTTTCATAGCAATAATTTTAAAAGTTTTAATATGTTTTAATATATTTCTACATCCTGAAACAAAAAGAAAAAGACAAGATGATTGGCAAACCACTAGTTGTTTGTTAACTAATATCGAATTCTTTTTATTCCAGCACCAGAAATGACCAATGCAAGAAGGAAGTTTGTGGAGTAAAGTGCATCGACTTTCCTTAAAACAGGGGAAAATTGATTATTGAATCATGTAAATGTTGAATTAAATCAGAATAAAACAAGGAACCACACTGTGTCCAGGAGCAAACACCGAACCCTCCCTCGTAGCCACAGTTGGTATATGGTCTTCAATTAAACTTATCAATCATATACTATTTGTGAGAAACCTATGAACTAGTATCCCCCACAAACATTCCTGTTTTCTTTCAAACATGAACGTTACAACTAGTGGTATTGTTCATTCAAGGGCCAAAATGGCAATAAGCCGCGTAATAGTCATGTACTTAAAAAACGTGTAAATACAATTCATAAAAAGAAAACAAGAAAAAATCAGCCTCAGTCATTTCCGTACTTTTTTCACTGAATGCTGTTTCATTAATTTTTTTTCTATGGAAATAGAACGTACAGAGATGTTATAATTTAAATATGTATCAGATTTTTAATAGAGCGCTCATTTTTCTCCAAAATTACTTTTATTTAATTAAATTTTACAATTTTTTTTTTAATGGAATCGGTTGTATGTTAACTAATCTATGTAGATTATGGAAAATATTTGTTCTTTTACACTAGTTCCATTCAATATACATAGTAGGCAAAAAGTAAATTGAATATTGAATACATTAATGTGCCAACATTTCCTAGTAGTTTTAAACTGAAAGAAAAATGGCTTTGGGGATACCAACCATTTAATTAAAAATAAAAACTCGGCTACATGCGTTTATTATATTTGCCTAAGTTTCGTGAAAATAAATTCATTGAATTCTTCAGGGCCAAGAACACAATATAAATTAGTTAGTACAATGGATAAATTGAAACATGCGTTTCAACTAACACAACATATTTAACTCAACATTATTCGCGTCAATTATAGGAACAAATTTGTATTGTTTTCTTATACCGACCTTCATGTCAGGTTGCCGGGATTTTCCATCTTCAGGTATCTCCACCAATGAGGCAACGCCCCAGTCGGTACTCATTCTAAGCTCCCGAGAGGCCTCACAGAATATGTAGTTTTGTTTTATTTATTATTTATTTTATTTATCACGTCACACAGTTTTTAACTGTTTTTGACATAAATAAATAAACTAGTCGTGTAGTGCATGTAAATAAAAGTGTTTGTAAGGGAAAAGGTTGAGACAAAGATAAGGAAGGGAAGGTTGCGTGCGGTGTGTGGCCTGTTTTTTAGGGTTATCGCCGGGTAATTTTCTTGTAATGATCGGAGAAATCACGGAAAACTACTGATCAGAGCAGCCGGCAGCAAGAAACCCCTTCGGACAGAGGTTAAATTCCGGCTATTTAGTGTTAGAGACCTAAGTTAGTGACCTAGTTAGAGACTAAAATCCGCCACAGAGGGAATTCGAACCCTCCGACCTCCACGTCAGCGGCGCTGCATATTATAATTTCTTGGTTCATCCGTTTCGGGCATAGAAAGTTACACAAAAAATGTATCGATTAAAATATTTGTTTAAAGGTTTCTTTCATTACAAAATCAGTTTTAATTATCGTCAATCTGAAGACAAGAAACGATTTATGAAAGTGATATATTAATTCACAGCGTTTCACCTGTGTACTCGTAGGTGCATTGAAATAACCAAAAACCTTTTTTCTCCTAGAAATATTTCAAAATATTCTTGAGGGAAGCGGCTACGAATGATGTCATTCGATTTGTCTTGTGGAGAGGATTACTGATAACCTGTGCTAGTGTCGAAAGTCACACAAAACGTGTTTGGAGAAGTATTACCGTGTGCCATTCAATTGCCTTAGTCATTAAAGTATTTGGAGAATGCGCAGAGACATTATCTAAGCTCCCAAGATTTGGATTCAGTCACTGTTGTGTTCTCTGAATACAATTGTTCTATTTACATAGCATGAATACTCATGTGTTTTCGATAAGCGGGAGAGTTAAAATTCAATATTACCCTTTTTATCAAAGTGTATTTTAATGACTCTTGTCAATTTTTATATATAGTGTATTTACTTATTCGGATCTGTTTGGCAAAGCTACACCTGAAGGAATAATATCCGTACATACACCATTTTACGTCCGTTCCAAATATTTGTATTATAAGAAATGAATATTAGATTACTCTCATGAAATTTTCTTTCATTATTTTAACCGTGTAGACATAATTTTTAAGGTGTGTGAATCATGTCTGTAAGTATTCGCGTCCGTCAGACAGACCTGGCCAAATCGCAGCCGGTAGACGCTGTAAACATTCTTGGCTACCCTCCCTTGTACCTCCACCCGCGCCGTGTTTTTGCTGAATCGGTGCGCGCCTTTCTCCTTTCTATGTTGTGCAGGCCTGGGCGAGAGCGCGAACGCGAGCGGGTCGAAAATCCGGTTTGCACGCCTCCTTTGTCGGGCACTGGCCGACCTTCGAGTCCCGCGCCCCGCACCTCGCGCTCAGCGCCCGCGGCCAGGCAGCGCCCGCGCCCCTCCGCCGCCACGCGCCCCGGCCGCTCGCCCGCGCGCCGTCCAACTGGGACGCGCACCGCCCTCACGGCATCGCTCGCCCGCCTCCGCCCCCGCCCCCGCCCCCGCCCCCGCACCCACTCCCCCGGCCATCCAACACCTCCACTGCCCCCTCTGCCTTCATCCCCTCCGCAGTCCCCGCTCCCTCTGACTCCACACCCACCGCATCCACCGGTTCCATCGCCTCGACACCCTCCACTACCTGCGTCCGATCACCTGCCCTACCCCACGGCCGCAACCGACCCCACAGTTCGCTCCGTCCTTTCGCACCACCACCTTCTCCGGCTTTTTCGCTCCATCGCCACCTGTATCAACTTACCCTTCCCGTAGCCACCGTCCACACTGTCACCCGACCCGATCGCCTGCTAACGCTGAGACCCCGCCTACCCCGTTTCTACTCGCTCCTGACACCTTTGCTGCCACCACTCCACCGCCGCCCACGCCGCGAAAGTTCGCGGCCGTCTGCACGAAAGTGGCGCCGCGCTGGCCGCGCAGACGGCGTCGTTACGAGGCGCCGACGTGAAACAGACGCGCCGCTGCGGCCTCCCCACGACGAGCCTTTTTACGTCGGAACATCGGACATTCGGTGTACCTTTACATTCTGCAATACGGGCTACCCTTAAATGTTTAAAAATTTCTGGATGACGACTTTTTTTAAATGACTTGGGGAAAAGTGAAAGAATTTAGTTCCTTTGAAAGAATGAAAGTTCCTTCGCTTAAAGGGGAACAGATGCAGTGATATAATGAACTACTTGCGCTACGACAGCACATCATTTATCGTTTTATTGCTGAAGAATACCTTATAATATTCAACATCCATCCTATTAACACTTGAAATTCCAAAACGTTATTACTTGATGAACTACTAACCAAATGAAGCGCGAGAGGTCCGAAAAAATGTGCATAAATTCGAAAGTTCACGAGACAAGAATCTTTTCCCAATTCTACGGAATATTGTGATATAAGCCGTGAATTTGAAATGCTGTAATTAATTCTTAATGTTGCGGTATTACTAACACATTGTCATGATAAAACATAAAATTCAGAAAAAACTACTAATATTTTGTTTTAAAAAGTACGCATAAAATTGCATAAGGACGTAATATTGAGAAATATATTGGCTTCTACTATAGAAGAAAAAAATCTCTATTTTCAACGATATAGTTGTAAGATGGTATCGAAAACATGTTAATCATTTGCAGTTTTACACATGCATGTTATCGAATTTTGAAGAATAGATTTAATTTTAAAAATGGGTATTCACTAATGGAGTTGTAGAAGGGTATCAAAAAAATTAAATTTTGCAACTTAAGAAATTTAAGAGATATTAGTGAAAACCCTACCTGCGGTATGTTTAAATGCGTACTTTGCTCTATTCGACCATAAATTAACAAAAAAGTGCCACTTTGGAAATACCCTAGAGTCTTAATGTAAAGTACTCCCTAAAAAAATAAAAGATCCTTTTCAAATTCGCGTCATCAGAGAGATCAACTGGGCAATATCAATTTTGTTGACGGACGCAAAAATCTATTTGTGGAAAAAACCTATTTTACCGTGCAAAGGAACCTAAAATATGTATCTATATTACTACATTTCAACACGTGCAGAAATTGAAAGAAAACTATGTAGCTTCCGGCTTTGTAAGAGACTATGGTTTTGCTACGGATCCAGGAACTTGGAAAATATACAACACAAAGTCTATATTACCCATATCCAATGTTGACAGAATGTGAAAATAAATTATGTCGGCTCCGGCGATGTGAAAGGTGTTTATGGTTTTGTTAGATACCCAGGAACCCAGGGAATTTTTTTTAAAAATGAAACAGTTTCGATTTTAATTGATTGAAAATGCAATTTATTTTCTTATTTCGTCTATTTTCATGCTGCGCGTACCGACTGAATTCTTATGCTCATTGCGTCACCTTAGACACAGCTGTCGTCATACGACAATAAGGCTCCAAGGAAGAGGTCGACCGCCTTTAAATTGGTATTCGCGTGTTGCGCTATGAAAAAACAACTCTGATATTCTTGGTATGTAAAGAACCGTTGTATCCGTATTCACCATTCTAACTTATTGCGATAATCGTAAAGACAGTTTGTGATAAAATATTTAATTTATTGTATTTCACGAGAGTATTTTATTTGTTATACCAGAGTATTTTTGGAGGAGTGTGCTGACTACTTTTTGGCAATCCATTTTGTGTAGTTTTGTTCACCAGCATTTTTGCTGCTGTAGGCCACTGATTCTTATTATACTGTGTATTCGAGATGGACACAATACACTACGTAAAGGAGAAGGGAAAAACAACTCTTTCGGTAACAGGCACGAGAAAATATTTTTCCCTTCAACACTTTTTCCTGCAGAAGTACATAATTTTCTGCGTATTAAGTATACAGTAAAGTAACTATCGGAGCTACAACAGTACATACTTTCTCGAACTATCTTTAATGGCTGCGCATTATTATAATGGTACTTGAAACTGTAAAAGGGTTTCTATCCAGCAATTTTTATAAACAATTTTTTAAAATTCGAACTCAGGTTATTAAGTTAAACACGTCATTCACGTTACCCTTACAACCGTCAGCCTCATAGCTATACTAAACGTTCCCGACACTTTAAATACAAAGTTGAACATTTCATTTTGCAAACTTCAAAAATTCAGAGATTTTTAGTGACAGTATTCCAAGATCAACGCGCATTTTATAACAAATTTCGTTAACGAAAAAATATATCATCAACATTACAATTTTGCGGTGTTCTTTTTTTTTTTGTTTTTTTTTGCAATTTTCGAAAATACAGAGAGTTTATCCAAATGGAACTTGCGCCATTTTCATTAGCGTACTTTGTTCTGTTTATGAACGAAATTCATTTTAAAGAAACAAAAGGAGAGAGTAATTTAAAGAAACAAATTGGAGCTATTTTGTAGAAAATCGTGTTTTTAAAATTGCCTATATTTTATAAAAAATTACAGAAAATCATCTTTTTTTTCAAACAATTGTCTCTGACCCTATTTAAAGAATTGTTTTTGAAGAGTAGCTTTAATTTCCGAAAAAAATATCGTATATAGAGATAGTTTTTATGAGAAAGGACCGTTTTGACAGCTAGTTCTGACAACATAACTGAAAGTTCTGTGGTCGTTCTTTTTCAGACTTCAGCCGTTTGACTTCAACACATTTGACTCTCCTTGCTTCATTCGTTCGTTTGCAGTTGGCTAACTAATAGCTTCGACGCTTTTTCTAGTGATGTCTTCGGCCGAAGAAAATATATTTCGCCACGAGAAATAATTCAAAATAGGAAGTTCAGTGTTATTGAGCTCTTCTGGAAAAAAATCTTTTTTTTATAATTATTACATTGAATAATTTTGAATTTTTTATAATTATTTTTTTGTGTGATAAGTATTATGTTTATTTGATAATCCGAGTCTTGAATGTGAGATGCGTACTAATACACGTGTCTCCTGCTCCTTTGCGGTAACTTGGCGAGCTGTGATCGAGAACGTTCCGTGGTTCCGTACTTTTCGTTTTATCAATTTATTTTTTTATATAATTACACGGTTGTGAACCACAAGAAGCCATGATGTCTTAACGAGAGTTAACATGTACAAACATAGACACTTTACGAAGAGGTTTGGCTGAACAGCTGTCGCGGATGAGGGATACTTCTCTGAATTACATGTGATGTTCACTTGTTTAGCGACCTGTCATTTTGGCTCATTCTCAGGCGGATTCTTCTCTAGTTGTAGAAACATGCTCAAACAATTTCGAAGATTGGCAATATCCGAAAATTCATAGTTTAACGTAAATGAGACCTATGCCATTTTAAGAAAACTTTGCCCTATCCGAGAAAAAAATAATCCAAACATTTGGAGCCATTTTTGAGAAAATTTTGAAAATGTTGAAGCTTTATATAAAGTACCCACAAATATCAAAATGTGCGTTTAAAATGTACAAAACCTTGAGTTTGACAATATCCATCGGAGAACGTCAATTTGGAGAAAATCATCTGTACGGTTTAGGCGCTAGTATTGACCACACTTCCCGCTCCAGCATTAACATATTTGCTACGTAAGTACGTAGTAGTTTTCGAAAGTAAAAATGGTTGTCAGGAAATGGAGGTGTTTAGAAAATGTTCTTTATTCAGGTGCGTCATAAGAATATTGTAAAAAGGAAGCTGCGGTTGCACAGTTGTAATTAAATACATTATAATGGAATTGAAAGTGGAAAGTGAAACACGCCCCCCGCAACAATGCAAATATCTTACGATTTCCATGAGCTGCGTAGAGTTGTAACATGGAACTGTGGTCAACCATGGAGTTGAAACCAAATGTTATTACCTAAGATTGTTAAGTTATCAGCGCCTGATTATTGACAGTCTTTCTCTGAACATTCTCAACAGCCTGCAGCTGCTACTGGAAATCGATTCAATTGCATCCCGTTATTGTGTTATGAAATAGGAAAATTTAAATAACCGCTTTTTATGAGCGATAGTACATAAACGTATGAAAGAAATATTCAATTACGTTTCTTTGCCTTAAAGGCTATCCTGATTAATGCCACGAAGGATCGTTTCTTACAGAACGAGCGTCGTTAATTTGTGCCCTTTCAACATCGTCGTGCCTGAGGCGCCGGCGCGGGGCCTCAGAGCCGCGAGTGCAGCTCCGGCGCGTGCACGTCCGTCTGCGCGGAGGCAGCGCGTGGGGCGCGCCCCTTGGCACGGCTCTCCGCCGCGCCGGCCCTTGCGCCACGCCCGCGCCGCCGCGCCACGCCGCCCAGCGCCGCCCAGCGCCGCCCAGCGCCGCCCAGCGCCGCCCAGCGCCGCCCAGCGCCGCCCCGGGCGCAGCCTGCCTGCAGAGTGGCGGCCACAACTTCCGCGGCGCCCGCCGACCGAAGGGGCGGGGGAGACGCGCGCTCCGCCCCTTCCGCGTGCTCAACGTACACCCGAGCGTCGGTTGAGGCCTTTCCTGCGTCTCATAGTCCAGGCAATTTAAGGAAAAATAGGGGAAATAATGTGTAAAGTTTTGAAAATTGGCAAAAAACAAACTCATTAGGAGTATGAAAATTAGAAATGGAAAAGTTCCTCCCGTCGAAGGGACATAATCCCTGATTCCACCCTATAAAAATTGTGCAATGGTACATGTTTCTTCAGTTTTACACAAACCCGGAAAAAGACCCTCAATGAAAAGCAATTACAAAAAACATTTTTCACAAAATTGCTCCCAAAAAAGTTCATTAGCGTGTTTTACGACAAATATTTTCGGTAATAACAATTTTCTTAAAAAAACGAGCTGTTTTGCTTAAAATTGAAAACGAAATGGCAAAATTGCACATTTTCGAGGAGCAGGAATTTCACTCTCGCGCGGGGAGGGAATTTTTCACGCCCCCAATGAGGGATTTTGTACTTTAAACTATAAAAATAGCACTGCAGACATCTAACTGAAATTTTGTAAAACAATGGCAGTACCTATGGGTGTGAAAATTGGGCTATCCATAAAGTGGATTAGAGAAAAATAGAAGCCGCGAAGATGAGATTCCTTAGACCTTAGACTTTTCAATACTAGGACATAAAAGAAACTCGGACATTAGAGATGAATTAAAGATCTTCAACCTAACCGAAAAAATAGATGTACTAAGAAACAATTGGCATTATCATTTAAGGAGAATACTTCAAGATCGAATGCCAAATATCCTTAACAACTACAACCCAAATAAGAGAGGTAGAGGAAGACCAATTAGGCGGTGGAACGATACTCTCGAAGATGGAACGGCCCAATAGGCTTAATCCATGATCATGATCATGATGGATAAACGTTAGTGTCCGCATTTTCTATTTTTAAACCTAACAATATTATTATTATTATTAATTAAGGCAGTAGTGCTCTGGCGATCTCGGATGGAAGGATGGCGGGTTCCAGTCCCGCGTCGGGCATGGGTGTGTTTGTGTACCTGCACGTGTGCGGTCGTCCATTCATCCTTCATTATCATCATTCTTTCTTCCATCCTCCCACGACTAGCAACCCCGGGGAATAAAAATCGGATTCAGCTTAATGCTGATCACCCCCAAAAAGGAGTCACATGCACTTGCCACGGGATAAATGTTACTGAGTCACAGTAAGAGCAGGTGCTTGTCCGCGTGAACTGAGCAAGAAATTCGAATCATGGATCGAAAAACAAGAAAACTGCTTGCAATGTATTATGTCGCCCACCAGATCTACATATACTTTATGTATCACGTAAGAAAGGAGGAATATGCCTCAGACAAATTGAACCCTCGTGACACAATACAATAGTCGGAATGGGAAAGTACTATAGTCAGCTATCAAGATGACCCTCTAATGAAGCATGTCATAAAACCTGACTGAAGAGTGGGAAACAGAGGCATTGCGAAGTCAAATATGCAAGACACGCAGAATTACACAGGCACTGAACTTCTGATGCTACTAGACTACAAGGTGCAGATCATTAAAAATCAATCATTTATGTGGCTTAAAAGGGGAAGAATGAAGCTAGAATCGGATGCAGTTGTAATAGCTGCCCAAGATCAGGCATTGAGAACACGACATTATGATAAAGCGGTTCTCAAAATTTCCCAAGATGATAAATTCCGCATTTGCCAGCAACAAGTAGAAACCATTGATCATATCGTCTCAGCTTGTCCAATTCTAGCAAAGACCGAGTACGTGAAAAGACATGACAGGGTGTATAGTTACCTGCACTTGCAGATCTGTACCACCCTCAAAGTTCCAAACACATGCCCAAAGTGGTACAAACACTCACCAAAACCGGTGACGTCTGTTGGGCTCTATACAATAGGATATGACCAACAAATTCAAATGGATCGCACGATAGTGGTAAACAAACAGCATATTGTTATCCGGGATTTTGAGAAAAATTTATGTCTAGTTGTAGATGTGACTGTGCTTTGCGATCAAAACGTCATAACCAAGGAGGCAGGGAAACGTCTTAAATACAACAGTCTGGAAATCGAGAACAGCCGAATATGGGGAGTAAAAGCACAGGTCGTACCGATAGTCATCGGAGCTCTAGGATTTGTTCCGGAAAATTTGTGTAAGAACTTGATTAACTCCCAGGTCATTCAAATGACTGAAGTGCAAGAAATTACTCTATTTGGAACAGCCCATATTTGGCGCAAAGTTTTGTAGAGGCACCGACAGTCGCTAAATCTGCTCCTTCGGGTGGCTACATGGAATAGATTTTATATTCAGCCGACTAATAAGCATCTTAAGTCGGGATGTAGAGGAATAATAATAATAATAATAATAATAATAATAATAATAATTAGTGACCTTCAGCAGCAAAAATGTTGCTGAGCAAATGGACACAAAATATTTGTCCCAAACGTAACATGCACTCTGCTCAAGAACAAGTAAAATACTCTCGTATAACACTGCAATTTATTAAATATTTTAACAATAACGTCTTCACGCTTGCTGCAACATACGAAGGTTGTCCGTAAAATAAGCTTCCCAAGGCGCTGCAGTCGCAGTCCAGCAATATATGCGGGATACGGCAACACTGGCGTATAGCTTGGTTCCTCCTCTCCCAATTCCCACCCCGGGGAACTGTCTGTGAAGCTCAGTCTTGGCTGAGCAGCCGTTAGAGATGGAGCTCCCACTTGCTTCGCCCGCCAGGTGCGCATTACGCTCTGTGATTCGTTCTTTATGTGGAAAAACAATGATCCGAGGGACATTCATTTCCAATTATGTGAAATCTTGGGAGAAAAGTGTATGAGAATACAACACGTGCGCAAATGGTGCAGAGAATTCAAAGACGGGCGTACAGATGACTATGACGAACGGCGTTCCGGACGGGCATTGGTTTCGGACGAAACGATTGCGAAAGTGGAAGAAGAAATGCTGAAAAATCGAAGGATGGAGGTTCGGCAGTTCTACAAGATGATCCCTGATGTCAGCAAGACTACCATTGACAAAATTTTGACAGACCATTTAGGGTATGTGAAGATTTGTACAAGGTGGGTCCCAAGAATTCTCACGGAAGACCATAAACAGCAACGTGTTGAAGAGGCCCGCGAATTTCTCCAAGCCTATGAAGCCGAAGGCGAAGATTTCTTGGATTCAATTGTTACTGGGGTCGAGTCCTAGGTCCACTACACCACGCCGGAAACGAAGTAACAATCCCATCAGTGAAAACATCCAGAGTCGCCGAAGCCGAGGAAGTTCGAGCACACATTGTCTGCCGGCAAAGTGATAACGACCGTGTTTTGGGACAGGAATGGGTTATTGTTGTGCGAATTCATGCCTGACGGTACCACAATCATTGCTGACCGCTACTGGGCGACGTTGAATAACCTGCGCCCCGCAGTTCAAAACAAGAGAGGCATGCTCACGAGGGGAGTGCGTCTCCATTACGACAACGCACGTCTATACACCGCGTGAATGTCAACCGATCTTCTCAACAAATTTGGATAGAACATTGTCACACACCCGCCCTACAGCCCGGACATAGCCCCAAGTGATTAACATTAATTCCTTGAATTGAAGAAACACCTGGGTGGAACTCGATTCAGAACCTGAGAGGACCTCAAAGAAGAGGCTTACCTACCTCCGCGGCGCGGCGGGAGGGCACTACGACTCGAGCATAAAAAATATGGTACACCGCATGCACAAATGCAGCGATATCAACGGTTATTATGTTGAAAAATAGAAAAAGTCTAATATTTCCAAAAATGAGTATTTCAAAGCAAATGAACATGTTTTTCATTGTGAAAAATTATTGGGAACCTTATATTAAGGACAACCCTCGTATTATAGTATATATACAGCACAAGAGTTCTTTACATACAAAGAACATCAAAAACGTTAGTTATGTAACTGAAGATGTGAATAGCAAATTAATAGCATCTTCCTTGAAGCCTTCCTGACGCATGACGACAGCCGAGTCGTCACCAGTGACGCAGTGAGTATGAAAATTCTTTCGGTAGACCCAGTATGAGAATAGGGGGAATAACACAATCAAATATTTACAATTTGTTTAAAAACCGAAACTGTTTACATGTTTTTGGATTTTCACAGAGTTCCAGAGTATCTAACAAAACCATAGGTACCTGTCACATGGGCGGAGGCTGCATAGTTTTCTTGCAATTACTGCACACGTTGCAAAATGGTAATATATAGAAACTATTATTATTATTATTATTATTATTAATAATGATAATAATGATAATAATGATAATAATGATAATATATTGTAAATTTCAGTACGGAAGGAAACATTCAAAAAGTTATCTGAGGATAAAATGCATCCTTCTCCAAAACGTCATTCTATGAAGTTATAATAAATATGTAAAATTTAATATGAAGAAATAATTTATCTTTGATTGTCCCTAATTCTAAAGGAAAAGTTTGATTATTATTGAAAATACAATTGTCTTACTAGGAAACAAAATGATAAATTTGCATTATGATTTCCTGTACGTCCAATGTTAACAGTTCCTGTCGGGCAGTTTCATTGCAAACCGATGTACGAGAATGGCAAAATAAACAATAAAACTCGTCAGTTTTATTTGACGAGAGGGGAGAAAAAGAGGGAAAATTTCCTGGGAGAATACATTAGCAGATCCGCGAAATCGAGAATATAAAATAAATATAAAATAAATTGATGATAAATTAAACGAGAAAATGACTCTCATAGAAATTTGAATCTACAATACATTTTAACATTTTGATTATATTTGTCTTCTGACCTTTGCACATCAACCAAATCTAAAGAAAATGTAAATAAATATTAGAAATGCTTGAAAAAAGCATTAGGCGTGTGAAGTGTATCTAAAAAGGAATACATTTACATAACAACGCCATTAAATTATCACCAATAATGACATTTACAAAGGTTGAAAGAATGAACACATCGTTCAAATATGTCAGTCGTAAGTAGGCTCATTAAGAACAAAATTTTATGAAACATTTATCGCAAGTTCTTCCACTAGACTTCGCCGTATGCAATGTGAAAAAGCAAAACAGTTTCTATCATTTCGGTGTAGATCGTTGCATAAAGGCTCAGCGGTGGGGAGCTGGCATTTTTTATTACATATTTATTTTTCTCGTGGAAATACATAGATCAGTTACTTTCTCTCATATGTCATAGTTGACTTACAATATTCTTATTTCCAACTCTTAATCTAACTACAGCAAGGGGTAGGTAGCTACAATAAGCACCTACTGTTAACAATTGTTTGCAAAAATGCTTAGGAAGGCATCAAGTGGATACGGTTTACGAGTCGAGTTGGAGTTTGGTGTGTTTAGGCGAGGTTGCTGTGGACTGTGGGCAAATAGTGGGACACTTGTTGCACTTTTCTCTTCTTGGCCATCTTTTTTCTTTCTCCAGGCAACCTAGGTTGAAAACTCGTCAGAGAGGCACTAAGAAAAGCGTGAGTTCGATTCACAACGACATAGAGTATGTACAAAAATTCCTGAGGGATTCTTTAGCCAGTGCCTGCCGTACTACTGACCCAGTTACCAAAGAATACAGCCCTCGGCAATGTCTACTGAAACCCCCAAAAACAATGCTTCCCGGAGGTGATTGGGTATCGTCGGGATGTACAAATTTCCTCTGAGATAACGTCTGAATCGAGTGAGGGCTCAATGGATTCTTGCCAAACCGTTACAGGTTCTTCTGTGGATTCGCAGGGTTTCTTTGTCCAAAGTGATAAGAAGAACTATAAGGCGAAACTTGCAATCAAGGCCAAACGTTTTTATTTTGAGTAGTTGTTGGAACGTGCAGTAATTCCACCGAAATTGCCTGATGGTTGTTGCAATAGTGTAAAAGAAAAATGCACTGCCCGAACTGAAACTGCATATTTTATTTAAGTTTTATAATTGCTTTATACTTAGTATTGAGATTTTTTAAAGTGCGTGATCGGCTAGCAAATAGGACGTGAGAATGTGTTTAATGTCCTTACAAAAGTGAAAATTGTATTTTCTGTGTAACTGCGTGAAGGATTGCAGTCTGGAAACTCGTCTTCCAATACAGCGCGCCGCCTAAATAAACCACTTGCCTCCTTGGGCCGTGGGGCGTTGGTGCTCGCCAATTTATTTGCATTTGCGAGCGGCGGCGTCGTGTGCCGTGCCGCTTGAGGCCCTCGGAAGGAGCCTGGGAGCGGGGTAGGGAGCGGGGAGCGGGGCGGGAGCGGGGCCGAACGGCGGGGGACCGGTCTGAGGCCCCTGGCCTCTCCTTGGGCTTCCGACTGGCAGCGTCCCGCCGCGCGGCGCTGCGCCCAGACGCTTATGTAATCGGCGCGTCGTGAGGCAACACGCGCCGGCAGCGGCAGGCAGTGCGTGGCGGGCCGCGAGCGGCGCGTCGCCACGGCTAGCGCCTGGGAGATGCCGGCGGGCGGCGGATGACGGATGGCGGGCGCGTTAATGGAAGGATCCAGACTGCGGAGAAGGCTTCGAGCGGATGAGGCGTACATGCAATCCATGCGTTCCCTTACAAAAGACACTTCCCTCTCAAACACCGTATGTCAGGCTGTATTCAATAGTTACATTCGTTCTGATTAATATATTATCATTAAACCGCTTAAAAATATTGTAACATCAATTCTATTGCGAAACATTTTGGATACTACACTTCTTAACATTTTAGTTTAAATCTAAAGTGTAGATTTAATGAAACAGGTTAACCATATCAATTAATTTATTACAGAGATATATTCATTTTTAATATTATTATCGTTAATAATAATAATATTAATAATAATAATAATAATAATAATAATGTAGAAAGATGAAAGTTATATAAATAACATTAATGGAAAAATGTTCTTGGGTGAATAAAATAAGTGATAGCAAGAGTTATTATATGTATATCATGTATCTATGGACTAAAGAAAATTAATTGTTGTTAGGACTAATAGGTCCAAAACACGAAAATATGCATATTTGATAAAATAATTTATAATAATAAACACAATCGTGCTTCGAGATTCACAAGTACTTAACAGCAAAGTTGCAAATAATACGTTCAAAACTGCATATTTTAATAGATTAGATAATTATTTGCAATAAAGTTTCAGTTTTCTTTTAAAGATGTGCGTTTCATTAATATCAAGTGTGTAATTTGTACTTCAGAAATGTTCAAGGAAAACGAAAATTCAATTCCGAGATCAGTGTGGCGCTTTGCTGTTGAGTTTCTGATGCAAATAATGAAGTTAAAACTAACATTTCTGCTTCGGGAGTCACACACTGCAAAATTAGATAATGGTGTAAAGATGCCATATGTTTTTACCCCAACATTTGTGATGAATTTTTTAAAACTTTTCCGCCCTAGTAGTCTCGAAAAAGTACTGAAACAAATCACATTAAAAGAGTTTTAGATTGTTCCTGTTTCTCTTTCATCAAGTTACAGGATCGACCTGCCGATGAGCTAAGAAAATTCATCATTTGTGAGTTATTTAAACTAGCTTGAATCTGAAGAATGTTTGAAAGCGCAAAAAAGTTATATAATAGGTTAACTTTAAACTTTTAGCATGTCTCTAGGTAAATGTATAGGAATGCGTACAAAAGTACATACTATATACAATAATCTCTTAACGTTCAGTTTTATAATTTTTATTCATTTTTCACTCTCTTTATACATCGAATCTATGTATTTAATGTATTATTAACTCGTATTTCACACAATTCAAGTTAAATTCTATGTTACGATTCATCATGTGGGCTGATGCAACTACAACTGCTTTTACCGAAAGTTTTATGCTTCTGTCAAATTTCTATGATTTATATAATCTTTCCTGCGGCCCTACTTGCAGAGAGGAATGTCTGACTTTTCTGTATAAAACTATAAAAAATAGAAGTATAAAAATGTCGAAGTATATAACTGAGGACATCAGAAAGTAAAGTGGTGTGTGTGTGTGTATGAGTGAGTGAGTGAGTAAGAGAGAGAGAGAGGGGGGGAGAAAGAGAGGGAGAGAGAGAGGCAGACAGACAGACAGAGAGAGAAGGGGTGTGAGGCAGACAGGCTGACAGACAGACAATAGGCAGGGGCCGGCCGGCAGACAGAGAAGAGGTAAAAGAGAAAAAAGAGCGTGGCACGAATTGCTTCCACAGTCGAGTCGGCGTGCCCTAAGGTTTCACGCGCCTCCCGGCAGCCAGACCCTGGCCAGAACGCGGGCGCGGCGCGTGAGGGGCTGGCGGGCGGGGAGCATGTGAGGAAGCGCGGGTGGAACGTGGGCGGTTGGCCGCAGACATCGAGCAGACACACACGGTGGGCGGAGAGGCGTCAGCGAGGGGGCCGGGCAGGCAGGCGCAGCCGGGCAGCGGGTGGCGGCGCCAGGCGCCCCGATGCGCGTCCGGAAGACGCCGCCAGCGCTCCACGGCCCCGCTATTTATACCCGCACCTCGCTGTACCGGAGCGTCGCCTTTACATAATCTTAATTAACAACGGGGAAGACGCTGCGAGGCGGTCGCGGCGCCTTCCGGCCCACAAGCCGAGTCCCCACTGCCCGCCCGCCGTCCCTCCGCCGCGGACGCCGTTATCCCTCAGCTGTTCCATCCCGTCCCTCGGCCTCCGTGCTGACGCCGCCCGCTCCCCCGCCCCCACACCAAACACGCATCGCCGGAAGCTGCGCCGCCGCACCGACAAGACGTCGCCGTCGCTGCCTCCGCATCTCCCTCCGCCCTCCTCGCCCTCCCCGCCACCACTTCCCCTCTTTCCCGCCATCGGAGCTCTCTTGCTACCTCCGTTACCGCTCGTCGCATCCTGCTGCAAGCCTCTATTCTCTTTTGCTAAGCCAGCACTTCATTCGGCGAGCAGTAAGCCCTGCTCCAAGGATGCACCGTTTCAGAGCAGGTTGCTGTAGTATACGTTGTTCAGTAGTAATAGCGTAGTGTGAAGCCCAAACGATGCTAACTGACGGTTTCAAAACGATTAGGCATTATCTATAGTAATTCATCAATACAAACATATTGTATCGTATGGCTATTCTGAAAGCATATTGGCATGGTTCGATTTGCTCATCTCGTGTTACTTATCACAAAGACAAATAAAGAAGTTGCGAACGCTCCGTCTGAGGAATCTTGCAAGTCATCCCACAAATTCGAGACGTCTACATTGCCTCTGTTTGACTAGCCGTATCAGAATATGAGTGATCATGGAATCCGCAGCTTTAAATGTTTTACTGTATTTATTCGGGCAAATAATTAATAGTATAGGGTCAGAAGACAAATCATCCCTATATTTTAATTGAGGAAATACAAATTCTATAATTATATTGTAAATTAGGAATTGAATTAAAATCAAGAATTTGAAAAGACGATTTATTTTCATAAGGTTTTTTTAAGATTTTAAACTGATTAACATTAGAATTTTAAATTTGACATACAAGTACTCTATGCAATCACAGAATAGAAATAGTACGGAAAGGTAGCCGAATATCAAATAAGAGCCTCATATCGGATATCAAGGTTTCAGCTCTATCGTGAGTTGCAACCAAGCAGCACCTACACCAACTACTACCTCTCCCAACATCCATTATACAGTGGAGTTGAGATAGTCTTCGCGCGAGAAGCGTGTCATTTAAAATTATTTTTGTGATTTTGTGATCTTAAAATATTCTATTAATATTAATATTATTAGCGTTAAGACTCCCAATATCGGATACTTGAGAGATCCTAATATCAGGTGTATAAAATTAGGGTGTTGTTATTGTTATTCTCATTATTTTTATAAATATTAAGCCAGAATGATGAATCATTTATGAGCCCGTTCAAAGTTTACTATTTTCGAGAAGTTGAAACATGGTTTCTAACAATCCTTATATAGCATTAACCTCTTATCAAATTGACGAACTTATGTGTAAAGCTTATGTTAAGTCACACCACTCATCTGATCTGATCTACACTTGTAGTAAAATAAAAACCGCACGTTTTGTTGAACTCTCCTTTTGCTTGTAATGGTAAGAGCAGAGGTAAGGACGAGTTGCAATTCGTGTACCGATGCAAATAAGTTTTCTATGACTCAGAAATGAAAATTACTATTTTTGAAATATTGCTAATCCTGCGATTTTTAAAATTTATTTTTATTTATTTATGTTAAACATTTACTCATATTTCAACTATTTATAGTTATAATGACGGGAAGGTGTTCTGGAACTCAAGAAAACGTGCGCAGATAATCTTTTCCCCCTACGTCACATACAGTTTTTACTGTTTTTTTGACTGAATAAATCTAAATCTAAACCTTCTTCTTAAACATACAATTTTGCATCAAAGTACAATAGTAGAATAGAACTTTAACGTCTTAGAATGTGAAGCATGCCGACGTTAACTGGTAATACTAAAGAGTCCCCCTACTACTGAGATTTTCATGCAGAAAATGAAGTATTGAGACTAACAATTGAGGAAAACCGTTTGCATGAGTCTTGTGAGATTGAATCCTTGTGTTTCTATGTGGATATTGCGTCGTATTCAAGCTCGACAAATAATCAAATTCTTGAAATTTTGCCGTATAGTGTAAGTGAGCAATTCATTCAGAATTGTTAAATACACTCAAGAAGAAATATGTATTTTTTTGACTGCGGATAGTAATACCTAATTTCAGTTACTTGTCTAAATATAAAAAATTACTGGAAGCTATCATTCGCAGTAGTACATTCAGTTTTAGCAACACGCAAGTTTTGCCGTAGGTCAAAGTGGCTCATTAATCGAATAGTAACTGATTATATTATGCCATTGCAGAAATACTTGATTTCATACACATTTCAGACAGGTGTCTCCATACTTCGTCTTCATTCTCTGATGAATATCAACCAGTCCAAATCTTCTTCATTCCATAAAAATCTAATTACTCCACGGCGTTCCTCCTTGGTGCATCTGTAAGTGGTGCCGCCATATTCAATCATCTGTTATTCTGCTCCAACCACATCTATTGACACTGCCTCATACTACCAACTTGGAGAGACATCAAGGACAGTGCTGCAAAATTCCAAACACCTAAAGAATAAAAAATATTTTTAATTTCACTCTTGGTTTTCATTTGATTCTCCTATGTATAAGAGAAGGTTATGTGATGCTGAAGATAATCGATTTCGTGATTTTAATGAAAATACCCATTTCCATTAAACTACATTTGGGACCTCTTATAACGAAAAATTATTCCCAATTTTTCAATGAAAAAGTACTTATAGGTCTGTATTTCACTCTTCTATAATAATCTTTAATCTATATTCCAATTATACTATTAGGGGGCTGAAATGGTGAGAAAATGTGCAAAATATGCTTTTAATTCCTAAATAATCTAAATATAAATACTACATGAAAGTAATCGAAACCATTTTTTAAATTGATGTTTGCTGTATATATTATGTTCTACAACGTTTTTTGTAGAGATAGCGAATTTTGAAAAATTTGTTCATTACTGAGTGGGATGTCAATTTAATACTAAAAATACTTTTTGACATTGTTGCTATGGACTCGAATGATAGTGAAAGTCATTCAGAAACATTTACTACAAATCGCATTAAAGGCCGCGCCTTCATGAAAAGTTTAGTCTCATTTATATTATTAGTTTTATCAAAATATTATAATGTTACAGTATCTTTCACCTCTACAAATAATACGGGAAAGTGATTCGGCCATGTGAGGCAAGCTCGTGGGGAAGATGAGCCCAAGTACGTAGACGCTAGGGCTGTGAGTTTGAAACTCGCCTAAGGCGTGACTATTTTATAAATATTGTGTTCATGGCGTGGGAGAATTCCGAGTTCCTCAGGTTCAGGTATTTATACCCTAATTCATCCATAATCTCTTGGCCTACCAGGCAACTGTCTGTGAAATTGAGGAACTGGATGCCTACAGCAAAAACAATATACAAGTGCCTAGATGGGACAAGGGCTACCATGGTCATATATGTAAAGGTACAGGGCCGAGATAGGACTACGCGTTGTTCAGGGACCGTGAAAGTGCTCATCGCTGCCAAAGTTCCTAGCTGAGCGGTTGGATTCGGAAGATGCCGTGGTGGATCTTTTTGGCACCGATAGTTTTCAGAGTCAAAAGAATACGACACTAACAAGTATGGTAAATTCTGTGACGTTCTGTAACACAATTAGTTCTTTCTTTGTTTTGCACAAACTTTGTTATGCTGGTGGTCGGGCCCATGTTGACATCTCTTAAAAATTATTTTATTTTCACTTCCTCTCTGTCAGTGACCGACTTATAATGAACCTATAAACGTGTGGTAGAACACTTCCTTCGGATCATTATATGGGTCATTGTTTGGAATGGTCATTATACAATACGCACACAAAGTTTCAGACGTGACATCACAGGACTGCTCTACTCTGCAAGGTTTGTGGGTTCCCAGCGCTCCAATGTACCACTCCCACGCCACGCCCACACTAAGGTATTCTTTTTGCTTTAGACACAGATTCCGTTTAGAAATCATGGAAGGTGGTGCAATGTCTGACGTTTTGTAACGCGAACTCTCGGAACTACAATGATCGTGGTTGAACTCTCCTCGTGGGGTGTGGTATAATAACGTTTCTGGAGTTGCGGTAGTTAAAAATTGGACGAGACACCGCTCTCCCAAGGAGGTGGCAGGGTTAATCACATGCTAAATACCGAGTAAAGGGTATCGATAACGGGCGGATGTTAGCGCATCGCCTCGTCGGCCGTCGTGTGCGTCGTGGAGCCAGTGGGAACGGGAGCTAGTGGGAACGAGGCCCGGCCGGGCCTCGCTGCTCGCGCTTTACCGCTTTCGCGTGCGGCGCCGGCAGCGGCTTTCGTGGGAAGGAGATGTTTGGAGCTGTTTTCCTCATAATGGTACCGCTGCCTCCCCGGAGCAGCGATAAGCGCGCGACGCGTCCGCTGTAGCAGGAATCTGCGCGGAAGACGTCGCAAGCCTGTCACGCGACCGCCGAGTGTCGTGCGGGTTCGCGGGGCGGGTAGCACGCAGGCGCGGGCGCGGGAGCGGGAGCGGGATCGGACGCGCGCGGGCAAACGCTTCCTGAGAAATTCACCGTTCGCTGCCCCGCAATCACTGTTATTACCGCGCGTTGTACACACAGCAATTGTGACTTAACTGCGAAAGCAAAAGTACTTTCCAGAGTTGGAGCTCCAGGAAACATAATGGTCGTGAAGAAGAGAGGAAGAGGTGGAGCACGACGACGCGTGTGCTCGCGGAAAGAAGGAACCCTTTTTTTGTTCTTTCATTCGAAAAAGGTACAGGAGCCTCCCATCACGAAAAATAAGTTTTACGGATGAAGTGTAAGTGTGGTTTGAGTCCCTAGTATGAATACCTCTCCCAGTATTAATACATATGGTTATGTAGAAAATAAAAATATGTGGTTGGAAATGATATCTTGATCATAGTTTTCATTCAGTTTCCCTAAAATAATATTAGAGAATGTAGAAATGATATTTTGTTTGCTTCCGGGCTGTCCTATTACCCGTCCTACATGCCTCACGCATTGTTAGTTGTTCATTAACAATGTAAATTATTAAATATAATCACTCGGTTTTTTAAGTAGATGACCATTTTATTTTGGTTTTACAGTATTTCGTAGGGATACATTATTAAAATAGCAAATAATGTAATAAAGTTTAATACAAAAGTTTTAAATAAAGAACCCATATTAAGAAATAATAATTTATTTTAATACAAGAACATTTAATATTATACTTTACATTTAATAGTTAAATGGTAACAAAATATTAAGCAAATACACACAACGAATCGGTGCAATGAAGGGTTCCAGTGTACGTAGTTGGTACTCCATATTGTGAAATCTTAGTTTTGCTGCTTTGACTCTTAATTTCGTGTGTTTCTCTTAGAGCTTGTATTGTTAAGATTCTCAGTAATCAACTCAAGGAATCGACCGGCCTTGAAATTTAATAGTTTTCAACATTAGGTAATTGCTCTTTTCATTATTTTACCAGCTTTCTGAATCAATGAAATTACTTCACGATTGTACGATTTGATTCTCTAGAAACGATTGATCAAGTCGGCAAAACACTGCATTACATAGCGTTTCAAGGTAACAGAACTTATTTAAAAAGTATCTAATAGTGCAATTATCAACAAAATTATTTTTAAATGAACGGGTATATAATTTCTTTTCTCTTATTATTTACTTCTCTACTTACATATCAATTTTTTTTTTCAGTTTCTTCATATTCTCCGGAAATTGGTGTCAATATTTGAAATTTTGCAGTAATATTATAATTTCGTTCCTCTTCCAGAATTTATGAAATTAGTCCCGCAAATGGGTGATCGTTCGATGAATGTTTGCGCAGAGAAATATGTATTGAGTCATACTGTTTCCTTAGCAAGAAAATGAACCTTCCACATTTTATTGGATCATACGAGACACCACGTATCTCAATTATGCCTGACATAAAAATGCGGGACTTGCTCAAATGAGTACAATTGATTGACCCCAATGCGTCGCTTCAGTAGGAATGCTCGACCCTCAATCACGCAAGTCCGGGCACTGTGATTACATTTCAATCTTGCGCAGTTTGCACTGATTTCGTTTCCACACATCATCCCATAACCATATATATTTTTTAAGATATGCCTATCAAAGGCATAGATTGTAATTAAGAAGTGTATTGCATCACAAGCCTCATCTGAACACTGCGTGACTCACGCGCAGTGTGGGGGTTCCAGTATCTAAGAAATATTACTTTTAATACGTCTTATCGTATTCCATTTAACTCCGCCATTGATTCTAAAAATGAATTCTCTGTGTTCGAAACCAAGATATATGAATCTCTATAATGGATTTATGAACTTATTTTCATGCGATTGTATGAAAGAAATCAAATTCAGGGACGTCACTGTTGAGAATTCTTCTGCAAACAGTTCAGATAATTCGAAAGTGTGGAGTTTAAATATTGTCCGTTGGTAAAGAAACGTACTTGAATCCGGAGACTGGTTTCTAAATATTATATTCATTTACAGCATAATTGTTTAATAATGAACAGAAAACTGGGCGCTAAATCAACAATTTCTTTCAACCTCAGAGTTTACACTGAAAACAAATATCCAAAACGAACTAAATTACCATTTGTGGGATACACATACAAAATGAAATGTATTTTTCAAAAGTACGTAAAATGTTATTCATAATGAATTTTTTGTGCCAAGATGATTTACCTGTAATTTTTACACTTCAAGGTGCATGTGATTATTTTGTGTCCACTTTTATTATTTCTATTATTATTATTATTATTATTATTATTATTATTATTATTATTATTATTATTATTATTATTATTATTATTATTATATTCGCTGTGTTTTGGTGGTGGAAGACCCAGAAAGAAGATTAAAGAACAGGTATACTGAGAATAAGATATATCAGTTACAAAGAGATGAAAAGGGATGCGAATATCATGGAAACGACCCGGCAACAGATTTTAGATGCAGCTTCTAATTGCAATTAACATAACGCAACAAATGAAGGAAAAGAAAGAGGGGAGGCCAAGTGATGCATCATTTAATACCACTGTAATGTAGTCAATCTATGCCAGAAATAAATGAAAAATGAAAACATGTAATACATGCAATGTTTTTCCTGTTTTCATTTTTCATTTCTTTCTTGCGGAAATTCACGAAACCCTGTAGTATTAAATTATTTATAACTCCGTCTCCCCTTTTTCTTTTCTTTCATTTTTCATGGTGCGTCAATTTCTCTCATTCAAATAAATATATTACTAAGCTTTCAATTACCTATATTAGTTCGTAAGTGAATGTTTAATATTTTATATACCTATATTGTATCAGGAACACAACCATGGCTCTAATTGTTTTATACTGCTACAAACCTATCGACATGAATTTCAATAACACATAGTAATTGAAATGTTCAATGAACTTTTTTTTTATCAGTGTAACAATGTGTGTGGTATCGTAGTGTGGTGAGAGTTGGAAATTCATTGCTCCTGTCAGGTGAACATCAGTCATGAACATCGAGGAGAAATGCCGTTAACTGCTCTTTAGGAGACAATTAGTGTTCATTATCTTGCTTCAACCATTGTCGTACGTAGCCTCACCTATAATCAAATATAAAAGTGGATTTGCGTTGGTAGAAAAAAACGATGTCACAAAGAGAGCAAATCCATTGTTCAAGTGAAACACTTCTATTTTTTACTCGCATTTTCTTTAAGAGGGTAACTATAAATAAGAAGAGGCTAAGGGTATTATCTGAGAAAGCAATCGAAAAGGAGAAAAGAGCACACAGAGACGTACCCTCATTCTTAGCAGGATACTGGGTCGAAAACGGGAGCGAGCGGTCACAATAACTAGCCCACAAAGCCTCTCACCTCGCTGGCCAAGAACCCACACTTCTCACCCCGCCATGTCCCGCCCCGCTGCGCCACACGCTCGGTTGCAAGCGTGCGTAGCCCGGGGCGAGGCTGCGAAGTTCGGGGTGGAGCGCTGGGATACGGGGCGAAGCGGGCCGGGTGGGACGGGACGGGAAGAGCGGGGTGGACGGGGCGGATGGAGCGGGGCGGGGCAGGGCGGGGCGAGGCGAGGCGAGGCGAGGCGAGGCGAGGCGAGGCGAGGCGAGGCGAGGCGAGGCGAGGCGAGGCGAGGCGAGGCGGGGCGGGGCGGGGCGAGGCGAGGCGACGTGGCGCGTCGAGCGGTTCCGGCGCTGCCCGCCCGGATGACGAGACGCGAGCATCCTCCGTCGGCGACGCGGTTATTTAAAGGCGGGCAAATTGGGGGAACCAGGTGCACGGGCCGCGGCGACCTCCGCCGACGCCGACGCCTACGACACTGCTGCCACAGCCGTAGGCGCCGACGCCAAGCCAACACCGCTGCCGCCTTTCCCTAGGCCTGTGCGGGGCCACTCCCGCTCATGAACCGCTCACTCCCGCTCTTCACCCGCTCGCCCCCGCCGCCCTCTTCCGGCCCCTCCATCACCCCCTTACATATCAACCCCGTCGCCTTCCTCTTTCTGTTATATTCGAGAAAATTCCTCAAAATCCTCTGGAAAAATGTTTAATGTGCTCTAGAAAATAATTAATTTATTGATAACGCAGACATCAGTATAACTGAAAATGATCAAGCAGTTAACAGCTTGTGTTTTTATTATAATCTATAATATGTTATGATTTTAATTAATTTTGAAAAGTTCAAAGTTTACACTTCATTTAAAGACCCATGCTCCCAAACCACTCTTTCTGTGCGTTTGAGATTCTGAGTGAAGATAAATGCATGAAACCTTAATGCTTAGTCCACGTCCAGTGACCGACACCTCGTCCTGAGCATGTAAGAAATGGAAGGGTATTAACTACCCTAACGTTAAAACTACCAGCAACTAACTTCCAAGAGTGCTCCGATGAATTAAAGTTTCACCATATGCGGTAAGTGTCAGCAAAAAAATTTTAAAAAAATGTATAAAACGAATATTGTTATAAAACCGTACAAGAGTAACGTTTGAATTCTCTTATGATCTCCAAGGAGTCAAAACAACAAATAAGGAAAGCTGTCGTTTTTCTTATAATCAAAACGAAAAATGAAGTCTCATATATTTTATAGAGACTCCCTATCCTAGTGAGTTTTTGAGTATACATTAAGCATTCACAGTTTTTTTCTGGGAGAAGATTTCATCGATTATAAATTCACAGTTTTTTTTACTTTCTCACCATTCCGCGTACTTACGTAGTAAAGAGAAATGTCAGTAGATCGGAAATTTGCGATTGTGCTCAGATACATATATTTTGATTTTGGGAGTACTTTACATCAAGCCTTAACAATATTTTCAAACTTTTCGCAAAAATAGCTCGAAAGTTTATGAAATTCTCGAATAGAGCAAATGACACTTAAAAATTGTGTATATAGTCGCATTTCCGTTAAGCTTTGAATTTTTTCCCAAAACAGCTCCATTTTTCTTTATTTTATAGTTTCCTTTAATAGAGCAAAGGACGCTTAAAAATGGCGCAAATCATTCTCTTTTAATTTTCGAAAGCTGCAAAAGTTACAAATAATGCTGCTGTTATGGCACCGCTGATTACTTTTTATATATTCGTTCATTTCTAGACTACTAGAAAACATTTCAATACATGATGGTCCATATAGCTCAACACAATAGTGAACAGTAATATTATAGATACGTTTTAGGATTATAGCTAAAACAAGTCCTTTGAATGGTTCCATGAATAAAAAATAGGAACCTCTGCAGGGAGTCCAGAACAATGGTTCTGCAAGTATTCGGATAATCATCATGCCCGTGTCGAATAGCGGTCGTTCCCTGTCCGCGACGCAGCCTCATCCCGTCTGCCGCCGTCGCCGCCAGAACTGCCAGCGCCGCCAGACGCGCGTGCGTCGTCGTCGTCGTCGTCGTCGTCGTCGCGGCCGCCGCCGCCGCCGCCGCCGCCGCCGCCGCCGCCGCCGCCGCCGCCGCCGCCGCCGCCGTCTGGGGAGGCGTCGCGTCGCGTCGCGTCGCGTCGCAAGGCGTGGCGAGGCGTCGCGGCCCAGCGCCGCCGCGTTCCCAGCCGCCGCGTCACGACGCTCACCCGAATTGCGCGCACCTTGTCGGCGTAACGAGGCCTGAAGGCCTGCCTGCTTGCGCAACCCGTCGCCCGCCCCGTGCTCCGCTCTTATCGCCCCGGGCGCGGCCGAGCCCAGCTGACCGCGCCGCTCCTCGCGCGCTCCTAGAACCTCTCACTCGCGTTCGCTGCGCCTCGGGGGAGGCGTCGCCAAGGCCCGCAATGACAGCTCTCTGACAGACTCGTGTCATTCACTAAAAACGCAAATCAAAATGTTCAAATCAAACGTTAAAACAGTCAAGAGTTGAAACGTATTAGATTTTAACAGATCTTGTTGTTTTTTTCCACGTCGCGTTATAATGTTTTTATCCTAATGAAAACGATAGAACTCTAGAGACGAAAATTTGACGATGTAAACATTTTTCATGTCCGGGAGAGGCGCGAGCGTTATAATTTTGTTACCATACTTATATTGTAGTATTATCATCAGATTGTTATATTCCCATGTCCTGTGAATAAATAGGACTGAGAACTCTTTTGGAAATCTTCATATATCAACTATTTCGACTTGCGGGGCTGAAGATATTTGACTTCGGATACACAGCAATTTTTAATGTTATCGTACTTGCGTATATTGGGTAGGTTTCGTCATTCTATCTTAAAAGTATTTAATTTTTTGTCTTCAGAAAATGACATCAAATGTACTCTTAATAATAGCGTACAATAAAATTGGAGTATTGTTTATAACATTTTTAAAAAGATCCGTTGCTCAACTCTGTAAGTGAAAAATTATCGTAAAAAATCCAGTTTTAAGTATTTGTATTTTAAATTACTTAAAAAAATTATCTTCCGGGAATACAAACGGTCATCAAATAATTACGATATTACTGTATTATTCAAGAGAGCAAAATTTGCCGATCTTTGATAATGATACATGTGTTACGATAATGATGTGTGCAGGAAATAAGTCCATATTCTACATTCGTACAAATGATACATATTAACATTTGAGGGAAGAGGTCAAAGAAATTTCATCAGAATATTCCGCTAATTAGTTTCTTGATTTTTTCTGCTAAATGAACGTAGTCGGAATGTATTGAATGATGTGGCGGGGAGAAAGAAGCCAATATTATTATGTTCCATAGCTTCTGTCAAAATTCACTAAAATATGAATGGGATAGTTGATAGAGAAAAATCAGTTACTGCTCAGGAACAAAACTCGATATTTTCTCGGAACGTACTCTATAACTACGAGGAAAACGTGGAAACTACGTAAACGAAAGTCGTTGAACCAAAAAGTTTTTACTTTCCTGTATACGTACGTGTATACGGCGTAATATACGTAGTATAGGGAAAGTTTATATGTAATGCTGCGGAAAATCGAAATTACAACGGAAATACACTTTTTGGGATCCCCTGATACCGGAAAAGTGTCTCATTTTCAAAACGTCCGTCCGTCCGTCTGTCCGTGAGTGAACACTACTAGCGCCTAAACCATAAGTAGGATTTTTTCAAAATTGAAGAAATCGCTGTCCACTGGCTCGAGTCGAAACTTTGAGATTTAAAAAAAAACATTCTTCAAAATTTGGGGGTACTTTACATGAAGCCCGAACGTTTTCAAAATTTTCTCAAAAACTAATTTTTTGCCAATTTTTCCAATTTTTAACCAATTTTTTTCTTTAAATTTCTTGAAAGAATAGAGTAACATACACTTATAAACGTGGCATATGTCCGATTTTAACGGATAACTAAGTTTTCGAAAATTTTAAAAGTATGATTTTTTTGATGTCTTACTACAACTACAAAATTAAAAAAAAATATTCGTTCAAATAATATTTGTTCTCAATAGTAAGTTCTTTCATTAAGATTATTTCCTTGTTTTGGAAAATTTTAGTAGTTTTCACGCAATATTGCGTGCAATATGTGCAATTTTAAAAACTTACAAAAACAAGATTTTCTCAAAAACGGCTAAAATTTTTTGCTTTAAACTTTTGGTAGTGATAGTGCTAAATGTACTCTATAATATTACATAAACACCATATTGCTTTATTATTTTGCTTTTTACAAATTACAAAAATTAAATATTTTTTGCTCCTCTCTCATGTCGTTAATGTATATACACATTACTTTATTCACATTATTATATTTATAAGTACATGCGCTTTAAATAATGTCATTTAAAGTTTCTCGAAAACTCACCCGTTTTCTGTGAAAACTAGCTCAAAATTCCGCATTTTCAGAAACGCTCAAACGCCGTTTTCGCAAAACCGGCTCCAATTTTCTTTCAAACATTTCGAATGGATAGTGGTAATTACATTCTTTAATATGACGTAAAGTTCATTTGAGTGTATTTTTGGTTTCTTTAAAAATATCACAAATGTAAATTTTTTGAAATATTTCTCACGCTGTTGTTATGCAAATCTCCAACAATTTGTAAAAAGTATTGTATTTGTGAGTTAAAGTACTTCAAATGATTTCTAATGAAATTTTTCGAAGAATCAAAAATATTCTCTGAAAAAGTGCTTTAAATTTCGAATTTACAATAGTGCTTAACGCCATTTTCTTAAAAACGGCTGCAAATTGTTCAAAGAAAATTGCAATTTAGAACGATATTTTACTGTTCTTTAATATTCATAAAATAATACTTCCATTCGATTATTAGGAAACCGAAAAATTAAGAAAAAAATGTACTTTGGCTGCGATAGATGGTAGCTGGCAATAGTGTGTGGCAAGTCCTAGTAGCTAGCCGAGACCAAAAAGAAATAGAAAAACAATACGGGAAAGTCTGTGCCATTCTGTAGCACCTTTAGTTTAGAATATGAGTTACAAACACAACGAGCTAAGTGCTTTTAGAATTAAATCTGGGATGTAAAAATCTGGAGGCAAAGAAATGCAAGAGATATAAGTTATCAATGCAGACAAGTGGATGGAGACAGCTTTATACTATTAGTACACTAGAGGCCTGCAGCAGTAAAAAAGAGGAAAACCACACAAAATGATTTACCAAAAGATAGCATGCACACTGATCAAGAACAACAAATAAAATACTCTCGATAACATTGCAATAATATAAATATATTAATAGTACACACACAACATGTATCTATTACAAATGTGAGAGTTTCTTGAATCTTTCAAAAGACTTTTTTGCGGTATATTAACTTTTCTTGAAAATTTGCTATTATAAAATTGCCCGCAGACTATTCACCAATTTAATTGAAAGCACTTCTAGAGTATGCCTTAATTATTTCCAAATCTGAACGATTTCCTTGCAGTTGAGGAAAGTTTTAAAACAAAAACAACGCTTCAGTAGCAACTTTATTTAATTTGTTTTTTTTTCCGCTTCTTCGATATTTTACTGATGTGAGTGGATGCGTATATGTCAATAAACAAAACGTGATTTTATGGAATATGTGACTGCTTCTCAAAGGCGTAGAAAGAGGGCTCTTTTCTCCAAGTAAATCTTATGAATGTAAATGAGAGATTCAAGGATGCTAGTTTTAAAGTCTTACGATGCGATGTTTTATGTCTCATCATTTCTTAAAACGGTTCTAATGCTGAGACGGCGTAACCTCCTTGTCAAACACGAAAAATATTTTTCCTTCGGGAAGAAGAGACAGTAGACAGTATTTTTCCGTTGAACGTGGCCACAAGTTTTATTTCCGCTTGTCACTCCAGTCTGGACCCTGTTCTATAATCTCAACGCTTGACGCCTGTTATTAGCTGACAGCTCTTATGCTTCGAACAAACTTTCCTTCTTTTTTAGGAAAACGCATTTTTCTTGAGAAACCAGAATCTACTGAAACATTATTAATCTCTCACACTTACAATATTGATGATAGAAATTATTTCCTTTATAAATTTATTTCCTTTATATGTTCTAAACAAATTAGATCTTTAAATAAGATCGTGTACAATGTTTTGAAAAAGCGAGTGATTTTCGTGTAAGTTTGCTGGAAGTAAAGACAATTTAAAAACATTTTCTAAAAAACGATCATTTTCTATTTATTTTAATACAGCAAAGAACACTTATAAAAATGACAGGGCAAATTTTCAATGAACTCTGCGAAAATTACAAAAAAATAATATTGCAAAACTACAATGGATGATTGAGATTTTTTACTTCATGATTGTTTTCTTCAAAACTAGATCTTTAAATTATGACATTTACAATTTTTCGGAAGTATGAGTACTTGCGCATGGGTAGTTTTTGCTTATATTCGAATTGCAAATTCGAATTTCCCGAGCTACTGTTGAGGAAGAGAGTCATCCACGAGAGGGTACCAATACGACAATGGCAGCGCCGTGACATGACAGTTTGAAATTCATAGAAACATTTATCACAGTTGGGCGATGAATCTGGCTGTGTGGAATGCATTTTTGTATCGTGTATCACAGAATTTGTGTTGATGTTTAAAAGAATTTGTTTTCCTATCTCAGGTAGTGACTGAGGTTTACGGCTGAGGGCTGAGTTGTATTAATATGGACAGCAATTTCGTTATTGTAATTTTAATTATCTGTTATTAATGCGAGAGAGTGCGTGTTGTTGTTGCACCACTAGTTACATCCTCTCATTTTCCTACAGGGGACTTTCTTACGTAGGATAGAGAAACTATTTTAATGCTACAGCAAAAAAATGGTAATTTTGAAAGACAAATGATTGAATATATTGTGTGTCCCTGGTAACAAAAAAGTGGATTGTTCCAATTTTACTTCATCTACGTAATGTAGTCAGAATCCACATTTTGTGGGACATTGATACCAAAAAATTGGTTTACAGCAAAAAGTCTGTTAGTCTCTCTGACAGCCCGTCCAAGGAAAATCAAAATATCCGTTTGAAACTCAGAGCAGCTCGACTTCATTTAAACCGTTCGGGTATTACCAATTTTGGAGAGAATCGGCTGAACGGTTTAGGTGCTAGCGTTGACCACACACGGACTCTCGTTGGGTTATGTCGTGGAGGACCTCGCGTTCTGCAGGCGGCAGGTCTGAGAGGGCCGCGACTGTTGCAGAATACGAAGCAATAGATTGCGCGATAGTCTGCTAATGTTTCCCGTGTTTCCAAAATGACGTATCACTAGATTACGTGGGGTAGAACGTAGAGAACAAAATTTCAACGACGCTTGTGGGATGTAGCCTGTAAGTATGTATCTGCCCTCTCACTCTTGTAGACGCTCCCAGGACCGAACGTCAAGTTTACACGCGAAGTGTTCATGAGATTTCTAGCGATTGCTTTGTCTAGTGGTGCTTTTGTTACCGGAGTAAATTTTGCAGTGAAAAATCTCCAAGTTAGATCATTCTGTGTTGTTTGGTTTTTGTTTTGTTTTTACTGTTTTGAGTCTTGCAGTTATCTATCATGAGTGTTAAGGCGATAATAATGAGTGCTCTCCATGTATCGCTTATTGGAAGAAAGTATTATTTGCGAGGCAGATACAACTCTCCAGATCCATCCATCCTTTCCATCCATCCATTTCAAGGGATAGTATACCAGGTTGGAAATTTTACCAGAAACCCTTTAACTTTCACACTTTCGAGATACTCGTTTAGTGTAAATAAATTGTTTTGGATTTTGAAACGAAAAAAGCATTCGAGGTAAGCAAAATTTCAATGAGCATAAAAAATTATACATTTTTCTGTATAATAATACATAATATGTTAGGCATGTATTTATACGATTACAATTTTACAGCAAAAGTTGAAGGGCGAATGTCGCAACTTTTGACATCAGAAACAATCTTAATATTTGCCCATCACCATTTGTCCGCTTATTCTGGGTCTGCGGCAATGAAGACTTGTGACCCGTGAGTCTGAGTTGTGCAGGTGTTCCCTCCATGCACGTTTACTACTTCGCCATCAGAGAAAGTTTTATTTACATGTTGACATACGATTTTTCGAGGGATAGAAAAGGTATTTAAACTATTTTTCTCGTGTTTTTAAATATTTTTATATTTATTTTTCGCTACACATCCTCTGTGCCATCAAATTAAAACATTCCATATCCTTTGACGAACACGTTAAATTGCGTGTTGGAAATATTGGGAGAAACAATTAGATTTTTAAGCGCCGACCCAAGGCGGTAGAGCGACTACGTATTGTAGCCGTAAAGCGCACGGCGAGTTTACTCAATAAACTTGAATTCAAGACAAGGAGCGGAAAGAAATGTTTGCAGGTTGGAAACATTTCTTGAATTTTCATGTAGTAGAAGAGCGAATTGCGGAGCCCTCACAATCAATATAAGAAAGTATGTACTGTTTAGCACCACTAGTTTATACGTATTATCCTTGCCTGGTGATAAAGGAAACATGCGGCGAGCATAACATGTTTCCAACATCGTACATAGCTCTCTTGGCCTGCCCAAGCTTTTTCTTTCGTCACCTAACCAAGGCGATTTGTGCCAGAAAGCTACAGCTTCATGTTTGCCCCTGTGGGGACTCGAATGACTGTTTCACGGAAAGCTAGAACGCTGTCCATGAGCCACTCGAGGGTCTAGCTTAAACTAATTCATTGTAGAATTATAATGAAGTTATATTTTACGGAAGTGATGCAATCGGAGATTGTCACTGATATAAAGGAAACCTCTAATTATTCACACCCCGTTGAGGCGCAGGGGGTAGCTGTATTCGGCTGGAAAGCCCAATGATAAAGGCAATATACTACGCTTATCTCGGCGCGCGCCGCCGCTGAAGCCGCTGCAATCCCTTCGCGTGGGTTGGGCGCCGCGTGCCCACGGGGTGTGTGCGCGCGGTGCGGCGAGCGTGCGCGGGCGTGACGGCGGCGTGCACGCGCGCCTGTCGCTGCCGCCGCCTCCGCCCCCGTCTCCGCGTCACTCCCCCGGCGCCACGCGTCAGACAGCTGACGAGGACGCAACCGCGCCGGCGCGCCGCGGCGGTTTCAACACGCGCCTCCGCCCCCGCCCTGCCACCGCCTCCCGCTCGATTTCTTCCCGTCTGACTTCGAGGACGCACCTCGAGGTCAGAGCACCGCCCCGTGCCGCCGCGCCGTGTGAATGCAAGTGGGAGGGGTGGAGAGGTTAGGTTTTGTCCTGTCACTACGAGAAGGGTGTCTGTGAGACACGGAGAAAGTCATTCGTCAGTTGTTTTTTTTACAAAAGAATGGGTGGACCTGTATCTCGCAGTACAGAAAGTCTTGGAAGCGATATGTAAAGACAAGCGTTCCAAATTTCTCGATTGATTGATTAGTTATTTCGTATTCCCTGGCTTATAAGTGTACTGCATGTTTTATCACGGAAGGTGGCGGTGATCTTCTTCTGAATCGTGAGATCCAGTGCTGGGTTTTCCTCATCCAAGCATCTCCTGTTAGCGAGAGTGGGCACTGCCCCAGCCGAGACAAGCTCTAAGCTCCAGATAAGTCTCCCGTCATGTGTGGTAGTGTACTGCATGTAAGTATAAGTGTGTGTAAGGAAAGAGGATGGGACAAGGGAGGGGAAGGAAAGATCGCGCGCGGTCCGTGACCAGTTTGTTAGGGTACTGCTCCGGTGTTCGTCTGGTATTGAAACTACGGAAAACAACCGACCGATCAACGCACTTGGTCCCTAGAATTCTTTTCCAGACCGCGGCTGAAGTCAACCTAGCTGTATAGCCAGTGTGAAAAATGCTGCCAACGTCGGGACTCGAAGCCTAGAACCTTCTGGTGAGAGTCACTGCAATGACATCCGTCGATATCCAGGGACGTCTCTGCCGGTTAAAATACTCAAACTGAGAAATACATTGAAATATGTAATGTCAAAAGGAAATGTAGAAAAAATACGCGCTGAATTTCTTCAGAAGCCACATATTTCTATGGCCGTTCTCCGGTGTGTGAAAAGAGTGTCGTTTGCTGCCGTCTAGCGCTCCGCTTACGAGAGAAATCGAAATCATTTGCATGTTTTCAGTACAACTATACTTCAATCAAAGCTAGCCTTCCCTAAGGGTCACAACACTGTGTTGCAGTTCTTCAAAATGTAATTAATATCTGTATCTTTCAATTCGCTGACGATAAGCCATCTACTTGCCGGGAAATCTGTCTTGAATTAAGAACCAAAATGCAACATTATCTAAATATTCTGCACAGCTGTGCAACAAAGCTTAAAATTCAACTAAATATAATTAATACCGTAGTTAGTAATTATAGAATTAAGATGTCACCCTTCGAATTCCCTTACAATAAACAATAAACCAATAGAATGACATTATTCATCTGAATGAGTCAAATACTTACGGAGTTACCATTTTCAAAATTTAAATCATCCAATCCAAGACAGAAACACAACTCAAACAAATAATGTACAAAAATAGCCCACTATCGTATGAATCTGCCATAGCTATCTTTAAAACAATTATCAGACCAATCATGATATACGCATGTCCGATCTAGATAATTACCACTAAATTAATATTCACATACCACAACTTACCCAAAATCAATACTAGTGTCTATATTACAAGTTAAATAGCTGAGATAAGTAGTAAATGCCCCCTGGCTGTATCTAACATAGTATTTCAGAGTGAATTCAATATATAAACTTTGTATAAAATTACTCGGTCCCGTGTTATACTTAAACATCATTTTCAAGTAGAACAAGGTGTAACGTATTAGCCAGCGTGCCTCGTGGCATCTATTTCGAGACGCGGTGTAAGGGATTAGTAAGAGGAAACTCCTCGTCACAGGAGGGAGAGGTTTTTTAAAAGCAAGAACGCGGAAACGGGAGACACGAGGCTTTGGGGTCTTCCGGTCTTAAGAAATGGAGCGCAAACCCTCATGGCCAGCAATAGAGCGCGGCGGGGGCGGCGTGACGTAGTAGGTCACGTGAGCCTCGAGTATATAAAGGAGTGCACGGAGACAGTGGGTGGGTTCTGGAGACAGTGGAAGAACCACATGCAGTTGCACAAAACTCGGCGCCGCGACGGTGCAGCGGCGGGCAGGGCTCGCGAGGCAAGTCACGTGTTGACGAGCCTGTGGATTACTTTGTGTCCTTGGGTGACTGTGGTCACATGGGAGCGATGCTGTGTGCGTGCTCCAAGGTGAGGAGTGCGCGAGGTGTGGCGAATGCCACAAGTGAAACCGATCATCAATCGGGTTTGTCTATCAGAGCTGTCTATAGTAGGTTTATCAGAAATGGGTGTAAAGTGGAAATTCATTGTAAATATTTGTTGTTTTCTTTGTAAATAAATATTTGTTATATGAAAGCTCTGTGTCTGTGTTCGCTGTGAGTATTCATGACGTCACAAAGGTAATGAGTAAATTAATGGAAAGGAATAAATTATAAAATTAGTAGTATTAGTAGTATTAGTACAATTGTAGTATTTAAAAATATTCTATACAATATACTCGTTGAAACTATTGTTCACTACATCACATACTTCGCAAATAGTTTCTTTCAAAACCTGAAACAATCCCCGATTTCCAACTTGTTAAACAACCGCATTTTAAAAATAGTTTAATTAATAAAATTCCCTTTTCGATCTTCCTCCGAAAATTCGCAAACCGTAGAAGTAAACTTCGTGTAGGCCCCAAAGAACGTTATTTACTCACCTTTCCAATGCTTAGCCATTTGAGCATGAGGTCCCGCAGAGTGCGATCTTCGTTTACTGACAGGGTGCAATATGTACCTGCACCACATTTTTTAAAGTTATTGATGTATTTAAAATATAAATTTGTCAGTTCATATATTTGTTCGTATAACTTTTATAAGTAGTTAGAAAACACTTAGCGCTTTCCTTTTTTAGATTTTTAATATATTAATTAAGGTATGTGAAGGTAATATGGCCACGTTAAGCGCCTCACATTTTTCTGGTAATATATTTCAACATTTGGCCAAATTAACAGCATCATAATGAAATTTAATATTTTTGCTTCAAGTTGAAATAGCTATATCACAAAAAAGTGATTCGGGGATATTTTGGTATTGTTTAACAAAAACATTGTAATGTGGTCACATGCAGGTTTTATGGTCATTGCTAGATTAACTGGTTCCTTGTTGTCCCTGGGATTATGGCTAGCTTTATTAATATATAATATGAATTACTCTCTTACAGTCTTATTTTACAAAAATACGTCCTGATATGATTTCAGTAACGCAAGAATTACTGGGTTACTCTCACCAAATTCAGTATTTTCTACAAGGAGACTATTACACTAAGTTAAAAACATCAGTAATTGCTAGAAAACTTACAAAAAAATATGTTCATCAGTTTCACATTGAGGACAAATGAATGTTTCGTTGTCTTTAATAGTCAGTTCTACACCCTTAGCCAAATTGGCAGCAATAACAACATGTTATAAAATCTCTCCGACGTTGGTAAAATATTGAGCAAATTTAACTGCATTAATCTGATTAGATTGCTCATTAAATGGGCTAAACGTTGATGTATACTGTCAAAATACTTAATCTTCCTTCAAATGATAAAATTACCAGGAAAGAAGTTAAAAGGACCGAACGCCTTCAGCAAGTTTTTGACATTAGAGGCTCCAGAGCGCAAATGCACGAGTCAGAGGCAAGCCTGGTAGGGGACTAACGATCTTCCAGGCAGCACGCTAGTACCATCTATGGTAAAAAAATTAAGCTTACAACATAGCCGCTACTTGGCCATATGGCCTGTACTGAACATGTTTGCACCACTTACCTTACTTGAAAATAGTGTGACAGGTCTAACCGCCATCCAGTAGATGTGAACTTAGCAGAGCCGGGCCGGTGTATTTTCTCGCACCGAAAAAACGCGCGTGATTGCGCGTTAGCGGAAGTCTCAATACTATATAATGCATTTGTTTACAGCTGTATTGTATAAATATAAAAGACTACGCCTGTAACAAGTATTTTACTTGAACTTTTGGGTCAATGACACCCTTCTCGACCACATTTTTCGTCCAATTTCCCTGATTCATTCAGCAAATTCTGAGACGATCCCTTGTTTTCCTTGTGGACATCAATTTAGCTTCACTATGCACACGTTCGCGCCTTTTGCTAGTTGTGCTAGAAATTGATTCGGGGATGTTGGTTTGCTATTTTGTTGGCAACACTATAAAATCAAAATTGTAGTTCGGTTTCCGAAGCAAATAAGTTTCTCATTACTCAGGATGGAACATTTCTTGTTTTCAAATGCCGCTAACTTCAGGTTGTAGGTAATTTTATTTATCATTTAACTATATATACTAAAAAACTGAGATAAGGAGTCTGGAACTCAAAAAAAGTGCTTAGATTATGCTTATTTTCCATAAGTCAGTTTCAGTATTTACTGTTTGAAGGAAGGGAAATGAACCAAATAAAATAAATTTAACCAAATGCAGTTTTTAAGAGAAGTGGTCATTCATCGTCATCATTGCTCATGAAACGCTCCACAGAATCATTCGTGGCGCTCACACTATACGAAATAATTATCATTCAAGCATCGTCGCTTGCATTTTACATTACGTCTTTCGATTGTGTACAGAAGTTCTGTGGCGAGTATTTATGTACGTTTATGAAGACGGTTATTGTGAATGTTATGTCTATCGTTAGAAGTACATGTTTATGGGATTAATTCTACGTTGACGCTTTCATTGTGAATGGCCCATTTACCCTTCTTTGACAACTGGCCATTTGGTAGCATCCATTACATGTTCCTCTACCCATTCAAGGGATCAACTGTACGCAATCAAGTCCACATGTATGAGTATCTGAAAATATGTATTTGATATGCTTCTAATATAATACTATAATGAACATAATAAAGTTAAAAATAAAAAGTTTACTATATTCAACAGTCAAATGGTAGCAAGATATCTGACATACATCCTTTACACACCTGGTAACGTGGAAATCAAGCTTGCATTTGCGAAATTTGTGCAAGCTCGAATTTCCACAATCTATGTTTTCCGTGAATTGAGCAATAAAGAGATAGTAATGAAACATTTAAATGATATTTTCGATCGATATTTCGCTACACTAACTTAGGTTATTTATAAATGATTTATTTATGCAAAGCTGAAATAATATTTTATAATTTTCTATTTTCATCTATTTCTACCCAATATTGTTAGCTACACTGTATCAATTTTTTTGCTATACTATTTTTTTAAATTTGGTAACTCCTTATAATTTGGTTAGACAGTGTACATTGAAAACTTTGCTCCGTTTCGTATGCTATTTAATTTGTATCATGTCTATTGTAAATGTTATTTTGTACTCTTCGTGTATGTTCAAAATACAATTTGCGAGCAAAGTTTAGACCAAACTGATGAATCTTCACCAAACGTTTTATGCAATTATATAATTGTTCACATTATTTTTTCGTATTTTAGCTTACTGATTGGTATAATAAATGTATGGCTCTAATGAGAACAAGCACTTGAATTGACAAAATGGCACCTTTATGTGATTAAATGATTTAAAATCAAGCTGATTTAGTTTATCCAAGCGCCAATCCACCAGTTTATTTAAATTTTTCAATATTAAATATTATTGGATCAATCAGCAACTATTCTTTAAAAGTAGTATGTGATTGTAGGATCTGGGAGATACTGATGGTAAAATTGATATTGTACAGCATAAAACAACGCGAGGAATTCATTACAGATTAAGTAATTTTGCCGATTTTTAAGAGTTCTAAGAAACACTGGTTGTTTGGGACGTTTAAAGGAAAGAAAATTCCACTTACGTCTTACATTCTGTTGTAATATCAATATCTGATTGACAAGGAACTTTCAAACTTTGGAGTCCCTTGCCCCTCCTTTACTATATTTTATCACGCCATACATGTTTCATTCCGTGCGTTTCACATTACATCAACGCCTGAGCAATACTAAGTATCAAAGATTAAGGTCATTCATTGACAAACATTGGCAGAGCCTTTGGATCACAGGGGTCAATAAAGTCCCACGTTGTGAATGAATCGCTTGAACTCTACTCCCCATAAAGAAAGAAGAGGAAAATTTGCGCATCACAGACGACTGATTAGGGAATTTCGCTGAAATTTCAATTAGATACGTAATAATAAATATACATTATTGAGTTGTTTGTTCATGTTTATCACTCTTTTAACCCAGGGGTCGCCAAGGAAGACGTTACTAATATATTGCAAGTGTCCACTTGGGGTGCTTTGATGTTAAATTTCTTGTATCTCGGTAGGCATTGGAAGGTAGACGCGTGTGGAGTGTTCCGTTACACATTCTGTCATTTCGATGTTACAATAGTCACTTGTCTCGCAGTAGTTTACCAAACAGACCCACCAGTTTCCCCTCAGATAGTTCGGTCCTTCTACAGGGCTTGAGACTACAACTTCCACTTCCGATGTGCCCTTATCGCAGAGGGAGGGGCGATGTGCGTTAGAGCTAGTAATACGACATCGATAACAAAATATCCATGTTACCAAACTTTGATTTTCAAAATTAAAAAAACGATGTTAATAATACATCGACAATAACAAGCAACGTTTTTAAGAAACGATGTTTTAAAGTTGGTTTATTAACCTCTAACATTGAATTCGTGCGCAACAAGATTTGTTTTGACAGTGGCCGTGTTTAATTTGTAGCCAGTCAGGGATCTCAGGGTTCTCAGTTCGCTGAAGAAGGGAAGGAAGAAGAAAGAGAAGAGGTCCCACGCCCAAGACGCATGTGTTGAATAGCGTCTCAATATGCAAAATTCGACGAAAGACGTAGGAAATGCTAGGAGAGCATGGAGGTAATCTCCGGAGAGAAGTAGTCTTCTGAATGAAGATACTCGTTGTATAAATAGCGTTCCTTTGGTTCGATCACATAAACTTATAGTTGTACCATCGGTTATTATTTCATAGTTGATAATTTAATTTTTACAAAATTGTAATATAGGAATTTTTCATTCACAAATAAAACATCGAGCACAAAATACTGATTTTGAAAAAAACTTGTCATTTATATATCGATGTTTAAATAATCGATGTTTCTACAAAAAATAGATGTTTTGAGTACATTGACGTCGATGTCGCATCCCTAGTGAGGGCTTCGCATTGTAAGTCGGCCCTATCCGGCTGGAGGCGAGTCTCGTTGGAGGCCACACTGCGGGCGCAGTCTTCGCGCTTTGGCGTACATTGGAGGCGCTACAGACTTATCGTGAAATGTTTCTTAAACAGTAGATAATATTACCACTTGCTGCCACTATGTTAGTAAGCTCGTTTAATGTGTACATATCTAAAACAATGTATCAAACAAAACTTTATCGATCAATCGTTGTGGTCATTAGCAGCTCGTGTTTTTGCTCTATTAGTAATATTGTCTGCATGCACCAGCACAAGGACTCGCAGAACGTTTTTGAACTATAGCCTCGTTAGTAAATGCTCATTCAGCAGATCATACTAGACTCAGTTGAGAAAGATACGCATTATTTATAACTCTTCCACCCTTAAAAGTCCACATTGTGTGATAAAAATTGAAATATAAAACGAAATTTAGATTTATATAGAATTTGTGTAAGAAAGTTATGTATGCATTTATAAAACCCAAAACTGTCCTCTTAATTATAATTCTAATGACAGAATATAAACAAAGAAATAAATGAATTCACTGTGTTACAGTCTCACGTTAACATTCTCATTACACTGCACAGTGGACCTTATTACGATGATATTTGACTGAAATGTTATTACTTGTTTTAGAAGATGATATTTTGGGATAAACACTTAGAATTTTTTTTCAGACGCATTTGATCAACGAAATAATTTGGAGGTGTTTCTTCATTTATATGCAGCCATTGTTTGTCATGACCTTTTATTACAACTATACCACTTAATTTGCTTTTTAAACGCTAATGGAAGAGGTGAGAATAAAAATGCAGAAACATTCTCATAGTCACCAGTGAAGTGAATAGGTAGTGAACACAAGAGGCCGTCAATTGCTGTGACATTTCTCACACATATGTGCTTATCAAACAATAAATGTTCATAATGTGCTCTAAAAACGATTGTATACAAACACGTTGAAAACAATGCTCAAGCAAGCCACGTAAGAAACAAAAGTCCTGCAGCTACCATATAGTAATGTATGTTGTAAAGCACCGAGACAAAGCAATTTGTGGGAATAAAATAATAATAATTGTATATTATTATTTCATAATACTTCATTAGGTACACCGTTGTTGCGTACACTGCATGTTCCTCTCGCCCTGCTCTCCGTTCACGAAATAGAACATATTTATGAATATTTCGATTAAATATTCCTTAAGATTATAATTGTTCATATAGGTTTAGGCAGCAAATATCTTGTAAAATTTCATCACTCAGTAAAGTGTTTATAGACGAATATTTTTTTTAATTTCCTCATATGTAGAAAATTAAATGAAAAGGATTTTTTTCTAAAATCGCACAATAACGTTATAATGTATGAACAATTTACACGCAAAGACGTACTACAATGCGTTGGCTTTTCATACGTCAAACGTATTTACAATTCTAACTATAATCTACATTCGTCTCCATTTGTTCTCTGACAATGGTGTGGGAAAATAATAGTTAATTAATTATAATTAATGACTAGCCATGAAATTTGTCTGAATTGTTTCCTAGCACCTGTTCGCCAACCTGTTCCCCGAGGCTCTTCCGCCCCAATGATTGCAAAGCCCTTGCTTCCCGCATCGCGTGCTCTAAGCTAGACAGTAAATTGAGCTCTAGACAGTAAATTGAGCTGGGAAAATCAAGTCAATTTCGTTGTAGGGAAAGCCTGGAAATCTTTACATTTTGTTATGCGGATACTGAAAAAGAGTACAGTGAGAGCCAATGAACTAGCATATATGTCTTTAGTGCGACCTATATTAGAATATGGCGCGATATGTTGGGACCCATACAGAATTTTGCAACAAAGAAATTTAGAAAAGGTCCAGCGTAGAGCATCAAAATTTACTTTCAGGGGTACCAAGAATAAAGGGGTATGAGAGTCACTCGAAAGGAGAAGATTAAAGTCACGTCTCTATGCAATGTATAAAGCGTACACAGGCCTTCGAGCGTGGAAAGAAATTCAAAGTCGATTAGGGAAACCTACATATTTCGGCAGAGCGGATCACATGCACAAAATTCAGACAAGAATTCAGAAAACGGACGTTGGGAAATATTCATTCGCGAATCGCACTATTAGGGACTGGAATAGTTTGCCTGTGACAATCTTCGATCCCTTTCCTCAAAGCCTGAGCAAATTTAAAAATAAATTAGTTTCTTGAATGTGGATATGTTATAAATATATTTAATAAAATTCAGTGTAATTACCTATGTCTTCTTTGTAATTAAGTATTATTATTATTATTATTGTTATTATTATTGTTGTTATTATTAATGTTATTATTAGCATTATTATTATTATTATTATTATTATTATTATTATTATTATTATTATTATTATTATTATTATTATTATGTGCAGTGCAGTGGCGTGAAGTCCAGTGACGTTGTGTAACTGAGAGAAACGAGTGAGTAAGAAAGACATTACAGCTCGCTGTATCGCAGTGCGGTGAAGTGTGGTGAAGTGGAGTTCTATGAAAGATTGCACGGTGAAATGTTCATGTGATTTTGTTAAGTTTGCAGAGTTTGTATAGTTGTTAAGTTCAGTAATGTTAAGTTAGTGTATTCTGCCACCAATTTCTCACACTTAATTGCAGAATTATTAATTAATCTAATCTAAGTGCCAGAGTGGTGACAGAATTCCCTACATACTGAGAGGTCGGACGTTTTAACTAGGACCTTGCTCTTTGTTGTAATATTTTTTTTCAACAGCATTGTAAGTTCACTTTCACTCACATTTTAGATTCTCTCACATTTCCTAAGCAATTCTACTAGAACCAAACCGTAATTTTAATTAACATTGTTTTAGCATTAGAAATAACAATAAGGAACCATACGAAAAAACGTTTCTTCTAGGGGTGAGGAGTTCCCACCACTGTGACGCAAGCTAACGAGGGGAAGGGGTGTTATAAAAGGCGGAGCGGGGCGGAGCAGAGAGGGAAGGAGAAAATGCGATCGATGCAAGCGCGTGGCAGCAGCGCGTGGGCAGCCGTTGGTGACCCCTCGTCCTCCTCTCGCTTCAGTTCTCTCGTTTAAATTTGCGTCTTCGCTCAATACCTGCAACGGTTGTTTCTGACATCACTGACAGCGACAAGGCGCGCGAGGTTGCGTCATTAGGAGGCGGCGCGGCGGGGTGCACAGGTAGCGAGTCCATAGCGACAGGCGGCGATGTAACGGGCGGAGAGGTCGCGTCCGCTGCCTTCACCGCCCACGCACCTGTTTTGTTTCGGCCTGTCGTTCGCACTCCACCGCCCCCGGTTTATCTCAAGCGTCCGCCTGAATGGGCGCTTAGCGTCTCGAAGACGTTCGAGGGGGAGGACCAGAGGCGTTTGTCTTCTATTGCATCAAGGGACTTTCACGCACCCCCCACGCTTCCGCGTGACGCACGCCCTGTAGATTGCGCGCGCACTTACGTGCAAGCCACTCGTTTTACGTCATTGCCTCGGGTTACTTTTACTGATACCTGCAGGGCTTTTACCGGCCATTGAATTTTAACCGCCTTTACAGGAATTGAGTCTTTACGAGTCCGTAACGTCGTTTCGATTTAGAGGCACTTAACTGAAATGACCTAGCCCTGGTGAATCAAATGAAATCCCTCAGGTGAATTGCGTACGACGCTCGTTGAAGTTGCTTAGTGACGTTTGTTTTCCATTTGTTTTGTTTTTCTGGTTCTACGAACAAAAACATCCGGAAGCATGTGCTTGCCAAAATATGAATATGCTTTAGAATAATCAAAGATACGCACGTGATCAAAACGTCTTCACTATTCGCATCAAATAACAAAATATAGTATCTTCAAAAAGATATGCATGGTGTTATCCATCAACGGGTATCCATCCGACTAGCCGTTTGTACGTTCACCATTGTATACATATATACCTAGTCAATAGAAGAAACCGATTACCATAAAAATTGTGAGAAGCCCGAGTCCTTTACCATCAATAAAGATAAGCGTGATGTATGTCTCTATTGTGTATGTCACATATGACCTACGCGTGAAGTGACGCCTGACGCACTTTCCAGCTACGACGAATTACTGACGTATAGCATCCTTAACTCACAACGTGTATTTGCCAATAATTTCCTTTTACCACATTGGAAATGGCTATCCTTTTATATTTATTTAAATTATCAATATAGAACTCCGAAACGTATGCAAAACTTCAAGCTCCGTAAAAACATAAAGAAAAATAAGTTGTGAAATATAAATTAGCCTGTTCAAGTCAGGCGAAAAACAGGCAAAAGTAAAATCACGCAAAAAATGTGGGCGTTCGTTTACGGTAAATTATGTAAACAAATGATTTGTTTAAATACATAAGCAAATGCCTTATTGATTTTTTCACAATTAAATCAAGGAATCAATCTTAATACTGTATAAAACTGGGTGTATATATATATATATATATGTGTGTGTGTGTGTGTGTGTGTGTGTGTGTGTGTGTGTGTGTGTGTGTGTGTGTGTGTGTGTGTGTGTGTGTGTGTGTGTGTGTGTGTGTGTGTGTGTGTGTGTGTGTGTGTGTGTGTGTGTGTGTGTGTGTGTGTGTGTGTGTGTGTGTGTGTGTGTGTGTGTGTGTGTGTGTGTGTGTGTGTGTGTGTGTGTGTGTGTGTGTGTGTGTGTGTGTGTGTGTGTGTGTGTGTGTGTGTGTGTGTGTGTGTGTGTGTGTGTGTGTGTGTGTGTGTGTGTGTGTGTGTGTGTGTGTGTGTGTGTGTGTGTGTGTGTGTGTGTGTAGTTTGTTCCCGCAACATGTAGAGGAATTTCAACAAACTTTTGTTAGAGTAATTATGAGTGACCGATATAAAACAAAGAGGGTTCTCGTTTCTAGATATTGCTCACATTATTATTATTATTATTATTATTATTATTATTATTATTATTATTATTGGCGTATAGGCCATTACTGACTACGCTACACGATTAACGTGTGTAATTCTGCCAGGATCAGCTCTTCAGCTGTATCCTTGGATTACGACAAGGTTGTTACGCCTTGAAGTGTGGTGGGTGGGATGGGCGGGATGAAGGTGAAAGGTGATCGTGGACTTTTTGAACCATCCCAGCATTCGCCTTATGACCGAGGGAAACCACGAAAACCCCGGTCAGGATGGCCGGCCCGGGAATCGAACCCGGACCTCCCGATTACGAAGTCAGCGCGCTACGCACTGAGCCACTTCGCTCGGTTTATTATTATTATTATTATTATTATTATTATTATTATTATTATTATTATTATTATTATTATTATTATTATTATTATTATTGTTGTTGTTGTTGTTGTTGTTATTATTATTATTATTATTATTATTATTATTATTATTATTTTTATTGTGTGATATGCAACCCCGCAATGCATTTATGTATTTGTAGATTGCGTTGCAGAGATGTGAACAGGGGCAAGATGTGGTGGGGGTTGGTCGAAGCAGGTCGAGGTGAGGAGGATTGGGAAGGGTGTGGAGGTTGGTGGAGTGCGGAGTGAGGTAGGCTGAGCGGTACGGTGCGGAATGAGGCAGGACGTGGTTGGCTTCTATTTTGTGTTGAATGATAAGATTGTGTTTTCAGGGGTCAAGTTTGATGTTAGTTTTGGTTTGGATTCTCAATAGTAAAGCAGTTTTTGTAGTACAAGTATAAATTTAAGGGATGAAAACAATCAAGTTGATGGAAGTCTAAAAAAATTAAACATTTAGATAACTTACTTTGCTAACATTTCATCAGAATAAATTTCACTTCTTCAAAGCAAAGTATAGAAGATTAAATTTTCAAAGCAACAAGGTTTTTAAGTTGTATTAGAACGAAACTTGTACACAAATTATGATAGCAGCTAGATGTTTAAAATAACAGGTATAGTATCTCCCTTCACAAGAAGCTACTCAGCAGTGCTTCCTATTGATGCTGGCAAAACTTAGTTTTAAAAAGATATCCCCACGAGCGGCGCAGTAGCGCTTCCACGTCACAGCCCTTAGATCACAGTTCTTAATGGCAGCCTTCACGCTAGGTCATCCAGAAGCGCCACTGAGCTTAGCTCTCAACGTGTTGACTGTTTTGCAACAGTCGGCGCCCACAGCGGTGACTCATGAATCCTCGCACGTTCTGGACGCTGACTGAGTCTGAAGGAGCCCGGCGCTTCTTTGTGGAACTGCCGAGTGGCTCTGTGTCAAGGTGGCCTAAATCAGAATTCGCTATACTTCAGAAGAGATTTTAAATTTCAATTTGTTGCCGGGGTTCAAGTTGTAATATGTGATTCGTGTTGTAGCCGAGATGAAAATAATAATAGCTGGAGCTACCATTAGATCAAGCTCGATATTTCATCAAGATGTATAAGACGAAAAGTGAAAATATTTCTGCAACATTTATTAGGAAATCATGAAGGTGCAGAGTTTGCTAAATACTGCTTTCAAGTGTGAAACGCAAATAATTAATATCGAGAATACTTTGCTTTAGTAAATTCAATTTTTGTTAATAAAATTTTCGTTCTCTGTATAAATATATTCCTTTAATTAAAAATATTTTAATTGGCATTCCGTGTAATGAAAATTAAAAAAGGAATACGCCAGGAAGAGGAATTTGGGAGAATCCATTGTATGCATTGACGCGTGTGAATTGTTCCCACTTGACGAGTGCCCTTGTCTACCATTCCAACACGAGCGTTGGCACATTTTGTAGCGCAGTAAAAGTCTGTTAAGCGTTACATCATTCTGTGTTACGTTTGTGCACGTGTCTCTAAAATAAAACTCATTGGTTATGTAAAGGCTGTATATTTGGTGAAAAGCTACACGGTGACTGGCTCAGGGGACAAAATTAAATTTTGGCTAGAAATGTTTTCTTTCTGCGGCAAGCTCAAGTGATTTTTTGTACAAGAACTTTCAAGAATATACTGTCGAATACTTTTTTGCAAAGTGAGAAATTATGTTACGAAATATTTGCACATTTTCATGTCAACAATATGTTTGATGGTTGTAGAGCCCAAGCGCTCTGGAATTGTTGCATGGCTCGGAGCGTTGTCGATAATTTTCACTCCTTTTCTGCTGTTAGGGAGCACTATGAAAACTGCCTCAATAATAGTTATACATTACATGGGGTCCTCGGGCTGCTTAGTTTTAAAAGTATGAATGTTGTGCAGATTGCAAAATATGCATCCTTAACAGGCGTGTTTATTAATGAAAAATAATTCTGCCGTTTAATAATTTTTAATAACTTTCTTCTTTCTATCTTTAGTTGGCAATTTTGTCTTCACATCAACCTACAGTAGGTGGGTTCTACACTACTAGCATTATTTTCATAAAAGCAATAAAATTTTATTCAATGCTTAATAGGAATGCAGTGATTTCTACACCATTGTACATACCACAACGAATAACCATGCATAAAATTGATGAAAACTGTGTTTGTCAATGATGTTGACATGGAAACACATCAACATTTCCGCCTCACTATTTCATAAACTGCATAGGAACATTTTATTGCACATATATTTTGATATTTTTAAATCATTTTAATGACTAATTAATACTTTGTGTATTTAATTTCAGAATGTCAAAATATAAGAAGTAATGCCATGTAGGTGCTTCTTCCTACAGAATTCAACTTTCAAATTAAGATCGTGCATATTTTCGTTTGACATTTGACAAGAATTACAAGATTCCTAAACTGGATTATGGAAGTCTTTGTCACCGCATTCTTACATTTCATAGATTTCGTCCTGTAGTAATGAAACATTTATATTAGATGGTTTAAGACACTCATATATCTTTCGTAAATATTCTTGAAATGAACTGTTAATCGTCACAATAATGTATGACAAAAAAGAAGTGTTTAGACTTTCGGCATGTTGCAAAATTATTAATTTCTGTTTCCGGGCCAATTTATAAACACCTGCGAACTCAAAGTAAAACGTAAAGTAAATATAAAATACCCAGCTATATAAATCAAGTGTTTATTAGAAATTAGTTTCAGTTGTTTACTCGCGAACGTATGGGTATTTTATCTTTCCAACAACGTGGATGAACCAATGTAGCGTAGACATGTTTTGTGAATTCTTGATACCGAAAAATCCATTGTCGGCAAAACGTCTGTCTGCCCGTTCCTATATGTAGTAAATTACTTCCTCTAACACGTTTTGTAGTTAAAATTCATGTTTTGTTCGTCCTTGATGCGTCTGCCGGTCCGTCAGTCTGTCCGTCAGTCTGTCCGTCAGTCTGTCCGTCAGTCTGTCCGTCAGTCTGTCCGTCAGTCTGTCCGTCAGGCTGTCCGTCAGGCTGTCCGTCAGGCTGTCCGTCAGGCTGTCCGTCAGTCTGTCCGTCAGTCTGTCCGTCAGTCTGTCCGTCAGTCTGTGATCAACGCTAGCGCCTAAACAATTCAGCTAATTTCCTCAAAATTGATATTTCCGATCGTTCTGAACGAACTCGAAACTTTGGGAGTTTCAAACGGATATTTGCCATTTTGAAGGTACTTTACATGAAGCGTCTCAAAAAAATTTTCAATTTTTTCTCAAAAAACCCACACATTGTTCTTGGATAGCGTAAAAACGCTAAAGAGAATTGTGCAGGTCTCATGTTTGTTGATCAAGATTTTTTGAAAATTGCAAAAGTGCAGTTTTGGGGGGACGCCTTCCTGCAACTATATCATTGAAGATGGAGATTTTTCCTTAAAGAAATAATTTTTTAAAGAGACAGATCATGAAATTATGTAATGTACAATTTTTCGGAAATATAGGTTGTTTTCGCGTAATTTTGCGCGACGAACCAACAATTTTTCAACAATTTTTTTTCTCTAAAACGGCACCAGTTTTTTTGTTTAAATTTTTTCCTCGTGTGTGTCAAGGGACGGTAAAAATATGGTGCTCGTTCAATTTTTGGTGAATTCTGTATTTTCAAAAATTGCAAAAATTTAACATTTTAAAACTACCAAATTAAAGATTGAAGAAATTTGCCTTTTACAAAGTATGTTCCAAAAAATATGCTCTTTAAAAAGATCATATATAGGTGTTTAAAACGACGGAGTAGTTTTCGCGTCATTAGGACTCAAAATGAATGCAATTTTTAAAAACAAATTCTCAAAAAGCGCTCCAATTTTTTTCTTCAAATAGAAAAAAGGCTACTTGAAAGAATGCGTGGGTTTCATTTTCGTTGAACTCTCTAAATTTTCAAATTTCTAAATATAGAAATAATGCGAGAAAGTATGTGCTGTTGTAGCACCACTAATTTCACATGCCAGAACGTTTATGATGAAACAATTATCAGATTTCAACACTTTATATGTATAAAATTACAACTCAGAAAGGAAGTGATAAACTACAACATAACCAAGAAAAAATATGGTACATTAAATACAATGTAAATAACAGCGCTAAATTAGCACTTAATAAAATAACAACATAACTTCATCCTACCGTTAGAATCGTTACCACCGTTGTCGCAAAAAACATGTGGTTGTAATGATAGAAATTGGAAAGTTAAGAAAATCGTAAATATGAAAGCATGAATAAATTTTATTTCTGGATGTACCTTCACAAAAGTTCGTGATGATGGATAAAAATTCGTACAGTGAAGTATTATCACTGAGCAAAATTCACACCCCATCCATTATAATAGCTGACCGCTCTTAGTCGAAATCTGCCCGACGACCTGTTAATTGCGATGGAGTTAAACAGCAAAAAGGTCGGGCGCTTCCCGCGCTACGTTCTCGGACCAAACAGAGGAGCTACGTAAGTCCCATAACACAAATCTAGTGCAAATCAAGTCATGCCCCCTGGCTAGGCGAATATGGTATCTGGTTAGGACAAAATTTGAAGGATGATTCAGTTTCGCCGGAATTTTGCGAGTGGTATTTCACATGTCTAAATAACTTTCTTGGCCACTGTGGATATTCCTCCCTCCAAAAATGTACGCATCTTGACTGAAACCACGCTTTTAAGATTGAGAGGCAAGTAAACTAAAAAAATTCACCCACGGACATGCGCATCTGAACGAGGTATGAAAGACCTTAATGTAATGTATTTACAGCAAGGTAGTACAGATTACTTAACAATTCAACAGCAATTGCATGAACTGGCATATCCATGAACAGGTATAACCATTAACTCCACGTGACCAGTCAATGGTTGTTTTTTTTTCGGGTAGGTTTAGCCTGCCGATCCGGTGGCCGAGATCGCTGAGGCAGTAGTGCCATAGCGATCTCGTACCGAAAGATCGCGGTTTCGAGTCCCGCCTCGGGCATGGTTGAATTGTGTTCGTCCTTTCACCCCCTATCATCATCATCATCATCATCGTCATCATATCAGGGAAGGCAACGGGAAACCACCCTGAATAATTTATCCCAAGAAAACCCGTTATGGGTCACCTAACTTCCGTACATGGAAGATAGGACCAAAGAAGAAGGTTTAGCCTCCCAAGCCCTCCCTTTGCTGTGTGCCAGATGGGCGGACATAATACAGATACAGGCTGGTAATCAGTATCGTAGCAAATTTGTTGATATTGCTCCGGCTAATGACCCGGCATTTGCAATTCGGTTGTATTTAAAACGTGTGAACGTATGCATTAAAACAGCAGTCACAGCTATTATTCAGAATATAGCTATTATTTAAAGATAACGCCGTCGATTAAGCAGTATTCCTTTTTGTTCTTTTTGTTGTTTTTTTTACACATACACCTTCAACCATTGTTCGCTCACAATAAAAATGTTCATAAAAGAGTTGAACAGAAGCCATTTCGGTTGATTATTTGATAGAGGGAGATTTTTTTGACGTCTAAAACGTTCGTTCTCAAGCAGTTACGTTAGCTATTCGTCCACGTAAACACCTACTATAGTAGCTACTCTTTAAATTCAATGTAATGTTTTGCCTTCTCTTGCATAATGTTGAATTCTATTGATGTCCAGACACATTAGTTCGCCCTGTCGCCCCCTGTAGTGGAGCAAAGCCCACTTACGAAGCATCGCCTGTCCCATCCGGCGGCGGCCGGCGCGAAGGGCCGGAAGGGGGCAAGAGCCGCCGGAGCAGCCATCCGCTCGCCGGCGCCCCCGAGGGCCGATTGCCAGGGGCGGGGGGCGGGAGCACGCAGCCAGCCGCTGGCGCTTTGAAGTCGTTTTACGAGCGGCCGTGCTTTGCAACCCGCTCGGCGCCCACGGGGGCGGGGCGGGGCGGGGCGGGGCGAGGCGGGGCGGGGCGGGGCGGGGCGGGGCGGGGCGGGGCGGGGCGGGGCGGGCAGAACAGGAGCCGGGAGGGGTGCGGGCGGGAAAGCGTGGCGCCCCGCTGTCGCGGCGCTGGAAGGCGGAAGGGCGGAGGCTGGCACGCGTGGCTAAGTACCCGCCTCGCCGCCAGTTCTTCGACTCCCGCCCGCGGCCGCAACCTCCTTGCAGCCGACAATCCCGCCGGTTACGACCGCCTTGAACTTGCTGCCGCTCGAAATAACTCCAATCTCTGCCGAACGACCCTCTGCGCGAGGAGCGCGCGGGGCGTCGCGGAGTGTTACGATTGTGCACGAGGTACTTGCGGCCCCTCGCCTCGTCTCCACGCCAACGGTAATAAGGAAGCACGACACTCAAGAAGGAAGCATTTCGGAAGATACAGAAGAACCTGTCGGTGACAGAAATATTGATGTGTTTGGAATACGCGGATTGTCACGAGTAATGAACGCCATCGAGGTTGCACACTTGAACGTATATATTTCCGTCGTTTAACAACCTTACCTTTAAACTTGAACCAATTTTATCTTATTTTAAGTTACAAAAACAAGGATATCTCCACATTAAGAGAATATGATTTAATTTATATGTTATATTATTACATACACTCCGTTGATTAGAAAAAATTGCATAATTCTATATTTCATAGTTATATTAAATTAAAAGTATTAATTGTATAAAGTATCACCATTTTAACTCTGGTTAGATGCTGGTTAGTATTCCATCAATTTATTCGTATATTCTAAATTATCAATATGGACATGAATCATTAATTATGTTTATTTATGTGGTAATGGAGATTATTGTCATAATTGTTATTAATTTTATTATTAGATTTGTGTGTATTATGATAGTAGCAGCGGGATCGTTTCGCCTGGACAGTTCGTTGAACGTAGCAGGAGCGTGTGAAGGCCACTGCACGAGAATGGAGCTGGAGGGTCTATTTCAAGACACTCCTCAATGGCCGCTTTATCTGGCCCACATTTCATTGCCAATAAACCTAGTTTACATGGTTCCGCACATTAAAAGCGCCGCATGTGCTATTGTGGTCTTTTAAATGGCGTAATACTCTTGCAGAATCGCTTCCAAAACACTCAAAGTTCTCTTTGTTTCTACGGCTTACAAATCACTGCTCGACCTGCATGCTACTAAGTTAAGCCACCGATTTGTTAGCTGACAATATTTTTTTCGTAAAATCTCTCTATTTAATGGCAAGAAATAACTTTATTCAAAAATATTTCGGAAATTAATTATTATTATTATTATTATTATTATTATTATTATTATTATTACTATTATTATTATTATTTCTACGATTTGTGATCAAATTGCTCTCAGATGCTAATGTGTAACCTTGTCAAATGTGAGATGCTCCAAGTCGAAAATTCCTACTTGTTTTGACACCTCGTCTTGGCACGGAGATCGTCTGTAATACTGCGACGGATTTAGTTTTGTACCACATGCTTTAGAGAAAATCGAAACATTAAGAACCTTTTCAAAAATAATGAATTACATTGAAACTGCCCATTATCAAATTATTATAAGAACATTCTTCGAACTCTTTGTAATGATTCATAAAATCTAATTCGACAATGTATACTTCGAAATTGGGATTTTAATAAACGTAGGCTCTTATTGCAATTTTTGTTTGAAAGCAAAGGTAAAAATGAATTAATAATACGAACTGTAATTGGTTAACTAGTACAATTCGAAAATAAGTATTATGGTTTTGATAGAAAATAAAAGAAAATAAATTCCAAGAAAATCTCAGACTTGTCTTTATCAAAGTTTGTAACTTGTGAAAAAGAGACATAATTGTTGATAACGAGTAAAAACGTTTTCATTGTTTCGTTACAGTTTTATTTTTAGTTCTATGGCAAATTGTACTATCAGAGAACTGTCATTTTTGCAGTCATCATGTCAGGAAAGAAAATGTTAATGGTGATTTATTTCAAGCTTTTAGTGAAACAGCAGAATGAAGCATAGGTCAACAAAACACACAAAATTCTTTGAAAAAGTTAGCTTCTCGATGTTTGGTGTATTTTTGTAACACATATTATGTGGTACAATTAAATTATTACTAACACACCCTGCGGAAAACACAGCTTTTCGCGCGTGTATTCCCTGTTTTTTTCATTCTAATAGTGTGTGAAACATTACGAAGCGTGCGGGTAACAATGCGCAGCTCGTGGGTAACATGCCTGTTAAAAAATAGTATAAGCAACACGTGCGTGAGGTGATTCGCGCACTTGTTTCATAACCCGCTATTCTTTTCATTTCTGCTTAGCCTGTATTTTAATTATTTATCTGGAATAACAGTCATAGACATCAAATATGAAGTGCTTGGAGCAGTAATAGGATAAGCCACATAAGCCACCGCAAGCCTTCCACTATTCGTAAATGTTAATTTATCTATTTTGGCGGAAATGGAGCTTATCTATTACTACATAATGTCTTCTTGATGTTTAGGAAGGCCTAGGGGAAATAAGATGAGACACAACCTCATGAAAATCGAGATATTAAGATTTACAAATAGCGGGAGGCATGCTGGGACTGGTGTGACTTTTGGTGTTACTGCCCCACGTTCTCATTAACAACTAGCTATACAGTAATATATTATATAATAAAATTACTAATAATTTAAGTTTAATATTTGTTAAGAATATTAAGTATTCTAGAAGACCCATTCGGACCTTTTAGAAGTTTTCGTTGTAAATTAAAGGAATTAACCACAATTGAATCAATTATGTTTCTCGCATTTTTTAGCATTCTAATTAGTTTCGAAACAATAACTAATTTAAATACACGATTTCTATTACAAATTCTATCCATGCTAAAACATTAAGAGACATTAAAATTGAAGTCGTATATAGAAATCTGAGAAATACGTTCTATAAGACATTCCCAATGTCCATAAAACCAGCTTTTCCCAACATATGGTTGCGTAACATTTTCTTATATATTAATGAATAGTCCCTTCGTACAGTTTTATTTTTTGAAATGTATTTATTCGGCATTTATTTAGTAATATATGAGACTACAGGTAAGGTTTCGTTATAGGTGTCATGTTTTGCTATTCGCGCAGGCAGTCCTCTGTCCAATTTCATATAATGAAGAAAAAAGTTCGATGCGAATGTTTGTTGATGTCATCAATATTGCTCACGATTTAATTGATCATGTTAATTAATGAATTTCTTTGAGGCAGAGACCATTACTCTCAACCCTGAGTACTTACATAATATTAGCCCATGATACAAGTGATTGATACGATGATCTCACCTTTGACTTGTTTATTATAGGAACTCAATAGAAGCAACAGCTCAAAAGGGCACATCATCCTTGACTTTGGCGCAATATGCTCTATGGCATAACTTGCTCTTGTCACTGAGTCGGTCCTCGAAACAACAAAAAACAATGTCAAATTAATAAGAGGCTATCTTTCAAAAATCGATGTATACTACTTTCTTGCCTGATTTCGTATGGAGAGAAAATATTGTAATCATGCACCGCAAAATGGCTATTTTTCGACAGAAAGACTTATATTGCTGGGCACTGGAAACGAAAAGTGGATTAATCTTCTTCTTATAAACAGTAAATTACTTCCTCTATCACGTTTCTTAGTTAGAATCCATTTTTTGTGGGTCCTTGATACGTCAGTCTGTCCGTCTGCCTGTGGTCGACGCTAGCTCCTAAACCGTTCAGACGATTTTCTCCAAATTTGATTTTCCTCGACCGATCTGAACGATCTCAAAGCTTTGTGAGCTTCAAACGGATGTTTTCATTTTGACGGATAGTTTACATGACGCCTCACATTTTCAAAATCTTTGAAAACTGGCTTCAAAATGATGGTTAAATGTTGTCCTAGGATGGCGTAGAGAAATCTTGAAAAATGGCACGTGTCTCATTTTCGTAAATCGTTGATGTTTCGAAAATTGGAAGTTTGTTTGTGTCTTCCTCCAACTACAATTTTTAAGATCGATTTTTTTAATAAAATATGTTGCTCAGAGACAGAGTAATTATCGAAGGTAGATATGTTACTCAAAAACAGACAAAATATGAGTAATTTTCGCGTAATTTTGCTTATAATACAGGCAATTTTAAAAAATCTCAACAACGGCTCGAAATTGAGTGTTTAAAATTTTATATATCTTATAAAGGAAAGTATGCCCATAAAAATGGCGCACGTTCCAATTTCGTTAAACTGTCTGTATGTTCGAAAATCATAAATCGCATTTTAAAATGGTAAAAGAACAATATTGATGAGATTTTTTCCTTAATGAAATCTCTAGAACCAGTTCTTGAAATAAGGATATAAACATTTTTTTTTCGGAATATGTATGTTTTTCGCATAATTGTTGTCCGAAGTAAGGTAATTTAAAAAACACAAAAATCTCAAAAAAGCTGCAAATATGTTCCTTAAATGTTGTCAGAATAATTAAAATTGCGCTCGTAAAAATGGTACAGCTTCCATTTCAGTTGAACTTTTTGTATTTTCGAAAATGGCAATGGAGCATGAAAGAGTAAAAAACAATTGTCGGTTTATTTCTACAACAACAGTATTGAAAAAAATTTTGTTAATGAAATCTGTTCTTGAAATAATGATAATGAAAATCTCTGACCTGTTGAAAATTTCAAAGACTCAACTGTTCCCAACGATTCTACATTGCCGGTTCCCGGTTTTGCAGTGTCTCAATACGTGAAATAATTCCCACTGTGACTCGATCGTGACTCGCGCGTGACTCGCGCGTGACTCGCAGTTTTAAAAACACATGTCAACTTGCAAAATTAAAACAGATAGGATACGATGAAAATTAAATAAATGACATAAATCTTCGAAATTCAATACAAATGATGGGACGCATTGGATTGCATTGGCTCCACGTGCCTCCTGGAGATTCACGGGCCACGGGGCGATGTACCGGCTGCTCTCCCCTCTCCTTGGACAGCCTGGCCTAAATAAACACTGGACGGCTGGCAGCGCCGTCTTCGGGCCGCAGGCCGTTCGCGTCGAGCGTTCCCCATTCACGAGCGCACCGGCCGGAAAGCGCCAGCTCGCGGAAGCGCGGCGGCTTGGCGCGGCGCGGCGCGCGCGAGGACCTAGGCGGGGAGGAGGGCGGCTGCCGCTCGCGTTGCGTTCCCAGGAAATGCACCGTCGACACAGCCGCGGGCAGCGCGAGGGGCGGCGGGCGGGCGAATTGCGCAGCGCCCCACGTGCCGCGGCGAGGCGTCGCGACGCGGCGCGGCGAGTGGCGCGCACAGGAGGGGAGCTGTTGAGGGACTGATTGATTAGTGATTCCGGGCGCGTTTACTGCTAAGGTCGTTAGTCCCGTATATTGATTGATTTATTGATTTATTCCGGGCGAGTCAACTGCTAAGGTCATTATTCTCGTAAATGTATTATGTGTGTTTTCCTCCAGAGGTGGCGATGACCGTCTCCCGCTGGGTGGTGAGATCAGGCACCGACTTATTGTCGATTAACGGGGTTTCCCTCAACCAGGTATCTCTCACCAGCGGGGGACTGCCCCACCTGGACAACCTCTAAGCTCTCGACAGGTTTCCCTGAATGCGTGGCAGTGTACTGCATGTATGTGTGTTTGTAAGTAAGGGGTGAGGATACGACACGGAAGAGCAAGGGACAGATGGCGTGCTGTACGTGGCCCGTTTGTTACGGTACTGCTCCGGCATTCGCCTGGTATTGCTCGGAGAAACCACGGAAAAATACCACTAGAAACTACCACCATGCAGCGGCTAAACTGGATCTAGCTATCTAGCTAATGTCGAAACACCTGCGAAAAATCTGTCACCGTCGGGACTCGAACACTAAGACCTCCCGGTCAGAGGCACTGCAGTTAATGCCCTGCGCCACCTCTCCCGGTGGGAGGGGAGCCGTTTTGTCCATATGTTTTTGTTTAATATCGATAGTTTAGTGCAAGATATTTTTGCGTTTTTGACGTTTTTTTCTGTGGATGGAAAAGTCCCTCAAATTCATTTTGTAAAACGTGCATGTGTTCGAACGAAGCGAATGCTGTTTTTACTACCTTCATCGAGCAGACTGCCACTCCCCGAGGAATGGCCTCGATGCCCTGGTGCTCTCTAGCTCTTTCCTCGTATGTCGCATGCGGAGAGGTGGGCAAATCATACGCTGTGGGCGTAGTCTCCCCTCTGCTTTCCGTACACTTCTACGGCGACCTGAAGCTCTAATCCCTTGACACGGCCCTGAGCGCTCATATTCAATTATTATTATTATTATTATTATTATTATTATTATTATTATTATTATTATTATTATTATTATTATTATTGGCGCATTTCTGACCACGTTTACGTTCTCTTCCGAGACACAGTCATATTATATCCCAGACAGGTATCGTGTGTCATTATGGGTAGAGTAGGGTATGCTAGTGTGTATGTAAGGGTGAGGATTGGACAAAGAGGGGGATGGAAAGATTGCGCGCGTTCCGTGGCTCGTTTTTTAGGATGCTGCTCCGGCATTTGCCTGATGTTGATCGGAGAAACCACAGAAAACTACCGATGAGAGCAGCCTACAGCTACAATTCTCCTGCAGACAGCGACTGAACTCTACCTAGTGTCGAAAATCCTGCCACCGTCGAGACTCGAGCCTAGGAGCTCCTGCTCAGCAGCACTGCAGTGCCATCAGTTGATGCCCTGTGCCACTTCTCCCGGTGCATGGTTCCAATTAGATTATGCCGCTATATTGCATTGCCAAGCCCGTGCTGTAACTAACCAAAAGTCAAAGTCTCATCTAAAGTCAACGCCTGATAATTGAAATAAACTAAAAACAATATTTACAGCGTGCTTCCACTCTCTTTATTTTCTGACTTGTAAGTTCACCCCGAATATCCTTCACTTCGGGGACGGGCTTTGCTGTCTGACATGTGCGAGGGCGGATGTATTGAGCGGAGCCTGTCAATGAGGACGACGTCCCTCCACACTAAAGCTGACCTAAGGAAATCCCACGAGCATGCGTTGAGCTCCTTCACCTCACAAGCTCTGCTGCCTATGCCTCGAGAAACATCCGCCCTGCGGTGTCATCATCACGTGCGAGCTATGCGTGGCGAGCGACCGGACACAACGAAGAAGGCTCCTCGAATTTAATATTGCGTTCGCATATTTATGAAATGTCATCGATTTATAGGAAGTCATCCCGCTAGTCCACGTAGGCGTTTTAGAGTTGGTCTTAGCTTAAATGTTGCTGAAACCTAATTTCATGGTATGGTAACATGCAAAACAGCAATGTTTCTCAACTCTCAACTCTCGTTTCTTTATTGAATTTGCAATGCCTATAAGCATTAATGTACATTGAATACATGTAGAAGGGTAAGCAGAGGTGGGCTACTTGGCATCAGCGGTACTTTTTATTGTTTTTAAAAAACTCTGATTTAGTTTTGGCATGTATTTGGCTACCTTGTGGTATTCTTTTATTCGTGAGTGTTTGACTGTTGAACTTTCGGAGTTTTTAAAGTCATCGAGCCAAGATGTGTCAATCAATCCCACTGGTGGGGTGGGTTGGCACAGGCCTTGGGGTAAGTTGGTACTAGTTGGGTCTAGTAAGTTGGTACTAGTAAATGGTTATACCAAATTACTAGTACTAGTAAGTTGGTATTACCATTGAATAGATTGTCACTCTAGATCTGTGAGAGTTTGGGGGGAATACGTCAATCTCAGAATTAATTTATTTCTCAGTATTTTATTTCCACAAGAAAATGAAAACAAGTTAATCGCAGTTTGGTCTTACAGAACAACCTCACACTGGCAACTTCAGCAGTCTTGGTAGTTTTACAAAGTATTCAAAAATCAGTCGTCAATTTGATTTGATCTGCATTTTACCTCTTTTTAATAAAACACGCTTCCTGTCGTTTTAGAACACTGAGTAAGTAACCTTATTTATTTGTTTCAAGTTTCACGCTAAAGAAGAGTTGAACTTGCGATAGACATGCAAGGCAAAGTAGCGAGCCACTGGTTGGTACTGGACACTTCAAGCGGAAAATTTGGAAAATAATTAAAAGCTTTCTACTGGCTTCATACTCACAGAACACGAAACTATAACTTCTTGTGATGAGATCAGAACGAATATACTTTCTATATTTTCCATATTTTGCTGTTAAAAAATAATCCAAAAACATATTACTCGTAATATGGACATTGCAATAATGTAACATGAAGGATATTTTTGTTGGCTCAGACACATTCAGGGGGTAGACTATCGTTTGGCCGTGCTGAGTCAAGTTTCTGATCACTACCATAATTTTTCAATTTTTCCGTGGCCACTACTGGAACAATATCGCGGGTTAGAAATAAATTAATAAAGATGGCACAGGCCTTGGGGTAAGTTGGTACTAGTTGGGTCTAGTAAGTTGGTACTAGTAAATGGTTATACCAAATTACTAGTACTAGTAAGTTGGTATTACCATTGAATAGATTGTCACTCTAGATCTGTGAGAGTTTGGGGGGAATACGTCAATCTCAGAATTAATTTATTTATCAGTATTTTATTTCCACAAGAAAATGAAAACAAGTTAATCGCAGTTTGGTCTTACAGAACAACCTCACACTGGCAACTTCAGCAGTCTTGGTAGTTTTACAAAGTATTCAAAAATCAGTCGTCAATTTGATTTGATCTGCATTTTACCTCTTTTTAATAAAACACGCTTCCTGTCGTTTTAGAACACTGAGTAAGTAACCTTATTTATTTGTTTCAAGTTTCACGCTAAAGAAGAGTTGAACTTGCGATAGACATGCAAGGCAAAGTTGCGAGCCACTGGTTGGTACTGGACACTTCAAGCGGAAAATTTGGAAAATAATTAAAAGCTTTCTACTGGCTTCATACTCACAGAACACGAAACTATAACTTCTTGTGATGAGATCAGAACGAATATACTTTCTATATTTTCCATATTTTGCTGTTAAAAAATAATCCAAAAACATATTACTCGTAATATGGACATTGCAATAATGTAACATGAAGGATATTTTTGTTGGCTCAGACACATTCAGGGGGTAGACTATCGTTTGGCCGTGCTGAGTCAAGTTTCTGATCACTACCATAATTTTTCAATTTTTCCGTGGCCACTACTGGAACAATATCGCGGGTTAGAAATAAATTAATAAAGATTAATCAAATTAAGAATTGGCCGTTTTAAGTAACATATCTTGACACATTGCCAACCAACCCTAATTGAAAATTGCCCACCAGCCACAAACGGGATATCTAATTAGAGATACCCAAAAAGGAGACAAGGGAACTGAAAACAAAACATAAAAACTGATACTCAAAACCCTAGAGTTTCATTGAAGTGTTCAGCTGGAAAAGAGAAAGCTGCAAAACCTTGCCTTCCCAATACTACAGAAGATAATCAATGAACAACAAAAATATTACTTTCCTAGCTCTAAAACACATTTCAGATATTTGCTGTGATTATACTGAGGCTTCTTAAGTTATTTCGGTCGTGAAGGACACGTGACCAAGTTAGGGCTTATGGAAGTTACATGGCCGATGTAGGAACCTGAATTCCAAAGATTCTCTTGTGCCAACCAGCTTCGGTCTCCCCTACGAATGGTTATTAAAATGCACTAGTGACAAGGTTCTGCTCTGATGCCAAACAAGCTCTGATGTCAATACATACTAGCTTTTGCTCCAAATTATAATATTTTATGGCAAATTAAGTTTCGTTTGATGGAAACAGTATGGCAAATTACTAGTGGAACGTTATTTGCCTTTTATTTACTGAAAATTGAACTACCTTCATTTTTGTGTTATTCTTACTTTTCTTTTACGTTGTATTAAATTGCATATTTTACATTTAGTTCATAGTTATGTGTAGGACGTGAGAGGACGTTTTATGCCATAAAGACGAATGTGTGTCATCGGATGGTTATTTAAAGCTGAAATAGAACTGTGAGAATGAAATTACCAATATACAAGAATAAAGAGTATTTTAATTCGTTTTTCAATAAATAAGAATTGCGCATTATAGATACTATAAATACCTATATATTCTATCACACGTCAATAAAATTTTATAAATACAACACTGAACGGTAGAGGGCTGTGTGGTTACAGAACAGAACTCGTTGCACAGCAGTCACCGACTGGAACAAAAGTATGTGGAGTGGATTCCCGCATAACAAATTATGAATGATTTCATATTTTGATGAGACATCAAACACAAAAGAAAACTTTCACACATCCCATTAAATTCTTTTAGACCGCCATTCTTTAATTTATAATGTTTTGGAGAAGGCAAGAATAACGTTTCTGATACTTCAACTCTTCATTAATGTATGATCATAGAGGAAATAATATTTCCTCTACGATGCGAGTAATTAAAAGAAGAAAAAAATGAATGCGAAAACGAAGAAACGAATAAGACGTTACGAACAGGATGGTAGGGATGAGAAGAATGACAAGTTGAGTATTTTATTCACAATACGTTGTCACTCGTATAAAGAGAAGAAGAGGATCGCAAAATTGATTTCACACCTTTTGTTGCCCTGACGAAACGACATGCGCGCTATCAGCATCGGCGATAAGCATCTCAGAGGTGGCCACCCGCGCGGTGCGCCCCTGCCTGCTTCCGCCCGGTCACGTGCGGCGGCATGGGATGCGCGCGGGCTTGGCGCCGCTCACGGCCACAGCGAAAGGATGGGATGCGCCAGCACAACATGCATGTTTCTGAACATCGATGCTCAAAATGAAGACATCGATGTTAATAAAACTTCGCCCCAAAACCATAGATGTTCTTCAAACGGGTTAGTAAGCATTTCAAGTTCACGCGAGAGAGGGTGATTTGTGGGCGGTCAGGTTTATTAATTTTTAATTGAGATTTAATTGATAAAACAAAGTCAAAAAATGTTCAGGACAATTGACAAAACTTCTATTATCTGATTCTATAATTTAAAATTAATATAAACTTCTTTATTGACGAAAACTGGATTTTATTTTATTTTTCACCCTTGGCCACTTTGACCTGAAAAATATCCAATTTATGGATACCTGAAAATTGTTGTAGACTTTTATTACGGTTGTACTTTTTTCGTTAATTAATTAACAGCAGAAAAACTTCAAACAAAAAACATCGGCTTCAAGAAATAGATGTTAAGTACCTACATCGATGATTTTATAAAAACCCGATGTTTTGAAAACATCGACACCGATGTCATATCCCTTCCACGACGTGCGACTGAGCATAGGTGAGCGTACAGGATGGGTGGCAGGCGATCGTGGTAGCCTTGACAATGTTTGAATGTACATTTTATTTCCGTAAATATGTTCAATGCCCGATTTTCTCCTTAAAAAAAGAACACAAAAAACAACAACCAAACGACAATTTAGAGAATTGCCTTACATTTGGGGAAGAGGCTCTCCAAGCGATATTGCAACCAGATATTATGAAATGCTCCACATAAAATCAATTGTATTTAATAATCGTATCATTTAAGTTATAATTTCGTTTTTCTTGCAGTGTTTTACTTATTTTCTAGTAAAATATCTCACAGGTAAATGAATAAATTTAATGTTTAATGGAAATGGGGACCCAGATGTGTAGCGCCCCCCTCTTGTTTTGGGCTGCCCACGCCGATGACCCCGGGTGAATTTGAAGGCTCACACGCCAAACACGTGTCTATCGTTATGCGCAAGGCTACGTGACTGTCAATGTCAAATGTCTCCCATGCCTATTATTATACAAAGGGGCATTATATCGTTTCGAAGGGCAGTATTGTCGTGTGTACATTCGTTTGAGAGCATTGAAATTATAAAAAGTATCAGATGGAGAATTGTGTTGCAAACATCTGATAACAATAACTTACTCATGGAAAGGTCGGCTTGATGTTAAATACAATAAATACGTTACCAACAAAAGCAGTTTTCTCATTCGCAATATGTGTGTTGAATTATGTGATGGCAGCCACGGGATGCTTCAGGGCAAAATACGCAGAACTAAAGAAAATCATAGATGTGTCACTTCGAAACATATCTACGTGTTAAAATGTATTGTTATTGGTAATATTATTTTCAATAACTAATAACGTATTATAGAAGACTCACAACAATGCATAAAATTAGCATATAAAGTGTTTTAAAAAAGACAGTATTAAAACTTATGAATGATGTACTTTTTTCCCTAAGTTTGTAAATTTTACAGCTTTTAGCTTTCTTGTCTCATAAAATGCGAGTACAATTAACATCCTCACTAAACAAATGTGGTTCGAAACTATATGGTATTTTGTAAGTCATTTTATGGTTGTTTACTACCAACGAAAATACTTTTATTTTGCTGATGCAATGCTACGTTATCAAATAATGTTTCTCTTAAAGAAATCAGTACTCAGCTAATACCCTATCATAATAAAGCACCACCTTACCTCTTAAATGCAGCCTGTGCATAATAATATCAATCCGAGTATCGTTCTATTGTGTTCCTATGTAATGAAATATGCCGAGCATTAGTGAAAAAAAAAAGTTTTCTGAAAACAGTCCTTGCCTATGGGGAAAATGCACATAATTCACATAGCGATATTATTCAAATATTAAGTTCGAATTAATTGTAAATGACAACGTTCCAAAATTGAGAAGAGAGTACAGTCAAAAGGTATTAATAAATGTATAAAATTTTGTGAGAAAAGAGATCTTAAGATTTGTTGAGATTGACAGTTAACGTACTTTTATATGTGAAATATTCTAGTGATCAACCTTCGTCTGAAAACGTCAAGTTCATAACGTCCAGTTCAAACGTCAATTTGAATCGATTTAATTCTATACGGGATTCTCCTTTCCCAATTTACCACAGTTCCGTTAGTAACGCCTTATTTCTTTCATTACTCATTTAATTTATGCGATGTCTTTGTGGGAATATTGAGCAAGGAATGTTTTACTGTAACAACTGCAACTTGCACGCGTCGGCCGGCCTTTTCCTCGTCACGACGGAGGAAAGGCCCCAACGCGTGGAAGAGGAATCCGTCGCTCTGTCGCCGGCGCACGGCGGCGCGGCTTGGCGGCGGCCACTGCCCGCGTCGCGACGGCTTTACGAGCGGTGTTTAAAACAACATCAAACGCAGAGGAAACCGTCACCGTAATCCTGGCCAGCGGGCCCAGCACACGTTTGCCCCCAATCTGCGACCTTTGGATCCCCTTCGCTTTTTACCCTTGCCCGTCCCGCACGCGTCGCCGAGTCACAAGAGTCACTGCGCGGGAGGAAGCCCCCGCTGGCCCACGTGGCGGTAAAAGCGTTAATTACGGCCTGGGAGGAGGAAACGCCTGGGTTTCCGGCGAGTGAATTTTCAGTTGTTGTTATTATTGTTTATTATTATTATTATTATTATTATTATTATTATTATTATTATTATTATTATTATTATAGTTATTACACAGCACTTACGTTCCTGATATTTACAAGCGGTCGTCTCTCCCAAATCTGTCTTACTCTTTCTCTACCTTATCACTTGGAAGCACTGGTCTATTTGAACTCCTTTTGCTTCCAGGTGTCCATATCCTCCGCCTCCACGTTCATATCGTACGTCTTCGGATCTTTTTTTTTTTTTTTTTTTTTTTTTTGTCTGCTTCTCCGACTCCTCCTTTTCCGGCTTCTTCTCCTTTTTCGTAATTGTTCTCGTTCTAATTGTTTTTCTCCTTCGGCTTGGATATCCCCAATGAGATTTCCACCGTTGAGCGTTTTTGTTGTTGTTGTTGTTGTTTTTCTTCTTTCACTTTTCCACACCTTGGTCATATAGCGACCACTGTCATTTTTTAACTGTGGGAGGAACTGTAAGGAGAACACGTAGGGACGACACATACACACTCAAACATCCATGCCCGAGGGGGGATTCGAACTCGCGACCCTTCGAGCTGAGGCAGCTACGGCCCTCAAGCCTCAGCGACATCGGCTAATAAGGCCAGATGAGATTGGTTCTTTTTCAGTGGAATGTTATAATATATATAAAAGTTGATAACTGCAATTTCGGAACTTTTCTGTGACATTGAAGTATTGATACGAGTACAATGGTCCCAGTACATCATTAGACATCGAAAAAGAGGAAACAACGTGCATCCTTTGTTTCTGGTCTGGATTCAATGTCACTTAACTATAAATTCATAATAAAAGTTTCGAATTCATCTGCCTATTTACAAAAATTGCTTAGGGCTTGTGCGATTTGATTTCTGATTCCCTGATTGAGATTTGTTTTCTGAATAAAATCTGTTGTTCAAAGACAGTTATTGAAAGAAAATCATGTACAAGTTTTCGAAAAGTTTTGGCGCTGTTCTAAAAACGCATATCTTTAAAAAAGTGATGTATGTTTTTTGAAAAAAACGAGAAGTTTGTACGTAATTTCTGCTTGAAGTTAATGCAAGTTATGCAAAGCATTTTCTCGAAATGGCTCCACATTTTTCTTTAATTTTTTTCATTGATAGAGCAAAAGATGCTTAAAATGAGAGTCTCATGAATGTCTCATTTTCTTTGAACTCTCTGAATTTTCGAAAATTGCAAAAGTTAGAAATGATGCGAAAAAAGTATGTGCTTTTCTAGTCCCGCTAGTTTTATTTGAATCCTTTTGACCTACGTTAGTTCTGCGACTGGTGGCAACGGTAGCCGTCAGCCTGGAATTAGGAGTTGCTATTTCAGCGAGAATAAGGTGCTTTGTCAAACGCGGCTGCAGAGGGCCAAAGGCCAATGCTTGAATAAAAAAAATATTGGAAAACGAGTGAGGTGAAGTACGTCATCATTGACGGAATAAAGTAGAAATCAATCGAAAAGGACCATAACATTTCTACTATAAAACGTCTCTCATCACTTCTTTACATTTAGATTTATTCAGATTTATTCAGTCAAAAAACAGTAAAAACTGTATGTGACGTAAGGGGGAAAAGTTTAAGATTTAAAATTAGCAAGTGCCAGAAACCAGTAACGACTATCCATCAGGCTGAAAATCTATTAGAAATATTGGGCCAGTCGAGGCTATTCTTCTTTCCCTTTTACTGTTGGTTAAAGTAAATCATCTCACCAGATAATGTACAATTAGTACAAATGCAATTTGTTGCCCGCAGTTAGAAATTGTACTTTAAATCGGGCATGTCAAGGTCGTAGGCAAGGTAATTGACTTACTAGAGTTCACGGACACTGCATCCAGAGCAACTGGATCAAGACTGAAAAAAGGAGGATTGTTCAATTAACTCCGAAGTAGCGATACTGAATACCTGGCCCATCACATTATTTTGGGAAAGTCAGTTGACAGTTATTTCCCCAAATGTAGCTATATTAATTCCCATTTCCCCACTAACGCACAGAAATTATCCATTATAATGAAATGGTACATAAAGTGGATATTCAATTGTCTACTGAGAATGAACTTAAGCATTTTGAATCGAAAATATCTTGAATTCATCACCTTTTTCATTAACAGTCCATATTGCATGGATTAGTTCAGGTGAGAAGGTTTAAGGTTTTTCTGTTAAACGAGTTGTACTCCCGTAAGCGATAATTGTTAATTTATAAAAAAACTTGTTAATTTATTTCACATCTTTGCTATATACAAATAACAGAGTGATTTAATAAAACGTAACATAATATTCGAAGAGGTATTATTTTTCAATGTATGAAGTTCAATGACAAGTACATTTAAAAAATGTATGTTTCTTAATATGATTAAGTTTAAATAATGTCAATCATATGAATCATGACCTAAGGATTCACGTTATGCCGGAAGGGCAACACTTATAGTAATCCACAGCGTTTCACCATTGTAAGTGCCGTAAAACACCCCCAAAGCAGTTTTTTTCTATTTTTTAAGATTGTTTTAAAACGGTTCAGGTAAGAAAATGCCAAGCAATTTGCCTCAATGAGAAGAATCAATTGAGCTATTGATCACTGTAGGTGCCATAAGACAACCAATACGCGTATTCGTTACCTAAAAAGCTCGGTTTTGGAGGCATTTCTTAGGGATGATCTTTTGGATGAATGCGAAAAAAATCATCTGTTCCCAGCGGGAGACCGTGACAGGTTGAATGACACCTCATTTGCCTTGATTGGTGAACGGGGAGAAGTGTAATCGTGACGGACGAACGAACATACGGAAGGACGCAGGTGACTGGGATACTATACAGAGATTGCAAATAAAATCTTGCCAGTTCCGCTGAGAACAACCTTAGAGTTCCCTCTAGCAAAAGATGGAGTCCATGCAGAAGGTGGAGCGATAGCGTCATTTCTGCTGCAGGGGTCACCTGCACGAGGGGGGGAGGGGCACGACGCTGTGGCTGCGTAATGACGCGATAAGGGCCGAGCGACGTCGTTCGCCACGCCATCGCACGTCATAGGCGATAGCGGCGCTGAAGGTTGGCTTTGATCGCAGAGGCGCGCGGCGCAGACCCCCGCCGCCACAGGGGCATCCCCAGCCCCGGACTTCCCTGCGTCGCAGGGGTGATGGCGATTGGGCGTCGTTCCCCATCGGCACTTCCGCCGTTTCTCCTTGGGATACGAATATGTAGTTCAAAATGCAAAGAGTGCGAATCTATCACATTTCCAATAAAGAAAGAAAAGGCGTAACCAGGCTGTTGCTGATAGGAACATATCAGTTGAGAATAGTAAATTACTCACAAGAGCTTAATTGCCGTACGTTTAACGTCCGAGACGTGTGCAACTATGTCTGTTGTGACGTTAAGGTAGTTGCCGTTCTCAAAGATAAGAAAAATAAAAATACAAACTCATAGTAGTAATCATAACTAAAATATATTTACGTAAAACAAACGTAAGCAACACTCCACAATGTAATCCCCATATTGGGTATTTAGTTAAAGGCTTAAAAAAGTGGTAGAATATTTCGACTTACCACAGTTCGAGTTACGAAGACGAATAACTAGGATTTTCTGAATTAGGCGGAAAGTAGCGTTGACCATTGACGGACAGACAGACATTTTAAAGAGTTATTTTCGCTGTCGGAGGAACGTTTAATTAAAAATTTGAAAACATTTTGTAGACTTTTCTTTCGTGTTAGCTCATTATTTATTTAATTACCCACAACAGGGCGAAGCCCCAATTACAGTAGATATTACAAGAAAAAATCATCCATTTCAAATGAAATCACAAAAGGAAATCATAGAAATCCATCACAAGAATACAAATTTTTACAAAAATTGATAAAACATAAAACACCAGTAAGATAAACAAAAATGGAAACATATCTTCAAAACAGTCATTACAAAAAAATAATAAAAATGACAATATTACAAAAGTGTAATTGCAAAAATATTGACAATATAATTGAGGCATTATGTAAAGTGTCCCGAACAATTAAAATATTCATTTCAAACTCACAGAGCCACGAGCTCGTTTAGATCAAATGGGAAATATCAGTTTTGCAGAAAATTGTCCGAACGGTTTAGGCGCTAGTGCTGATCACAGACGGACAGACAAACGTTTCGCCGTGAATCAACACTTTGGTATCAAGAACCCATAAATCATGGTGTCTGACTACACAACGCATTAGATAAAATAATTTACTATCTGAAGGAACAAGAGGTATCCACCTTTTTATCCCAGTGCCCGGAAATAAGTTTTTCTGTTGAAAAATCGCTGATTTTCGGAGCACGGTTACAATGCTTCTCTTCTCACTAAGTAATGCGAGATAACGAAAGTGATGTTCTAGTACCTCTAAGTTTTTATTTAAACAATCTGCATCTTAATCAGTTGTCATATGAGATGTCATACTAGTGGAGAAAAATGTCTGCGGTCCTTCAGACCGTGCAGTGTATCCTCCCTCAAAGCAGAGTACACAAGAGGAATACCGCCATTGCACAAAAAAGCACATTCACACAACTTCTGATTCACAGACGGTAGGGAACAAGTGAGAAACATCGTTTAAGGAATTCAGCAAGTTGAGTGGCTTTGAGACTATGATAATCTTAAAAGGACAATTTGTGGCTTCTCTTTTGTTTCATGTATTAAAATAAAATGCTCAATTATGATGGTAGTCTTCCAAATAATTATAATTTACTATTCAATTTACTATATACTCAGATTTATCTTAACAATTAATACATTCAACTTATTTACAAAATACTTGCACCATTTACGTTATTTCCACAATCTTGTGTCCTAATCATTACTAACAAAGTGTTACGTGAAGGCAGTTTGTACCGTTCTCTATTCAATGAATTTCATCAGCTAGCGTCCTCCAAAACAATACTCACCGCATCTGCATCAACTTCTCTTATCAACTGTTGTCGCAGTGTTTTGATACTACGTAAATGCGAAAATCCATGCATTTGATTGTTTTTCTCTGTCCATTCTTAGGAATATAGTACATACAGATTTCAGTCTTTATACGCGAAGTCAATGTCATTATGTCATTTTATTTCCCACTGAAGCCTGTTTGTGAATGAGTTTTCATTGCCGGCTACAATATGTACATTAGCTGCAACTTCAACCTAAGATAGCGTTCGGTCATAAAACTGCAAATTACTATTGAAGGAACAAGTGCGCAGACGAATTACTTTCTTACAAATCTGGGGACTTTTTCTCCAACCTTCTAATATATTTCCATAATGCAGTGTCGATACGTAGGAATAAAATAAGTCACGCAAAATAAATCCTATATTTTCGTATGCAAATTTCTGAGGAATATTTTGACAAATGTATTCCACCTCAAAGTTCATTTCAAGCAGATCCCAAGTTGAAAGCAGATCCCATGCATTAGATTGTAAGAAGAGTGTTGTAATCGTGCGCCGAGTAACGGCGAATTTTCGTCAGAAAAATTCTTATTTACGGGCCCTGGTAACGAAAAAGTGCAAATAATATAAAAGTGCTGTCTACAGTACGTGACTTCCTCTAACACGTTATATAGTCACATTCCATATTTTGTGCGTCCTCCATACCGAAAAATCTACTGACTGCAAAACCTCTGCCTGTCTGTTAGCAATTTTCAACGCTAGGGTCTAAACCCCTAACCCAATTTTCTCCCAAATTAGTTTTCCCCGATTGATTTAAATGAATTCGCGAGTGTGAAAAGGATATTTTGAATTTGGAGTGTACTTTATATGGAGCTTCAATAATGTCCACAAAATTTTCTCAAAAATGGCTCCAAATTTATTGACTAAACTTTGTTTGATAGGGTGAACGAGGCCTAAGAGGAAGGTCAACGTTCAATTTTCGTTGAAATCACTGATTTCTCCAAAATAGTTAAATTTTTCTGTCTCACTAACTACAATATTAAAGAAAGAGATGTTTTTCGGAATAAAATTTGTTCTTTAAAGACATCTTGAAATAATGTCATGTATCATTTTTCAAAAATTTGAGTATGGTTCGCCTCAAATATAAGCAATTTAAAAATTTTTATAAGTATTTTTTCTCAAAATGGCTCCAATTTTTTTTTCTCTCAAATTTATTTTTGTTGTATGTATCAAAGAATGTTAAAAAACTGGTGCTAGTTTCATAGCTGGCAAACTCTCAGCATTTTCGAAAATTCCAAAATTTTAACATTTAAAATTTGCAAAATTTAAGATAGACATTTTTGCCTTCAACACAGTTTGTTCTAAAAAATAGCTCTTTAAGAAAGGTCATGTGCACTTTTTTGAAAACGTGAATATTTTTTAGTATTTTGTACTTGAAATTTATGCAATTTATAAAAACACATTTTCTCAAAAAAAGTTTATGGATCGCTTAAAAGAATGCCACAGGTCTCATTTTCGTTGAACTCTCTGAATTTTCGAAAATCGCAAATTTAGAAAGAATGGGAGAAAGTATGTGCCGTTGTACCAAAATAAGTTCTTGTATTCGTGCGTCGCAAAGTCGTTCTAGTATTGTAATCGTGCGTCGGAAAACGGAATTTTCAACGGAAAAACTCTTATTGCCATGACCTAGTAACGAAAACGGGATAAATTTTGTTCCAATTTACAGTAAATTACCTCTAATATGCGTTATGTAGTTAGAATCCAAGTTTTGTGGATCCTTGTTCCTGAAAAAGCAATTGACGGCTGTGTGTATGTGGTCAACAATACTGCCTAAACCGTTCAGCGGATCTTCTCCAAAATTGATATTCCTCGATCGATGCACGCTGAGATTCAAACGGATATTCTGATTTTTGAGGGTACATGAAGACTCAAACTATTTTCAAAATTTTCTCAAAAATGGCTCCACTTTTTCCTGTAAACTGTGTCCTCGGCTAGCATAAAGGACGCACAAAAGAATGGCGCAAGTCTCATATTCGTTAAAATCACTGATTTTTCGAAAATTGCTTAAGTCCAGAATTTTTTGTCGTCTTCATATCACTACAATATAGAAGATATGTGAGGCTGTGCTGCAAGACCAAATGCCCATAAACTTGTTTGCATTTATTTGTGTAAATAAAACATTGAAAAATCATTCGACTTGAGATATATTTATTACTCGAACCTCTCATTGATTTAATGTGCTAACTTAACCAAATCTGAGGCCAACCTATCTCAAGGCCTATGTTATTTAACCACTCTAAAAGTTGAGCTGTGAAACACTCGTGACCTATATAACATTCCATAAGACTGCCTAATACATGAAGTTTTGTTGATTCATTAAAACTTGTCGAAAGTGAACCGGAGTTTCGTCAAAAAATAGAAACTACCAACTGATGCCCACCAGTCTTGGTCTTTCCGACTACTTTTTCTACTACAAATCTACAAATAACTTGAATTATAACTCGTTACCAACGCCTACTTTTTTATTGTGATATTTGTATTACATTAAAATAAGTTTTAAAGAGTTTACAATATATCATTTTGAAATATTCATGATATGAAGACTGGGTATATGCACGTTATGATTAATTTGTTATTATTATTATTATTATTATTATACGATACCACGAATAACAATGTGAAGATCTCAACCTACATCGTATTTTAATATGTAGTAGCTCTAAATTAATTCAATTTTGGAATATTGTAATGCTAGACATTTAAGATGTAGAAAAATATTACACGTGTGTAAAAAGAACGTTTGTATTTTCTTTTAGTTTATCACTAATTATTCAGAAGTCTAGTGTTATTACTCTCTAACATGTTTCTTTTCATTCTTTGGGGATTGGTGACTTCTTTACAGGTTGAATTTCTATTAAAGTCTTCTTAATATATTAAAGAATCAAGTCTTTGTGAATTCATAATACAACAGAATTTATCTCGACATGATAGTCGAAGAAACCTAAAAGTGTCATCCTTACTCTCTGATATCATCAGTAGCAATCCAAAAGAGTCATTCTATTATTAGCTTATCAACTTAGGATATTCTCTGAATTTCGTACAAACATATTCACAGTGATTCCGTAACATTCTGCAATGTTGTGATATTCAGCAGTTACCTATGTCAATTACGTAATATTGCATTACAACGCTCGTGGGACAAGAATTTGAACTCGTACTACGTGGCAACGTTGAGAGCATGAAACATGCCTAGTCATCTGTTTAGACAACAAGACACAATTGCACAGTAGAAGTTGAAGAGCAAAGTCCATCCACTGATTTATTGCGTCCATAACAACTTAAGGAGCAGCTAACGACTAAGCTTACGAATTGAACATCTTTAATGTTCTTTCAACTTCCAATCTTCAAAAAACACGCCTATGAATGAGCGTACTCACTTTATTATTACTATTGTTGTATTATTGATAATTAATTAGTATTAATAATAATACATTTTTCAATATTTTTTAAAGAGCTGCTTGCAACATTGTTAAAGAAGTCCTCGTACTTTATTAAACCAAATTTGAATGGATTCTCTGCAATAATCAATCCACGTATAGAGCTTAGTGCTTCGAGTAAACACTAATATTTTTATACATAATTGTCATCATCCCGCGATTGCGGAATATATTCTCCAAGCGTAATTGCGTCCAACAAGGTGAAGGGATGGTGACAATTATGTATAATATATACAAGGAGCGATAATCGCGCTCGTGAAAAGTGTTCAAAAAAATTGGTTGTCTTGATAGATAATGGTTGGAGCAGCTGGGCGTAAACCAGCAGGCTCGGGTTCGAGTACAGGTCGGGGCAACCAATTCTTTTAACAAATTTAATTACTAGTATTTTTGTATTACACTAATCAAAACCAGTCCTTATAACAAAATCACACAAATGCATATAATATGTTCTGTCGCAAAATACGAATCAAAACATTTATATTGACAAGATGCAACAGAAATTGCCTACATAAAATATTCATGGGAATGACTTGATAAGAGGTCTACGCCTGTTAGCTTTTCAGAAAATGTATTAAAAGGAATGATTTGAAAAGGTACGATCAAAATGTTCCAGACATATGTCAACTCCTAGGAAGAGAATTGTGATACGCCAATATAACTCGTAAAAAATTTGCAGCTGTTGTGGTGTAACTTCAAAGCACATTGCTTTTATTAAACTTAAATAGGTCATTTATTTCTGCGTGCGTCTCCACAAAATCTCCAGCTTTAGAGTAAAGTGCAAGTATCACAATTTGTTTCGATTCACAAATCTCCTTCAGTGATAATGATAATACAGCTCCGTTATGCACATTAGCACTATGTTGAACCCCATTAACAAAACAGCAATGATGAGACGCTAGCGGAAGATACTTTGATGTGCTCTATATATTCTTCACGATTATATCTGAATGCATTTAGTTTTGAAATACTTACTGTATTTTATTATGCTCCTTCTTAAATAGATCATATATTTTTTGTCAGTCTTTGAATTGTAATAATCTGTACCCCAAAACTTACAATCTTTATTTTAACATACGTAAATATTAGGAGATAACGAAACATTTTCTGATAAATTTAAATTTATTTTTACGTTATTCCATATGTATGGACATTGTCTTTTATTGTTTACTTAACGTCAGTTTAAACTGATCTTCTGTAGGACATGCTCTCTGAAGCTGTCTTCTAACAATCTTAACGTTATTTTTACTCAGAATCGATTTACATTTGCAATGCCAGTTTCTTAAATATTCAGCCCAGACCTGACGAATAAAAGCATTCTAACGGAATGGAAGTTCGACTGTATGTAATCGTTTCTGCTAGACAAATGAGCTCCCGATGCTGAGTAGTAAAGCAAGTAAAAATGGCCCCCAGCGCATATCAACATGTACGCATTTTTTCACTATGTTGAAGACTAGGAGATCCAATATGGAACTGTAAAATAAATGGAGAAACATTTTTACCTCTATCTAGCAATTTACGCTGGTCAAAAATATATTCATGGCACTTTGGGCACCACGAGCTCTCATTTCGGTTTTCTGAAATTTCGTTTCCAAACTTTCTCCACAACAACTATGAATTTGAGGTAACAGGTAAAGTTCGCTTCTTTTTGGCCTTTAATTTTTAGAGGCCTTTAATTTTTGCAACAAAATATTTATTCATAAAAAGATGTTAATACAATGTTACTTCATAATGATTGCCGAGCAGTTTACATTTTTAATAGGTAATTTCTTGCGGCGTTTCAGGATCAGTTGCCACCCAATCTTCAGGCCAAAAGTACAAACGTTTTTTCTAAACTTTTTGAAGTTCAAACATAGCATGATCAAGAAGTTACATTATTTAAAATGATTGAAATTAAAATCGTAGCTAACGTTAAAATCCAAATTTAAATCTAAGTGCTGCTTAGTGAGGCTCACAATGTTTGGCTTGGATATTTAAAAATGTAGTACTTGAATTTAAATTGAATTATAATAGATTAAGTGTGTTTTTGGGAAATACATGCATTTTGTTTCAGGTTTCCTTCGTAATTGGCGAAAACCGTGAATAACTATTGCTAACATGATGGAATAATTTTGAAAAGGAAAAATTGCCAATGTTTCTCCAGCTCTGAGAAGTTTAACAATTGGGTATAAATAATTTTACTGCTGAGAAGAGTATCTTTGTTTTTTCTACAATTATTGTGACCACAATCTCCATAACAATCACAATATCTATGATTTAATGGTCATGAGGCATGTTAAGTTGACACAGTCGAAGACAGTGAGTATATATTTTGGTTGAAGTTTTGTCAACGACGATCTGTTGTTATTAGAGATGTAAGGAGCGAAGGTTAAATCTGAACAAATCTCTGTTAAATATCTCTCACACATGTCTGTAACAAGCACATCGGGACAACTACGTGGGCATAACTGATTATGGGCAGTTGGGAAACGTGATCATCATTTTGAGATAAGAGTGACGCACCTTTCATTTCATCTGAATCGGTAACTGTCATCGTAAAATTTATTGAATTAATGAATTTTTTCTGGTAGTATTAGCACGTTAGTACAATCCGAATTCCACGCGTCTGTCTAATTTATTTCTACCATTCTACATTTTATAAGTTTTTATTTATCTTGTTTTATATCATTTCTTTGATTTCAACATTCTTGTACTTGTAAAAGTAAGAAAAGAAAGTTTGGGAATATTAAAATCCAATAACTATTCAGTGTTTGTCATTTTTGTTCGTTTCATAAGTTTATTCCACACTTTTTTCGGGAGCTTTTTCCAGCTTCAGGGAGTGCCGATTTCGGTTAGCCGTGTGGGGTACCCACTGTGTTCCCATGGAGACACACAAAACTTTGACATACTTGTGAGCTCTTCAGCCTGTGATCAGCAGATTCACCAGGACTTCCGCCACAACACCTTCATGAAAGAAAAGGGACAAACAACCATGCCCACGGTAGAACTCGAATCCACGACCCTTCCGACCGAGGCGCTCAGTCGGCACACGCTCTAGACACCGCGGCCGTCCAGGTCTGCATAAGCTTCTTCCACACATATCGAAAGAAATCATTTTCAATCATATAAGACCAAATAAATAATTTCTCAATATTTAACTAACTCGAATTATTGAAGATCGTACGCAAGTCTGATAATAATATACCTTATAAGTATTGTTCTAGTAATACCTTCCCGTCGTGGAATGTTTGTTTCGAAAGTTTTACATTTTCAATAAGATTAATTGTTATGCAATTAAAATATCGAGTGAGGCACCTACGTTGGCCACAGGAAACATCTTCAAAACTGTTTGATGTGTTGGGATGCGATTTACGCTACGTTGTTGGGGATAATGTGTGATATAACATTTCCTTTCCTTGTTTCTAAGATTTTTGTCAACATTAGAGCTGACTGATTTCGAAAAATTCTGAATGTGTAACACAATGAATTTAATTTAATTCAATTAATTTATTATTAATATATATTATATAATAATATTAAAATATATTATATAATATATATTATTAATATAGTCCATTCGGGGTTTGACTGAACTGAGAGACCCAGAAATGTTGTGACCCGTTTCTAATGGATGAGGGCATATTGCTTACGCTATAAGGGCATCTACGCTCGACTGACAAAGAATTGGAAATGTGCGTAAATAATGTTCTTTCGTGCCAGTACGATATTTCTACTCTTTGCGATCTATGATTAAGGTAAGAGATTATCCTATTTAGGTCAAAACCATGAATTTCTTACGAAAGTAATTTTGAAAGCAAAATGTTTCAGTGACAGAAGTGAAATGTGCAATTTTACAATTGTGTTCCTGCAATTTCCTTCTGAGTATTTACAATACTTATATCCTTATATTTCTTCTTCGAGAACTTTTAGAATACTGGCGGCAAATATATACATTTCCATTAATTAAAGAAGTAGTGTCAGTATCCAAAAATAACAAAAATTTAAATAATGAACCGAAATGTCATTTCCCTTATCATTTACAAAAACTCGCTGCAAACCATATCCCAACACATCAAACTATCAAAGATATTAACTGGGGACATGTCAGGTATCTCACACTGTGTATGTATGCTGGTTTAGTATCACTAATAGTGCCACTCAAATTTATTATTTCACATTAGATGACTATGAGACAACATTTATTATTTATTAATTATTAATAATGGAATTATTTATTTTTCATCTTGAATCAATGAGATATTTTGCTGCCTTGTGGGTTCTATAGTTATCTTAGCACTTAATTCCATTACCAACATTGCGTAAGGTTTCAGAAAAAAGTGCACAACTCAGTGGACAGGTTGCAGGATGAAGAGGCCTGAAACCCAGGGTCTGAAAGGTCAGATTTGGGCTCTAAGCTGTGTGAAAAGATTTTCTCGTCCGTCACCCTACAAGGTCGGCATACCAACACGCACCCCAGTCTTAGGGGTAACAACCGCTCCACATTTGGGAGGTTAAGACAAATTTTATGGGGGGAAATATTGCAATAGAAGTTGCAAAAGATCGACATATTTTCGGTGAACAAGAGCGTAGAGGTGTCAAAAAATGAATCATGATATCAGCAGCAAATTTTATAATTCAAATGAAATCAATACCCAATTAGTCTTATAAAGAATAATAAAGCGTAACGAATTAAGCGTTAAGCAGTAGGGTAAGTCAATAGTAATACATGAAGAACATAACGACTGCGTTTGTAGTCAGTGTAGGCAAAAATTATTTTGTTGCACTGTTTGAGGACAAACGGTAGGACACTGTAGATGGACAAACGGACGGATAGACAGTACTTTTCGATACCAGGGGCACCCAAAACTTGAATATCCATCAAAATCTCGAGACTGAATTTTTGTAGCATTAAATTAGTTTCTATGTACTACGTATTCGAGAAAGTAAAAATATATAATCTTACAAAAAATTTAAAACGTTCATACACAGTTTTTTAGCCTGGAGGCTTAGCTCATTTGTCAGTGTGCTCGCTTTTCATGACGTAGACCCTGGGATCGATTCCTGATCAGTCAAGAGGCTGAGAGCGTTTTCCTCGCAGTATTCCAGTGTACGATATTCGTATGCTGCTGTATGACGATGAGAAAATTCACTTCTCTGGTTCAGAAGACCCGATTGCATTGGGGTGTCTTCGTGCTAACCACACGAGCCCTCTTAACATGGCCGCGAAGCTGGCACGACTCTGGTAGGCCATATGTCCATCTAATATGTGTATATATATATATATATATATATATATATATATATATATATATATATATATTCTAACACCCCCTTTACCACACACAAACCGTATACCTTCTGCACACTCAGCCGCATGCACTGTAAGCGGGTTGTTAAGATATTATGCTCGTGAAGCGAGCTTAGAATCTCAGGAAGCAGGATCTTTGGGGTACGAGAAAGGTCTGAACCCTTGACACAATAAAAGTCACACAAATCACACATAAACGAGCATATAATTCACTCAAAATTCTGTGGCATGAGTTGATAACAACGAAAAACAAATCAAAAATAGAATTACACTTTCAAAAATGATCAAATAAATACGAATAAGCAACCTTTACAGCCTATTCAATAAATGAACACTTAATTTTGTTCAGAACTAGATTTTCTGAAGCACTTTCTCTGATCAGTACTGGGAATTCCCTTTGAAAATTCAATACGCCTAAAGTTAAATTATTCTAGTTACAATTGCACGTGAAATTAAACTTAATTTACAATCTCTTGCCTTTCTTGAAAATATTACATACAATGAATAATATGTGGGCAAGCGCACTACTCTCAATTTATCTTTTAATTATAACTGCTAATAACAGAATAATGACTGCTCCAATAGAATGGTTTAAGGCAAGCAATAACGCATTAAATCTCCCACTACAAAGCTGCAAATTATTACCACCCGTGTCCTCAGTTTTCTAACACTTCTGAATCTAGTCTTTTCCCTGCCGACGTGAACTTGACCTAATTTCACAGTTCTACAGGTTACCTCGAAACTGTCCACTTTCCAACCTTGAAGTCGCGTGCTGCGTTCCGCACCGCGTTGCTCGATTCCGAAGTTCTGCGTCGCCTGCGCTGTCCTCTTGCGTCTTTTTCTTTCTTCCTGAACGGCGTCTTCTCCCCGGTCGACTCGCGTATTCTTCCGTCTCCACTAATCGGTTTCTTCTCCTCCCACGGCTGCTACCGCCTTCGATTACGCCCAATTTGTAGAAAATGTCCCTTGCACTTCCCTGACTGCTAGTGCAAGTACCTCGCTCGTTCCTAACTTTTACTCCGTTAATCAAGAACTTTCAGAGCTTTTCTGACAACGGGCAACTTTTTACTTCCCGCATTAGTTAATAGAAGAATACTTCACTAATTCCTCAATACTGCGCGGACGACTAGCTAGACGTCTTTGCAACGCCGTAAACTCCTATCTAAACAGTCGTTGCGGCGGCAATTACTACCTAATCTGACGAGCGCTGATAAAATCTGCTTACTTGCCGAGCGGTGACTTACTAGAAGAACTGCTGACCCGACGCGTGCTGGCAGAAGAGAGATGTTGACCCGATGCGTGATGGCTAGAAAAAGAGGTCTTCTGCTTGCGCGCCCGCCTATTTATTGGCGTTGCCTGGAGAAATTCTCCGTGGCGGGGGTAACTTCTCCTCCTTCAACCCTTCACCAGTAAAAACGTGGCTTGATAGTTCATGGCGACTAGTACGAGCAACGGATACCAGGCTGCGCGTTTTGCTACTCTGGTTTTTCGGCCGCTCTTTTCGCTGCCTGTGAGCGTTCATGCCGATGAAACGGTGGTGTTATGGGGTTGTATAATCCCATAACGGCACAATATATATATATATATATATATATATATATATATATATATATATATATATATATATATTAAGAAGAGTGGGTATGAGGCCTCCTTTTTTGTCTTAACCTTTTAAAATAAACAACAGTTAAATTTAATTTTAATGCTGGAGTAAATTAATTGAGTGGTAAATTTATTTAAAATGATTTTGTTAACAAAATTGCATTAACATTGTGCCGTTTTTAGTTATGCACGATGACGTGTGTTGCAGCATAACATGTGTTATGATTAGAGTCCAGTAAAATACTTAGTATAAAACGGTAGAATGTGTGCATAAATATGTAATGAAAGCCTTAAGAATATGTATCAAATATGTAATATCAAAATATAACAATGTTTTTAAACCTTTAAAAACAAAGAAGATAAATTGAATAAAATTGAAAAAACAGTAATTAAATTATATACTAAACCTATTTATAAAAAGGTAAAATTGATTGGGATACAAGTTCAAAATTAATTTAAAAGTACATTTTTTCTTGGGGATAAGAATCAAGAGAACCATTGTACAAACGGAGGAATTAAATGACGAGCGAAATAATCTCTGTAGCATTCTCTTCGAAGTGCTACAAGTTCCCTACAACAAATATATTTTGAAATCTGGAATTTAAGAGCAAGAAACAACACGGCACTGATACTCTCCACAACTGAAAGTAATATTCTTTGCGCTGTCGCTTGTTGCGATTAGATACCAAGAGCTAAACAGACAAAAGTTAAAGGAAACAGGCAGAATGCAATCAGCCACGTCTTCATGAGTGCCATCACGGGACGGCAACTCTAATTACAGTAAAAAATTGAATTCTTAAAAAAATAAAAATTAATCATATATTTCTGCAATAAATTTGACGAAAATTGGCAGATATTTTGTTTGCAAAATATCAGCAAAATATGTAAAATTAATATCACAGAATTGAATAATGTGTTAAGACTGCAACATTTTGCAAAAAAATACAATTTTGAGAGCTGTACGTAGTGAGACGAGAAATATGTAATTACAAAAGAATTGGAACTCTAGTTATGGGTTGAATACACGTTTTCTATTTTCCGTGTAGCATAATCTGTTAAATTATGCTTTCGTCTTTAATTTGCTTAATGTAGGCTTGGGGGGGGGGGTGAATTCTCTACCCAGCAGTAGCACACAGAAACGGAGTTTTATGTCGATGGCGCCTTACAAATGGTACAAAAGAGTCATGTTTTATATTTATTAGTATATAATATAGTCGGGATTGTTGACCAAGTAGTGTTTCTTCTTTAAGACTGTAGATCCTTGACTCGTCTATTACACGAGGAACTCAAATTGCAATGGAACCTAAAAGCACGATGTGGTACTACTCTTATTAATTACATATTTTCTAACTTTTGTTTACTTCGTGCCCCCCCCCCTCCGTACGGTGTTATTCGTCCATCCAACCATCATCTAGATGGGCACTTACATTAAATTAATTGCATTCAGAAATTTCCCTTCTATTGTTTTGTGATATGTTGAAAAGACTCGTCTAATAGACTGATGGCTCCGTAGTGAACTTCTTACTCCTTATTGTACTAAGCGCGCCTACTGTCACGAAACAAAAAGTGGTGTGTTTGTACATACTTGACGTCCATCCTAGTCCATAACTTTCTCCCCGGCTGTGAACCCGCCACATTTTCGTTCCAACAGAGGCGAAATGACGTAAGAAACCGTGGTTATATTCGACTCTTATTCTTGAACTCATCAAAGGCGGTGGAAATGCAATCTAGGCTGCGTCTCGCACATCCTTCGCGATCTCCTTTTTTCTGAGCAGCAGTGATGAACGCAGGCAAAGCGAAACGGCCCGCAATGGGATAAAAGACGCGATGCTTTGGGAAGACTTTGCGCGAGGCGAGGGGGAAAACAGAACGGCGCCGTTGCTCTAAGAATGTGACGTGAATGGCGGTGACGCGGTACCCAGCCTCAATCGCCCACGCATCGCCCACGCCGCCCGCGCCGCCCAAGATGCTCACGCCTACTACAACTCCACAGTGGGAGGAGATGCCGCCTTAGCGAGCAATTACATTATACATTGAAAGAATTTTCTTTTGTGTTCCATTACAAAAGTGCCATGTTATTTAATATGTTATTTAATCAAGTAAACTTGGCACCGTATGGAGTCTCCATAAGATGCGAGTGATTTAAATTGCGTAAGGCATAGATATACCTTTACAAATCGATTAGGTAATGTTCGATGTAATAATATTTTCACCAAACAAGATGAATTGAATTGAAGAAATGGTCCTAAAAAGCAGTTTACAATGACTTGGACAAACGTAGATAAAACGTCAGCGCGTTTGGTTAATTTTATTAAATTTACCATTCATGAAAATTTTCATATACTTTTCTGGTATGAGTGTAACTATTAATGTAATATATTACATCGTCTGCTATCAAAATCAGCTCGTTTCACAGTGCTCTCCTTTACAATTTTGCTACGTTTAGAGAATTTTTCATAACCTTACGTACAGATAAATCGCGTTTGTTTTTACCATAACAGATCCCGTTAATATCAAATCGCGTGTAGATGCGAGATTATTGTTTCTCTTGTAAAATTTTTGCTAATGGGATTTGCTCGTCTTGATAGTACGCTTCATATAATTCATTATAATTCCATACATCAGAAAAAAGCTTATACTAAGGGTTGTAAATGACGAATGAGTAAATGATAATGTATTTGCAGATGTGTTGAAAGGAGGGGCAAGAAAAATGGGAGAAGTCCAAAAAGCGTTGCCGCAAAGCCACTTTAAATACAGTGCAATCTCATTTGCAGTTACAGGATTTTGAGCACCGAGAGTATAACCCTACAACATGGTCCATGAGTTTCGATTCCGGAAATTAAACCTCGAGATTGGAACCCAAATGTTTTAAGCCCCCATTCTTTGACACTAAAACCTTGCATATCCTCTTTTTCTCCGTAGCTCTTCCCGTAATATATATTAAACCGAAATAGTTTATGCAATTAGTTTATAATGCTAGCCTTATTGAATGAGTATATGTTTTGAAAACGAGCGACGTTAGGAGCGAGTTTTCTAACTTGTACGAATGCAATAAAGCAACATTATAGACCAGTTACATACGCATTTTTTGTATAACAGTATTATAAATTTATGAGAGAATCAAATTTAAGTTCCGCTCCCTTCCTCCCCGTTCGCCCGCTCATCCCCGCGTCATATCTCCGCAGCCCTTTCGCAGGCCCGCCAGCGCAGACACAACGGGGTCAGCAGGCCAGTGCGCCGCGCGGCTAGGGCAGGGAAGCGGCTCGCGCAGCGCTGCCTCCTCGCCGCTTCTTTTCGACCACAATTATTGTCGGCTCGCGAATCGCAGTGTTTAGCGAGGGCGTGTCTCAAAGACACATTTGCGTGTCTGATTAGTGTTAGTCATTTATAGCATTAACATTGGTCACATAAATACGTATACAGCATATAACAATTACTAATTCAAAATTTATACATGTTGTGGGGATTTAATGTAAAATTGTGATATGAATCGTTTGTCATGTGATAGATATTTATCATTTTTCTGTATAAAATATTTGCATGATGTTTGGTTTAAAAACTCTTCGATTGAATGTTGCTGAATGGTTGATAAATTGAAAATCTTGGAATACAATAGAACAATCAATTTCTATAATAATAATTCTAATTCTTGTGAAAGCATTGGCATCCGCCTATAACTGAACGGAAAAGGAACAAAAATAGTTTATTAAGCAGCAAATTTGAAGAATTTGCCGTAGATTTGTCTGTAGATTTGTTCGACCTAGCTTAGCCGCTACAACTGAGACTCAAGTCTAACGCCTTAGGAACTCCTTAGTACGTAAATACAATAGCGAACGTCTCCTGTCTTTTGTCCGATAAACATTCATCTTTTTTCTAAGGAATACCATGTCCCAAACGTTACACTTTTTGACTAGTTAAATAATTCAGATATGCCCCATTATAGTGGGCCCGGCGACTTTCTGCGTTCAAACAGTAGTGAATGAATGCGGAATTCACTTCAGTACAAACGGTGGTGATAAGTACTACCTTCGCAATTTCATATGGCGCTGCAGAGAATTTTGCTGAAACAGTGAAAGTTCGCGTAGGCTATGAACTACGATAGTACCCAATACTGTTTTGCAGCACTGCTTTGTTGCACTGGATATATGGCCTCGTTGTAAACACCATTCTCACTCATATCGAAATAACCATTTGCGATAGCATTGTCATATAGCAACGAAGCCCATTTCTACAGGCACTTTGTAGTTGTAGGCAGTGTCCGGCGAATTGTTACCGCCCACTATTGACTGGTGCACTGATACTCTTCATAGTCAAGTTCGTTTTAAAACGTATAAAATTATTTGTTTCTATATAAAAGTATTTTTTTTTGTTTCTTACCTAACCTTTCCTATGGAGTTTTAAATTTCTGAGAAAAATTGGAACATCTCGATAAAATACATTTTCGGAACAAATATTATACGAATATATTGTTTATGTGGAAAGTATTTTTTCCGTCATTACATGGATATCTAGGGCTGGGGTATAAAATATCCAGCACGAAATAGCTCGTCCCTTCAACATACGCGAGTTGTGAAGTGTTAATGATTGTTCGAATTAATTCGAACTAATTGTTCGAATATAGACAATTTTGACCAAGAGTCTATACTACGGAACTACTTTTAACCCTTCGTTAGGAGCTCTCAACGCTGGGAACATTTACAGATTTGGTGGAAATATCTGATTCAGAAACCAGAAAGAGTGCAAAAACCCATGCAGTGACATCAGTTAGAAAATATGTTCAAATTTGTTGGCAATATCACCTTAGTACTACAAAATTTGCTTCTGATGAATAATAACGACGGGCACTGAGAGTGTTGGAGAAAGGCTTTGAAAGCGTCTCTTGACATTCATTGATACGATTTTGTGATATAATCCTTAGCAAAACAAACGAAATCCAGCAGATGCTGCAGTATCCTGAAATGTATTTCCTTTCTAATATCCTGGATTTAAAGTCTCTTTTTTCTCTCTTATAGAAAGAACGAGATGTCTTTGTAAATACATCGATCGGACTGCTACGCTATAGTATACTATTACGTGAACCTGCACCCACCAAAAACTTTTTCTCTCCGCCGATATTCGAAGTCAAGTCCTCTAAATCAACAGTCCAAGCACTTTACTGGAATACCACGCAGTAGCTCGGTAGGCTCGCTTCCCCACCCTTTAAAACCAAATTAAAACTTTTAGAACAAATTTCATTGAAGGCAAGAATCTCTATCATCAATTAAAATATTTTTTCATGGATAAAACAAAGGATTTTTTTAAATGACAGAGTTCTAATGTTAATTGAACTCTCTGAATTATCAAAAATTGTGAGTTAAAAATGATGGGAGGGGCTATTAGATTTTTACATGTCCGCAAAAATACGGCCGAGCTACTTCGTGGTGAAGCAGTAAAACGCACGGCGAGTTAACTCGGAGGACCTGAGTTCAAGTTCCGCAGCGAAATTTTTGTTGGTTGGAAACACTTTTGCAGATTCATGTAATAGTATAATATTGTGAAGCCATGACGAAAACACATAATGCGAGAAATTGTGTCTTGTTGTAGCACCACTAGTTTATACTTCGATATTTTGTATTCAGCGTATTTAGAAGAAAACGTATTATTGCGAATGTACATTAATCTTGAAGAATTGAGAACAAGTTTTATTTAGAATCATTTGTGGTAAGAAGTATGACTAAAACGGCTAAATATTGCAATAACTAAGCATTAGATAAAAAAGATATAAAAAATTTGAAAGTGAAAATATCTGTACCCCACGAAAGATAGTATAGTTGTTCTCTCACTGCCAGTTTCTTCATAATGGTCTCATTTGACAGGAGCTTTTACAATAACTGGGAATTTGGAGCGCGCTTACGTGAGGCCTGACTCCGTCGTTTGGGAGCTACGCGGAAGAGTGCCTCGTGTTTCACAGAGTGGCACTCGTTTCAAAACAAGATATGCCTATTGTTTGGTTCTTCGACAACTGCAACTGCTTGGCGTCAGCTAAATTACCCAACCGAAGCAGGAACAAGAAACTAATTCAACAAAGATGAAGTTCTTCGGGCCCAGGCTACGAAAGGATGACGATGCACAGGATGTATCGTTAGCCACAAATTGGGTAGAGATAGATTAACTGGGCTACATTATTATCTCTTTTTTCATGTTTTTATGAAGTAACAATTCGTTACACAATAAAATTAAGTTGTATGTAAAGAACAGTAATAAAATATTACAACACACACACACTGGATGTTGCAGTTCCATCGAACGTCGGAAATCTAATTTCCAAATTCATAACACTAATATATAAAAAAACTTATCCGTCAATAATTCACTTGTGTACATTTAATAACTCGCGAGATTCATAAAATGAAATTCATAAAAAGAAGACGAAGACAGAAAATTCGTATTCCCCTCGGACGCCGCGCAGCACTCGACAACATGACCCCCCCCCCACTGGTTGTTTCACCGAAGGACAAAACATTAAATGCAGTAAAAGCAGTAATAGAGCCACGTGCATGACATGGTGCCAGGGAGAGCACGAGACGCCGGAGAGAGTTGGGCGCTCTTTGGATTCAAAATGATTTCATATACATCGATACTGCTGCAATGTTGAATATTGAATGTCATTAAAAGGAAAATGTATATTCCTAACATTATTTTAAGATCTTTTTCGATTTTCTGGAGGTTGTGCAACCTTGCAACCTAAGCACAAGCCACCATTGTCCAATATGATTTCTGAGGCGTTAACTGAACCACTGTCCACCCAACCACCGACTGAATTTAGTTCAGAGCCATTATTGCCGATGTCTCTGCAGCAACTCAGGCCAGGAAGTCCTAGGCATCTAGTTCCGACGGTAACTGGATTTTCGACATCAGCTCTACAACTAGATCAAATTCAGCCGCTAAATGAAATAGAATTGTAGCGACCGGCTGCTCTGATCGGTAGTTTTCCGTATCTTTTTTAAGCAGTACCGCACAACATCCAAGGATGTAACAGCTTCAAATGTGCAATGAAGCATTCCTAACCAACTCTAGTACAGATTAAACAAAATTCGCATAAATAACATTTTAGATGATGTGGCACAGTTCACCTCCATGAACAGTTAATCTAATTCTACCCAACAGGACGAGCCATGATTGATCTAGAATTTTTTATCCATCATTGACCCACTTTGATGCAGATGTAAACTCATGACCCATCTTTTCCGGTAGTCAGGTTTGATAGTCAAGTCGATTTTGCATAGTCAGGTTAAAAGTGTTGCACCAAATTTCGAACGGATTATTATCATATTTAGGGTAACCTATCATTTTATCTACGAAACATTTTCGTATGTAATTGTAAATCAATATTATCAATTGACCAATAATCATCATCAAAATGGGTATCTAAAAAAACGTGTAAAGACAAGAATTATGAAAAAGTGATACAAAAATGAGATATGTTACAAGTGAATGAAAGTGGTATCAAGAAAATTATTATAAACTATCAATATTGAATGTATTTATGTAAAGTAGAATAGTAAGAAACATGTTTAACAGTGTTTACTATAAATTCATTGGTTTAATGAGTTATCCATGTAAGGTCCCCGAGGTGGCTGCTCCAGGACCAACTTTATAATGTAAGCCTCCTTGCCCTGTGCAAGAGGACCTTGCCCTACTAGGGATTAAACGGGCTAATAATAATAACAATAATATTAATAATAATAGTAGTAATAATGATAATTATTATTAAAAACCGTTGCGTTTCTCTTTCTTTATCCGGAGTTTAGTTTCCGAGTAATGCAAATATAAAAATTCAGAACTGTCATTTACTTAGTCCCCAGTCACCACACAAAATCTAGAAAGCCAATAATCAAAACAAATTTATGGAAGCCGACCTGGTGTTTGCTGTATTTTCAACCTCCAAACTCGCTCCAACTATCCGTCCTCGAACCTCAGACTCACTTCATCTACAGAATTGCATGCCGCGAAAACTATTGAAACATAACGCTAGATGTCTTCCAGTAGCACCTGCGATTTCATTGCGATCCGCTCTGTTTTTAATTTTCTACTGCTAATGGGATTGCTTAAGTAATAAGCCGAAAAAAAGAACGAATTTCTATTTTGCTCCAGTTCCTCAAACTATACGTTATAATCGCGTGGTCGCAGGATGGTTACAGATGCTTGCAATGGGAATCCATATACCTGCTTAATGCAAGGTCTCATACGTGCTTGCGAAAGACAACCCTTTTCAGGCCACATTATGAATGTAAAATTAGAACGGCAGCGTGAAGTGTGTTTTAAGGACGTGTTCTAAATCCACGGAAAGGATTAATATTTATTTTCAAAGATTCACTGTATCACTAATTCTACGGTGTAAATAATACACGAGATTTTTGTATACATCATTGAAATTCCTGCTCGAACGATCATACAATTTCCGGATACACAACGCTTGAATTGCAAATCACTTCAACCATCACTTGTTTGGCCCCCGTGAGGTAAATACATTGATTCAAAACTTTTACTATTTCGTTATCTTTGCATTCCTCGTCGCAAATTCTCCGAACTCCCCGTAAATTAACCATTCACTTAAACTATTTCATTAACCTTTTAAATATCTTTCCTTATAATACTAGGAAATCTAGAAAATTGCATTGTCTATATATTTAATTTGTTGTGATTTAATAATTTTTAACCAAAATAAGTAGAGAAATAGGAGCACTGGCGACTTGTGTATGGAAATATTGAGGGATCACAAAATATTTGGGATATCCCTCAGAAAGGAAAATTTGCACGAAGAAAGGTGGCAAAAGTGCGCTCGGATTCGAATACAGACACTAAGGTTCGACAAGCATAGAACATGTCATAAGAACCTAACCGATAGCGTCTAGGCGAATGTTCAATTTTTTCGATTAACAAAAATTCAAAAGCTTCTATGATAATGGGACCAGCGCAATTATTGTATTGCTATAATCGAGCAAACATGTGAACCGTAACAAGAGCTGCCACTGTTGAGGACAGTTATTGTAATCTAGTGTATTCGACAAATATCTTTGAAAGAATTCCGTGGATGTCGGTGGGGACAGGTCGTCAGCCTTGATTACTGTCACTGCAATTCTGCCACGTGTTTACTGAAGTGCTTTGGTGTGGAGAACCTCCCGGAAACCTTTTTACATAAAGAGCAATTTACCTGGAAAGGATTTCCTAGATTCTGTGGCACTCTTATGTTGCGTACAGTTCTCAACCGCATGTGGTAAATTTCCAAGAAGAGTGTGGAAAGCAGAGTTTATTTAGAAACACGAAAATATTTGCATTAGCGTCACAAACAACTGGGAAAACGATTATCTTTCTTCTTGTGGCCATAGTTTATCGTTATGTCTGCCATACATGACTGAATATGTTACGAAATTTCTGGGACAGAAGTGACTCTTTTGTCATGTCTGATCTATTCTTGAGTGAGAATGTTCTCAAAACAACATGTAGGTATTTGTAGAATGTGCACAAACCCCTACAGATGAACATATCAACGATATGCGGAGGTCCTTTGATTTTATTACGAGGAAACGTCACAATATGAATAATTCAGTTACAAATATTATACGTTATCCATAATCTACCACTGTAGTAATTGTATCTTTAAATAGTAATCATGCCTGCTAATCGGGAATGCAAAATGAATCTCCCTAATGAAATAAAAATACTAAAGACATCAACATCAATTAATTACCGCTTTCTAGCACCACTTCGGATTTTAACAGGATGAAATGCTCATTAGTCAACATGAGTTGGCTTGGATTTGGTGCTACCTACAGGTTGTCACAAAATACAACAGCACATACTTTCTCACATTATTTCCAAATTTGCAATTTTCGAAAATTCACAGAGTTCAACGAAAAAGAGACTTGCGCCATTATTTTAAGCAAACCTTGTTATACCTGTGGAGAGGAAAATTAAGAAAAAAATTGGAGCCGCTTTTTGAGAAAAGAATTATTTAAAAATTACCTACATTTCACACAAAATAAAGCGAAAACTACCCATATTTTCGAAAACTTGTACATGACGCCATCTCAGGATCTGTTTTGATGCTGAGATTTTATTAAAGATAAAAATATCTATATTGAATATTGTAGTTGCGGTAAGATACCGAAACAAATTTTCAACCTTAGCAATTTTCGAAAAAGTAGGAATTTGAACAAAAATGAGACCCACGCCGTTCTTTTAGACGTTTTTTTAGTACAAAAGACAAAGTTTAATAGAAAAAATTAGAGCTGTTTCAAAAAAATCTGAAAAGGTTGAAGTTTCATGAAAAGTACCCCCGAAAATCAAAATATCCATCTCAAAGTCAGAGGACTTCGATTTCGTTCAAATCGATCGTGGAATTTCGATTTTGGAGAGAATCGTCTGAACATTTTCGGCGCTATCGTTGATTACAGACAGACTTTTGGCGTGAATCGAGTTTCCGGTATCAAGAACCCACAAAACGGATTCCCTCTACTTCAGTGTTAGAGGATGTAATTTACTGCATGTAGGAACAAGATTTACCTAATGTTTCATTACCAAGGCCGACAATTAAGATTTTTTCTACCGAAAAATCACTGATTTCCGCCGCGTGTTTACAATACTTCCTCTTGACTACTTAAGGGGACGAAGTAAAAACAATAGAGAATAAAATGTAGGCTACTCTCTTTTCTGCTTAATATTAAAGAGTGAATATTTTGAATGTGTTTAAATGAAAGTTTTTCAGTGAGATTTTGTGTTTGTAAGTGTACCGTTGGAACAATGTTTAAGCATATTTATTTAATTATATTTATTATTTTGTAACAATAAATAAATAAATAAATAAATAAATAAATAAATAAATAAATAAATAAATAAATAAATAAATAAATAAATAAATAAATAAATAAATAAATAAATAAATAAATAAATAAATAAATAAATAAATAAATAAATAAATAAATAAATAAATAAATAAATAAATAAATAAATAAATAAATAAATAAATAAATAAATTTACTTTTTACTAACGTCCATTCAAATGTATTGCTGACAGTATAATTTAGAATAACACAAAATTTTGTGGATCTTGCAGCTTCAACCCAGACTTTCAAGAACAAAAAGTTATGGATAATTAAGCAACTGTCATGTGACTGAGAAGCAATTTTGGGCACTTTCGCTGTGATTTAGATTGACCTTATTTTTCAGGATTGGTAAAACCTAATAAACAAATTTTCTTGTTTTCAGAGGCAACATCAGCAGCATTTAAAAGCCCTGGAAAGTGTCCAAAATTGCAGAGAGAATGTTGTCGAAGAACCCCAATCCATCCCAGAGCCTCACCTTCCGAAGCTGACTCCTCTTGAAAGGTGGGGTCCGAAAGAGGAATTCATTCATCGAAGAGTAAAACGATTCTACGGCCACGAATGCATGACAATGAAGTTTGTAGATAAAACTGCATTGAATCATTTAATGTGCTTGACGTGCAGAAATACCAGAATCGATCACAAAAATCAATTTGAACAAAATTTAAAATAGCGTGAAATATGGAAATTTGTCTTATTTTAACTTAACTGATTGTGATTCCGTTATATTAATCGGTAATCACAACTAGTTGTTTGAAATTATCATGTTCCTTAGGTGTTACAAACGTCGCCGTGTTTTTCCGTTGAAAATTGAATGTAGTCTTCCAAATGAAATTTGTATGCCTCTTTTTCGATTATATTCCTATCTCGGTCGATATCCTGCCTAACCGTGCCTGGCGTAAAACGTTTTACTGGTGATAATTTACAAGTGATTTTTTCGCAAGTATGAATGTTATGTTTATTCAAGAAAATTCTCCTTTCTTTACACGGAGCGCTGAAATAATACTAGAACTAGTGGAAAAGTATCAAAATTTAACAGTGAAAATCGACAGCAAAGATAAAATACCGCGTTAAAACAAAGGCAAAGGACTATTGATCTGCCTGATATATACGTAAAGTTTTGAGATTCAGCATTACTTCTATATAACTTCAATTTCTTGTAGTATATTACACGAAGGTAAATTTACTGTCTTATATTTTCTTATCTATGTTAAAACTTATTTACAATTTCTTTTAATTATTTTCAACTACGGTCCTTAAATTTAAGCCTTTCCCTAATTCTGTATTTAAAATTTATACCTTTTCTTGTGTTTATTTATTCATTATTTCATTACCCATTATTTGAAGTGTTCGACAGTCATTAAACCATTTGTGTAATTAATTATCCTTATTAACACCTTTATTACTTACGTGAAAAATCCCTATTCTTATCTATTGCATTTCTTCCATTTTATTACCTAGCAATCTCTGATTCACTTCCTTTGTCCCATAATTCTCACCCCTTCTCCTTACAACAAATCATACTTTTCCTTCCCCGCAAAGTTGCTTCTCCTCAACCTCCTAACTACTTCTAATCCCTTATCACTTCCCTCCATTTATTTTCTATTTTTATCGTATACCTCTCATCTTACTACCTTATCGAGTAAAATGTATTTTACCCTTTTCTCTATACTGTTTCCCATCCTCTCAAATCACTCACTCCGTGTGGCAATCATCCTCAACATGCTCCCAAGTCTATTCAAATGCTTCCTAAACTTTACACATCTTTTTCAGTCTTTCTGACCAGCAGGGGAGACCGGGGCTGGTTTAGTCCTACATCGACCCCATAGCTTTAGCCTTTCATAAACTCTAGCTTTGTGGCACGATTCGTTACCGACCTAACGAACTTCTCGCAGGAGCCTCTTTGGTCAATGGAACCGTAGTCTCAACTGTGTTTACATCTTGAAGAGCAATGTTTTCGAAGTTCATTGATTGTGATCTATTGTACTGGAAAAATATATTTTGCTTCCATTTCCTTTTCGGCTGATCCCTTCAACGAAGCTCTTGATTTTCGTTTATCAGTTTAATAAAAATTCCCGTACGGGGCTGGTGGGCACTTGGGTTGGTACAGTATCTCCACGAAATAAAACTAATTTTCTGATATTTTATTCACACTTAGGGCAAGAGCGTCAGTGTTGGTCACAATTAACATTTTCGTAATTCTCTCATACATTATTGGGCTACTTCATTCGTTATGTGAAACTCAATCGGCCAGTAACATACCTCTTTCATCATTATTCCCTTACCTGAAGAAATTCCACGCTTTAATTTGTTCTTTTGTTTAATACTGTATTTTATTTCCAACCCCCTTTGGTTTCTTTTTAAACAAAGTTATGGACACTTATAAATTTCAAAATTTTTGGTAGTGATCACACTCTCGACTCAGTAATGACAGTCGGTATTCTACCCCTTGAATTTTCCTGACGCCCTAAACGAACCTGTTCATGTCACGTTTTTGCTGTGCCTATAACAATAACATTTTTCCGCTCATTCTTTAAATAAAAAATAAAGGGAAAAAATAATTTATCTTCTTTCTAATAACCATCCCCACTGGATGGCATAGGCTCCATGTTCCACAAGTTTGAAGTAAGAGGACCAAACTGTGATAAACATCTTTACATTTATTTGTGTAAATAAAACATTGATTTATTACTCCACATTCTCACGGTTAGAGGGTTCCAACCTATCCCGAAGCCTGGGAACGTGGGATTGGTTGGCACATCTTGGCTTGATGTTTGACTCTAAAAGTTCGACAGTCACGAATCACGATTCACGAATTTAAAAAAAATGAAGGTAGCCTAATAAATTTAGTTTTCATTGATTCAATCAAACTTGTCAAAACTAAACCGAAGTAGCGTAAAAAAAATAAAAACTTCCAACTGTTGTCATCAGCGCCGGTCTTCCATACATCCTCCATCGGACTTTCCTGACCTACATCTTGTTATCGTGTTCCTAGTATTGTCTGTCCTTAAACCCATCAGGCCTTCTCAATGATCTATTTCCTTGTGTATTATATTGTACCTCGACAACCTGTCTTCTCTTCCTTTCATCAATTTAATCACATTTATTACTCCTCTTAATGCTACTGTACTAACCGAAGCATATCCTCTCTCTCCTCTCCCCATCTCTCCCTCTCTCTCCTCTCCCCATCTCTCCCTCTTTCTCCTCTCTCCCTCTCTATCTAACTCTCTCCCTCTCATTTTCTCTCTAGGTGTCTCTTTCTGTTTCCCACGTTGATCTCTTTCTCCTACCACCTTTCTTAATTTCCTTCTAATATCAAGTTGTAATCCCTCGACCTCCATTTTCCAACACCTCATATTTTATAGTCCTGTTTTCTGCATTTTCTCTCAATTTTCCACTGTCCAATTCCTTCCTCAGTATGTATTCAGATGTGTTCCAATTTAATTATAGATACCTCCTTATGAACTTCTCATGGCATCCTTCCATCTTCTTTCTCATCAAATGACTCAATCTTCATCTTCTTTATCATCAAATGACACGAAGGAAAATTTATATTCCCACTTAAAAATATATGCAAAGAGAGTTACAGATGTTGTCTCTCATGGAAAATAGAGATCCTCACAAAACTTTATATTCCTCTGACAAAGCACCAACAGTAAATAGTATTATATGTAGGATATTACTGATGCGGATTCTTTTGGATTATCTTTCTCGATGTCCTGTAAATGACCTCTTGCATTGCATAGGCATTCTGTACGAACCCAAATACTATCTTAAATGCATCTAAAAGCGGCAACTTCCTTAAAAGTTGGTTAGTGTTTGCTCCAATTGCACACACCAAGACGCTGAACAAAGGCAAATGAACTACTGGGCTTAATATAACCAACATGAATTTAATCATACATTTACTAGACAGTAAAAAGCTGAACGATATTCAATATTAATAAAGCAATATAGGTTTTCACGACTGGTTTCAAGGCTATTCAAATTACCTTCCGGGCTGGACGGCCGTGGTGTATAGGAAATTCTGTTCCCAGACGGTTCGTCTGCTTCTGCGACAGACATCATCAATGGCGAATAGGTCTTACACGAACTGTCCTTTCAGAGATCTACAGTAGATACACAAGATTTACAGTTACAGAGATAAGCTAATATACTCATATAATATCGGACGAACGAAATACATTTACAAACCATTGATGCAGGAACCTAATTGTCCGTAATTGAACAGAAGACTACCAACAAGCGCACTTTTTGTCATTTTACATTTAATTAATTTTAACCGAATGTTCTTGCAAAGCAGCACGAATAATGCGCAGTGGCACGTGTACGAATCATTATCTTTTATTCAAAGCAATAAGGAAGACTGGTACAGAAAACGCTTAAAACTTCATAAAAAAGCCAAATAATTTAAATGCTGTAATTATGTTATACTCATGGAATTAAAATAAATCATTGAAAGAATATAATTGACCCTTTCCATACCACTCTCATTCCACACTACCTGTTTATATATTGCATAACAATAAGTGTTCGTTTTATAATAAATCGTGTTACCCAATTGTATAAAATGTATTCATTGTGTTTCATTTCCTGGGGGAAATTATTTTCGTGTAATGGAAAAATTATCGTTAAACAGTACGTAAAAACGAGGGTTTACTGTATTGATTCTAATGCCTAGAAACTAACTTAAGCTTCCCTCTGTTGAGAAATTCATTGTCGTGACACATGTCATGGGCTCCATGTCGCTTATGTCTCCCATCAACATTTGAAGCATTTAAATAAAGATATATGTATGTTATCAATCTTTGATGACAACACATGACAGGGCAGAAAAACACATTAAATGTGTAGTTAGAAAGCTGTAGAGGGGACTCAAAGGAGGTACAGTTATCCAGGAGAGTTACTTATCTTCTGAAAATTGACGAAATCATTTCAGTCAAAATTTTGACACTGTCAAATTTTTCATATTTAATTTATGTATTAAACCTACTTGTTGGGGATAATATACAGTAAACCGTCGTTAGCACGTAATTCCTTAATATGAACTTCGCAGTAACGAACAAAGGCTGTAGCAGGATAAGGAGGGTAAAAATGCCTCCAAGCTTAGTTAAATTTTGAATTGGTTTAGTGTTATTTTGAAAGTCATTTTCCCAAATCTCAGAACGGAAGCCTGATTATTTTGTGAAATATAAAAAAAGAGAATTTTCGGTTTTTGATTTTTTCATATCATTACCTGAAATTCGTGTTAACGACGGTTAAATGCATTGCATTAACTTAATGACACAGAGGCATTACAACATCATATGGTAAATGATACGCAGAAAGAGGAGTGAAGTTATTTGCAAAACTTCAATAGACACAACGATGAACAGAAATACTAATTCGTTTTGAGATGAGTGGAAGATTTTCGGAAGCATTTTCCAGATAATAAAAAAGAGAAACTGAAAAGAAAATATCAGTAAAATTTGTACTGAGTTATGTTATGTACAGTTCATTTTGTTTATACAGCTGTAATTCAAGCTATTTATTGATTTCTGCTTCTCTAAGACAATAAAACAAAAAAAATAATAATCGTAGTGTAAGTATTTGTTTAAATATTTTTCGATATGCACTGAGTGGCACGGGGTGAGTGAATGAGAATTGATTACGGGTGCGTCAACAACTTAGGTCATAATTGTCGTAAGTGTAGTGAATGTTATATCCTGAAATTTGGTGATGTTCCTATCTAAATAGAAAGGAAGATCTGACGTCAATCCACACGTGTCAGCTTGCTGAGTCTCCCTTCAGGCATCTCCCCTTCGAAGCACCGCCCCAATTGGGCCAAGCATTTTAGTTCTCCTCTGGACCTAGGTCCGATTTTTAGAGTAGTGCTCCGGCATTCGCCTAGTATTGACAGAAAAAAACACCCGAATTCTTCTCCAGACAGCGACTTAATTCGACCCAACACTTTAGCTAGTGTCGAAAATTCGTCAGTCGGCTCTCGAACCTTGGGATTTCCCGATCAAAGATGCTACAGTGGCAATGGAGTTGTCACCGAGCTATCGAAACCGGTACTTGCGGCACGGTTAATGTAATTTTATTATAAAGAAATTTGGTACACAATAATGGAATCCTTATTTTGTAAGTACTTATATCTCGTTGTTTCCGGACATCCTCTCTGAGTTATAATCCCACACACAACCACTTGCATGCATCTCCGGAACTGTTCCGCCGATATGGCTCATAACCCCGTGTTAGTCTAAGTACTTAATTTGACCGTAACTAGTGTCGCTCATGAGCCCTTCTGATCAGGTGTGTCAAGCTCGCACAACCACTGTAGCACTATCACATAAAACCGAATGGTGTATTTAGTATACATTTATTTCTAATTTATTACCCCCATTTTAATTTTTTTTACAGTCGCCGTTTATGAAATAAATCTGTTTCTGTTGGCTTGACAGTCGAGCTTAAACAGAACTACGAACATTTACAAAAAACTTTAATTATTAAATGTTTGTAATGCTTGATGTGTACGCTAAATCAATAAAACTAAAGAAACTTGTTATTGTTGAACGAACATATCCAGTGATTAATCTGTTGATTAATTTTATGAAATAAAAAAAATAATCTGAAGCCGTTATCAATAAAATGTTTAAAGTTACATATTACATGTAACATTATAACGTAGTCCAAATAAAACTTGTTCCTGTAAGACCTTCTGTCTGTAGAATGTTCACGATTACACCTGTGGTATTGCCGACAATGCTGAAAGGTGCTGCGTAGTTTGGTGTACGGGCAATGTTAAGATATGCTGCGCACGGACAATTTTTTCTTGAATCTGAATGCATGCAAAACAATTTATCTAAATATGATAATACTGACTGGATGATAGTAGGCAAATATTTATGACAGAAATTAACTTTATGAGTGAGATGTTAATTTATTAAAACTGCATTGTCAACTAAGTCGGTTTTACATGTATTTTATTTCGGAAGAAATTTCAGAGAAAAATATTTCATTAAACTAATATCCTTTCGTACCGTAAGAAAAGTAATACTTCACAATAAAGATACTGAAGGTCCACCAGCAAGAGCTGCATATCTTTAGGAAATGAACTTGTAATAGTAATCTGCTAATACCAATACGAAATTTAAATTTTAAACAATGAGGTTGAATAATACAGTTCCCACTAAAGAAATTATCACAATAGAAAACATTAACCATAATTGTATAAAAAAATTAGCACTTAATTGCATATTTTATTTCCCGGCAACGGGTTCCGACTACGGGCCTACATATACTATTTTCCGCTTGCGGATTATTCCCAACAAGGCGTCTCCCTCCAGCGGGGCACCGTCCGGCTCCCGACAAGCTCTCGGCTCCCGACGTGAGTGGTAGTGTAGTTCATGTCACTTGCTATTGAAACAAAAGAAGTCATCAAAGAATATTCTACGCTTGCTCTCATCGACTGTTTGGAAGCATTGTCAACTCTGCAAAACGGACTTGACGAAGTCTTATTAGAATAAATGTAGGAATAAGCAGAATTTTTCCTGGAACGTGCTTTTTCGATCGCCAATTAACCTAACACGACTTTATGGAAAGGCTCGTTCAAAGAAAAAAATTGAATGATTTAACGCCATATTGGGATTTCCACGATCCAACATAACAGGCACTGTCGAGGCAAAAAGTACCCTGCATCTGTGAGTTGGCCGAGGGCAGATGTCGGCTGCGCCGCGCAAGTTCCCAGAGCACACGGCATTCCGAGGCCGTGCGATGGCGGGCCGAGTGGCGGGAAGGAGGCGGGACGCTGCTGGTCCCGCGAGGAGCGGCCGGCCGTCGAGGGGATCGAAACAGGTCCCGCGTGCCCCGCGGCCAGGGGCGGCCCCACCAAGCATCTCTGCGCGTCGCCTCCTATGCCTCCTCCCCCTTCTCCGCCGCCGCAGTTGCTGTCGCCGTATAAATAGCCGGTTTCAGTCTGATGCGCTCGAAGAAGCCGTATACTACAAAGGTGAATGATCGCCGCGCTATCTCGAAATAGGCGCGCGGGCAGGAGGCAGGCGCGGTGGAAGAAGGTGGAGGGGAGGGCGAAGAAGCGGCAAGCAGGCGAATGCGCTCCGTCTTGCTCCAGACCAAAACAAAACAAAACGGGCGGCAAAGAAGACGGCGCCGCTGTCTCCCCGCGAACGGGGGCCGCCCGCCGTATCGAATGTCGTCGGCGGCGGCGTCGCACCCGCCAGACACGGAGGGGAAGTGAAGTTGGGCAGACGTGTGAGGGGAACCGACGGGAGGGGTCGCATTCCGGTCGCCGCTTCCTGGGGTCCCCGAGGGGCGACGCCGCCGCCTCGCCCACCCTCCGGCGGCGTCTCGATCGGAGGGGCTGTGACTCGGCAGCCCGCGCGGCGCGGCGCGGGCTCCGTCGTGTCGCGCCGCCTCACGGACGCTTCGTGGCGTTTCCGTCGCTCGTCCTCCTGAGTTCCCCGATGTTCGCAGCTGCCTCGCTCCGCTCCGCGCTTCCCGCGCTTTCTGATGCCCCCTCCCCCCCACCACCACCACCAGCCCGCGTGCTTCTTTCCCTTCGGTTCAAGGCCGAGTGCAGGATCTGAGGACGGCGGCCCCGGGTGGCCCCGCACGTCGCGCCGCACCGCACCGCGTGGCTGCCTTCGCGCTCCTCCTGCCGCCCCCGGCGTGCCTCCCTGTTTGAGGCGGTGGAGGTGGAGGAGGTGGGTTCGCGTGCGTGTCTTTTTGCTCGCCGATGGTTTTGTTGCGATTATTCAAGCGTGCAACGTCCGAGAAGCTGGCGCAGCGGCCTTTGTGGATGCGCGCTGCGCATTCCGATGGTCGCGGGAGGCGCCACTCGCCGCGCTGCGCTGCGCGGTCGGTGCACTGTGCGGTTGGCGGCCGCCGCCCCTTGCACCTCGCTCTGCCTCGCTCCTTCCTGCCTGGGGAGGTTGCCTTTGTAGCTGCCGTTGCTTGTCTTCATCTTCAAATCGTGCTTTTTGATCGGTCTTCCTACTGACAAATATGTAGTTACCTGCCCTCTTCTCTAACAATAATATTAATAATAATATTTATTGTTATTATTATTATTATCATCATCATCATCATCATCATCATCATAAATAATCATACGTCTGAGGAAGGGTGAATTGCTCGTAGTCCCTGATGATACTTCCTGGTAATATCCGTCAGCTTCTGGCTCATGACATATATACCTTGGCATTCAGCAAAATAGGTTACATAACTTGGCACGTATGACATCAGTATTTAACAAAAAATGTAAATAATGAAACATCAAGTTGGATGTTTAGATCAAGATCAAGAAGCTTAATGAATGTTATTAGCACCTATGCTATGTTGACATATTCCTTCCGTATTTTCAATAAGCAGACTTATGCCTCGATAAATAGACACAGACAATACGTTCACTCAAAACATTCACCATATTCAGAGTAAATTCCAAGACCACCATAGGAAAATGTTCCTATTTTTTAAACAATCCAACAGTTGATAAAGATACCTCAATCCAATAGGTGGAAATTGGGATATATGTTTTCTGAAACCCAAGGCTTCGTAATAGAAATTCACGATAGAATTGCTATTACGAAAATTCGTATTTATGACAAACATTCGGAGGAGCAAATGAAAGATGAGTTGAGCAATGCGAAATCTGTCTATAGATGCCCGGAAGTTCCCTTTACAAAAATCTATCCCAGATTCTAGATTCGATTTCATGACGAATCACAGATCCATTAAAAATATTTTCGAGAAAATTTGAGTTTAAATGTTACTTCCAGGCGGAAATTCAAACCTGCCGCCGCCTCACACGTCTACAATGGGTCTTAGCTTTGCATAGTTTTCGATGAAACTGTCGAGCCAGAAAAAGCATCGCTTTCCAAAAAATAAGGTACTTTATTAGTATCAAGTGTTTAAAATGTACTACTGATATTTCAATCTATTAATTATATTTAAAATTAAATCTATTATAAATAATTTATAACAAAAAATGCATTTTAAGTAGACTTACAATTACTGTAACCATGTTATGCAGCGATGTATAACAATGAACACTGTATACGAACAAAGCCTTGTAGAAATTAACAAAAGAGAGAACAGATACATTTAAGCAGAAATAAATACTTAAATGTGAAGTAATATGCTAATTATTATTAATATGCTAATAACGTAACAATTGGAGAAGAAGCTGAAGAAAATTTACAAAGGGCAGTATACATGCTACATGAACTTGGTGAACAAGAATATAATATCAAAATCTCCAAAAGGAAAACTAAGGCCATGGTCCTCTACAAAAAAATCTCCATTAGCTCAAAAATAGTTATCGAAGATACTCCCAAAGAAAAAGTTTCTCATTTTAAATATCTTGGATGTAAGAAAAAGTTATGACACCGATAAGGGATATTGAGAATAAAACAAATAGGTTTCAATCAGTTTGTGCGATTATAAATAAAATAAATAAATAAATTACGAAAAGATACAAGACAATTGCTGTCCCTGTTCTTTTGTGAAGTGGTTAATCGTGGATAAGTAATGAGAGAGACAAAAGCAAACTCAAAGCAGAATAAATTTGATTCCTCGGAAAAGTTTAAGGCTGAATTGATCATAAGAAATGAAGATATCCAAAAAGATCTGAGCATTTATTACATAAATGAAATAAAGGATTACGGAAATTCGTGAAAACACAATCTTGCACGAAGAATGGATGCCAATAGAATTCCACATTTGACAATGCTCTACCGAACAACTGGCAAAAGTGGTCGGAAGACTTGAGTACAGGTGATAATAATCATAATCATAATAATAATAATAATAATAATAATAATAATAATAATAAAAGAAAAATATTGTAAAGCCGGAACAGGCACGTGTGTCACTTCCTTGCAGTGAAGAAGAAGATTAAGTATAATTAAATTTTAAAGAATTAAAAAAAGGAACAGTACGTTTTCGTTGTTTACATCAACTATATTCGCTATTATTCAAGCAAAATATTATTACTTAAATTTTCTCTGGCAATTGAGGATTTGAAAATAACAATAACATTACATCGGTGTAATATGTAAAACTAAATATTATTTTTAAAGATAGTTTCGTATATTTCTAAAACATTCTGATTTTTATTCAAATGAGTTGTTGGATGAAGTCAAAAATACGTTTACTGCATTTACACGACTGTAGTAACAATACATAGTGTATCATGTGGTAAGATGTATTGATACGTTAGTTCACAAGCAATTAATTTAAGAACGAGAGTAGTGACTACAATGCCCCCCAATAAGTTCATGAGAATAATAACTGGACGAACACGTGGAATAAAAAGAAGCAATTGACGATATCTGACACTGAAATTTGAACTGAAGGTAATACATTAGTGCGTTCGGGTATTTATGAAATTTTTATCAGCTCATACGAATACTATGTAAATAATACCGAAATCATATCATATTTCAGGTCAAAATGTTTCTCTTGCACCTGCTCAAAATTCTATATTTCTAAATTCCAATTGATATGAAGTAATAGTATACATTTTAACTTTCACAATGCAATACACGAAGAGGACTGCATTGCAGGAGTACGTTTTGCTGGGAAATGATGAAAGATGCTCTAGTTTGTTGGTTTGGCGACCCTCCTCGAAGGAATTGAATCCCTCCAATTCCTTTGTGCTCAAGAAGCAATTCAAGGTCACCACCCACAAGGTTTAGACCAACGCCCTCGCTATGGCTAGCAAGGACAAATGAAAGCGACGCTGTGAAACGTTCGAAAATTCCCTACCATTAGCTACACGAGAGTAGTAGTTTGTACATAACATGTAAATATAAGTTCAAAACTTCTTCGGTATCTTACAACTGCAATATTGAATTTGTTTCCTTAATGAAATCTGTTCTTTAGAAATCTTTAAATTTGATCCTATACAATTTTTCGAAAATATGAATAGTTTCCGTTTAATTTTGCGTGAAATATAGGCATTTTTTAAATAATTATTTTCTCAATTATTTTCCCATTAACATTGCGAAAGTACTGTATGGGTAGAGTGTTTTCCTTCGCTGAAATCTGTTCTAAAATAATACATTATGAAACGATGTAGTGTTGGATACTAATACACGAGTGTAATATTACGATACGAGAGAGGAACAAATCAGTATCGTAAAGTTCACACGAGTGTATTAATACCCATTACATCAAGTTTCATACGGTACTTTTTCTACGACTAATGGTAACTTTTATAAATTGAACTTTTACGTTGAACTGTTTTGAGGCAGGTCACATGCAGGATTCTCTCAAGCCCATTTAGCGCCCAGCTCTCTACCTTACCATATATATATATATATATTTAGGCAGTCGTGCAGATCAGTCCGTTTTTGTGCTAGTTAGGGATGCACGTGCATACTGCGAGTGATGCTGGTGAAGATCAAGTAAAACTACAAATAGCTGCTTCTGAAGTATACGGATTTGTTGGTGAAATTGCGTTTATTGAGACCTGATTAAAATCTTCAAAGATAATTCGTATTATTTCTTGATCTCGTGGTTTTATATTCCTAGGATTTCAAAGGCAAGTCATTAAATAATACGTAGAATTACATCGAATCAACGTTTTAACCTTATATTTCACATGTATCGGAACATATTTGATATGTGCCAACGGAATACTTAAACTTAGCATTAAGCATTAATAACAATGCATGTGTTGAAAGGAGAGCACTGTTCTGCAATTAAATGCAGCAATAATGAAGGAAAGAACCCTGAGTTATGTTGTTTTTTATTTGTCCACAGACCTAGAAAGGAAAAACGGAAATTTGTTATTACCTCCAAATAGAAATGTCATTACCTTCTAGATACCCTCACTTACTACTTGGAATACTTACATTTCTAGATATTTTCATGAACAGTATAAAAATACTTGCTCTTCCTCATGATTCCACAATCGCCGTATTCCTTGATCACCGTGCGGATCGCTAGAGTCGCTGAGCAACACGTCATCATAGAGCATTTAGCACGGACCTGCGCTACTGTATAAATACGTACACTGTGATCCAACCCTGCGGCAGATGTGATTTGTTTACCACTGCACAAGTCAAATAGGGTCAAAGTGAATTGACGATCCAATTTATTTTTAATAATGTTCCACGTACACAATTACTAAATTAAATAAATAATAGAAATTAAAACTGACAAAATATATTGTTAAATGCAATTTGAATGTGCACAATCAAACGAAACATTTATTAGAACGATTCTCAATTATTAAGTGTCAATAACTGATTTGTAAACTTCTCTATGATTGATCAAGAACTTGTGTCACAATGAAATCTGTATTGTAATGAGTATGATTATGTAAGTTGTTAGTAGTATGTTATGTAAGTTGTATATAGTATGATTATGCAACGGGTTACAGCCATCAAATGACTGAATTATACAAGGGAGTAGAAAAATACATATTAATTAAGGCCATGTACATTTTTTAGACGAGTAGTTTTTGAGTAATTTTTGCTTGAAATAAACGCAATTTATATTTAAAAATCTCAAAAAATTCTCCAAATAATTTCTTTATGTTTTTGCGGGCAGAACAAAGAACGCTTAAAAATGGCACCGATCTCATCTTCGTTGCACTCTGAGTTTTCAGAAATTGCAAAAGTTAAATGTAATGCGAGAAAGTATGTGATGTTATACAACCGCTAGTTAAATATTCAAGCAATTGTCTATTCAGCATAATCGAAATTATTATTTAATATTTACTAAATGTATTGATAAATTAGGTGATATGAGATCAAAACCATGATCACGGGCACTTTGCGAAGAAATTTAAAAAAATGTACGGAAACATATTCGGAAGCGACAGCTTTTACTCTAGGGTTCATGTAAAATTGAGTTTCTTCCCAGATATGACTGGAAACCTCAGCTAATTCAAATGTGTATAAAGTGGTAGGAAATTTATCACTTTCATAGAAATATAAACATTTGAACAAAAATATTATTTTCAAGTTTTTGCTCTTCGTGGTGTCCTGGCAAACTATACAGAATAATGTACCCTTTATTTGCCATTGACATATCGATAAGGGCAGCGGCGGGCTAGAGGGGATGGCAGAGGAGTAAATGAAACTACATAATATTGTTAGATTAATGATGTAATGGCAATGTGTTCTACAGTAACGCACATGAATTATAAGGATTTGTTATATTGATCGGTTGATACTGACCCTTGTTGCAAATGATTCCTACAAGTATGACGTCTGTTGTAATTATAAATATCTGCATTCCATAAAAGTTTGCTCTCCCCCTCAAGTAAGTGAAGATAATTCCGTATGTGGCAGGGCATAGCTGACCTGTTTTCCGTCGATCCGACTTCTTTCGCAAGCGTACTGCAGTCGATGCGGTATGGCGCTAGTTTTCCTGACCGTGAATGAGCGTGAATTCAAATCCCAATACCTAAAAGTGATGATTCACAATGAATTTGTGGTGGACATAGACGACTCGTACCCTGCCTTCCACTCCAACTTCTCCGTCTTCACATCGTCTGCCCTGGGGGCGCAGTGAGACAGCACTCGACGCGGCGCGATGCGAGGCGGCGCAGCAGGGTCAGCGCGCGCCAGCACGGTGCGCCGCTCCGCTTGCTGTTTACGCTCGCAGCTGTTCATCATTTTATTCTTGCCGCGTCGCGTACTGTTTGTGTGCACCCCAAATCATCATCATCATGATTCGAGTGTCTCAACGTGCATTTCCTACCGAGGAAACCGACGCCGGGCGCGAAGAAACGATCTCGCTGCGAAACAACGACAATTATTCAATTACGTCTAAATACACACCATGCAAGAAATAAATAGAATCACCTACTTTGATGCGCAGTGGGAAGAAACATAAACACAGGATGCCCCGGAAGGAAACAAAGGAAACTTCGAAAATAAGCTCTTAGCTCAATTTTAAGCTAATTTCGAATAACTGAACCGCAATGAGCACTCAGAATTTGATTTGAAAAAAGGCTTTCTATGTCAAATTTGCGTTTCAAAAACATAAAGGTTTTGGGAAATGGATCGCGGAGGGCGCCCCGATTCTGCGGGGGAGGGGCCGAAACGGGGAGGAGGGAGGAGGAGAAGAGAGGAGGGAGGAGGGAGGAGGGAGGAGGGAGAAGGGAGGAGGGAGGAGGGAGGAGGGAGGAGGGAGGAGGGAGGAGGGAGGAGGGAGGAGGGAGGAGGGAGGAGGGAGGAGGGAGGAGGGAGGAGGGAGGAGGGAGGAGGGAGGAGGGAGGAGGGAGGAGGGGGGAGGGAGGAGGGAGGGGCCGGCGGCGTCCCTCGCCACCCGGAAGATCCTCGTCCGGCGCCGCGCAAACGAGGTCGCGGAGTGCACTTGCGCCGCTTGAACGCCGCCGACGCCGCCGACGACGCCGCCGACGACGCCGACGCCTCCCAGCAGGAAGCCGGCGGGCGGCGCGCGCCCCAACCGCGAGCCGCGGCGTCGCGACGCGTCGGCGCCTGCGCGGGGCGGAGCGGAGTAGCGCTGCTGGGTCGCGGAGCAGCGGCTCATGCGCTTCGGAAAGGCACCCGCCGCGCCGTCTGCGCGTCGGCCTCAAGGGGGACGGAAACCATTTTTGTTTGCAATGTTCGTCGGGATTTTTCTTAGAGCTTTTAGCCACATATTTGCAATTGCCCACATTGCAATCTTGTTGAAGATGTTTGCACCGTTATGAAATGGAACGCCTTGATATGAATACTTCTAACACCTAAGTCGTGGCCGCTTGTTTAATTTGCTACTTATCTTCACTACAGTTTTATGAATCATAACGGTATACTATACTCAGTGGCCCACCCAAGGGGTGAGAGCACATGAGTCTTCGGCCCTCAACCCCCCCCCCCCCCGAGTCAATGCGACAAAAAGTATTGCTTTTATTAATTTTCTTTGGTAAGAAAAGTCGCACACATTTGTTTACGTCTTAATTATTAATCATTTTAATGTTTATATTTGAGTTATATTAACATATTTTCTTAATAGCTCCTCAGTAGCTTCCATGATATGGAATGGTCATAGTTACTTCACTCATTCAGACATATCGCTATTTCTGACAATCATTCCTTCTTAAGTTCTCATGTAGGACATCATACAAACCATTTGTTGATGAGTTCATTAAATTTACTGTTTATCGCCCAAAGTTGGAGTTACAAGTACCCAGAGTGCCTGTCATATTTCTGCTCGCGTCGTGCAAATACATAAAAGAACATTGAAATTGCAGTATCCACCGTGCAACACCGTATTTCCTAACGCAGAGCCGGCGTCACTTCACACTCTCCGCAACTCACAATACTGCCTTGTTCTTTATGCTGATGTGTCAGGCGTAACACGGTGGCCTTCTTGTATCCTGCTTCCTGGAACACTATGCCACACAGCTGCACACAAAGAACAAAGACGCCGGATGCAAAAGCGTCACTGCAGTGCTTCTGACTGGGAGGTCCTGGGGCTCGAGTCCCGACAGTGGCAATGTTTACGACACCATCTACATACCTCGCTCGAAATCAACCGCTAACTGGAGACATTTTTCAACGGTCGGCTGCACTGATGGGTACTTTCCTGTGATTTGTCCGATTAACACCAGGCGAATGTCTGATAAGTACCCTATCAAACGGGTCACAAACAGCGCGCGATCTTTCTTTCCTTTTCCTTGTCCTATCTTCACCCCTTACTTACATACATTTACATGCACAATACTACTACATACGTCGGGAGCTTAGAGTTTGTCCCGGTTGGGGCGATGCCCCGCTGGTGGGAGATGTTTGGATGGGGAAAACCCCGCCACGATGTGTAGGTCGACGCCGGAGCTAACCATCAAACTGGGGAAGATCCATCCACAGCCATCTCCCATGATAAACTACCACTACACGTACGGGATCATAGCAGTTGACGCGCCCGAAAACATGTAATAATCAACGTCAAATCGGTCAAATCGTCTCATGAGGTGTATGATTAGAATTCTGGTCCCTGAAAAAGATTACCTCAGAAGAACACTGTTAAACTGCATTGATCTAGAATAATTTGGAGCAGAGGATCACTTTTTGCACTTCTTGAATTTGTGAACGTTCCCTTCACTAATTAGTGTGCTGAGCTCCGATTGCTGTGGAACTATCCGCACACGAATGTTACTTCATATAAATCCAGACATGGCTAAACTGCTAGATCACAAGTAAAGTGAATCTGCCTATCATCATAAAAAAGAGTCATTAAACTGATGTCATTTCCTTTCACTAATATTTTGAACTTATTTAATAATTTTGAAAGTTGTTTATAATACCATGTACATGTACAGAATTGGTCATTTCACCCAGATAAATTCTTAACGAATGTTTTTTTAATAATATTATATTGATGAAAACTATGAGTAGCATTTTGCTGTCTAACAGTCCATTAATGAAGTGCAGATTTTCTGAGATTATATGTTCGTCATAAGCGTGCGCATCCTAAAACAACTAGGGAAAGCCTACTACATTTTCGTTTCCCCTTTGATGATTGAACTTTTTTTGTTACAAATTACCTTTTTACTAGTATATAAATAAAATATATTACAAAAGGAATTAAAATATAATTTTAACGATTACTACTAATGAATACAAACCTTTTTATGTTGAACAATTTTCAGGGTGCCAGACCAGGGCAGATTCCTCCCCAAATGTATAGCAAATTTCCTCACTTCCTCGCATTGACAAATTAATTTAAATTATTCTAAGTTTATAATAATTTTAAACATGTTCCTTATGCATAAAATAATAGTTATATTATATTATGAACTGTATATTAGATGTTATTTTAAAAAGTAAAGATCCTTTTTATTAAAAGACAGTTATATTATTACTCGTGTATTAAAACACAGAAGAAATATTAAACATATTTTTTCACTTTGTATTTTTGCCATTAAGTGCAATGTTTTGACGAGGTTTTGTCGTCATCTTCACGTTCAGATATGTCTATATTTCCACAATTACAAAATCATTAGTTATACATTATATTATTATTATTATTATTATTATTATTATTATTATTATTACAATAACGTAAACTAATGATTTTGTAATTGTGGAAATTTAATTATATCTGTACCTGAATATGACGATAAAAGCTCGTCGAAACGTGTACAAGATAAAAATTCAAAAGGAAATATTCAAGTTTAATATTTCTTCTGTGTTTTAAAATAATAATATAACTGTCTTTAAATAATAGAAATCTTTATTTTTTAAATAAAATAATAGTGTTCGCTAATGACTTCAACTGTTTCTAAAGCGGCCTAAATGAAATGAAATTTTAAAAATCCCTAATTGTCAGCTTGAGAAGGTGACTAGAAGAGATTGAAATATATACGGAAATAAAATGTTATATCACGTATGTCTAAGGGAGCTTTTCGAAAATGTTCAAGGGGGCCCGGCCCTCTGCCTCCCTTTGTATACATATGGTAATCAACGCAAAGTTCAGGAAAACGTAAAAGACTAGGAAATATCGAAAATTGGGTGTGTAGCGGATATCTATTAGGGTTTTTACAGTTCACTATGGGACTGCCACTTCATTAAGTAGAAATAAACTTTAAAATGTTTCTTCTTACAAATAAAACTTATATTCAAAAAGACTCTTTAATGTGTTTTCTTCCAAATGCTACCGCCCTACTACGTTTCTCCTTATGCTAGGTACGCAAAAATATTTTTGATTGAACACAGGGGATTGCAACATGGAAATTAGCATTAATTTCCTTCAACGTCTTTGGTTGCACTTGATGGGGGAAAGTCCCCTACGGTGAGCCTTGTTAGCATTTTTCGGAGATATCTATACTTATAAACAAGCAATATGTCACCTAATATGAGGATCCTATTCATATTTATGGGCACGATAGATTTATCTAAAATATATTTGTATAATCGTAATGTTAGCAAGTTTAAACTAATGTACTTTAAAGAAAATGTCATCTTTGGAGTGCCACTCATTTTCTACCGTACTGTAATTTTTTTTTAAATAGTAAAAGAAGTACGTAATGAATTATTGAATTAATTTTTTTGAATCATAAACCTAGATTATTTTCAGCAAAATAGACTACTTATGCTAACTCATGTAATCTTCGTAAGAAGTTCAGGCTGAATGTCCTTAAAATTAATACAAAAAGCTTCCTTGAAACTTTCTTTTCCTTATTAAATGTATTTGGTTTTGTAATTCTCTCTGTGAGATCGTAACAATGTTTACATTCCTGCTCCGTTGAGCGGCAAGAATTTAGTACATTGATATTTTAAATAATGCAGTAGTTATCAAAGCTCTTTTTTGAAATTCATTTGATGTAAGGGACACAGGACCTTTTGGCACAAAGATCTCGTCGGCACTCAGGTTTGTACATCGGTCACGTAGCGTCAATAAACCGTTGCTTTTTTTGTTATTTTTCAGGGTCGCATCAACTACTAGATCATTAGCGACCACTATAGCGTGTAACGGTATAGTCACTATGTGGATGACACGATATGATGATGATAAGGGCGTGAAAGGACGAACACAATACAACTATGCCCGAGGCAGGACTCGAACCTGCGATCCTCCGGTCTACGGGGATGCTACGGCACTACTGCCTTAGCGATCTCTGACTCTCCTGAAAAAGTGTAACGAGATGGCTTAAATATTCGTCCAGCACACTAATTAGTTGGAAACAAAATTGTTCCGTACCCCTCTGTACTGGGAACGTTCTTTTCGAAACATGTTATGACTGGAGTACCTATACAAGATTCACCGTTTCATTGCACAACGTGGCACTGAAAGAACTGGCCATTCAAATTACCCGATAAATGCGACACTTCTCCATACTTCGATTTTATGACTCCAGAATAGTAGCAACAAGCGGCGGTACTCGACGGGATAGCTTAAGTACGTATGAAATCTTACTCTTTGTTGTCATAACGTGATGTCCTGCAGTTTCAAAATATCGAAAGCGATTTTAGAACTAATCGTGAATTTTCGTAAAAATACAACAACAAACAACAACTACAGGGATTGTGTGTCTTGTTACGAAATTGTTGTGAAGAGTTTACACGGTAAAACTAATCAGCCGGTATATTTATTTTTGGTCCTCATTAAAGAAGATCTATCATGAAGCAAAAGAAACACTATTGAATTGAATTTTATTTATTTCAAGAGTTTTATGAATGTTATTTTTAGGAAAGCAGCGTGGCTTGAACAAATTTTCCGATAAGCAATAAATATGAGGATATACTTCACCCCATTAAGTTATAATGCCAAAGAAATCTACTGCGTGAAAATACGAGAAATGTTTGCTTAAGACGTATTCAATTCATTTCTGCATTTCATGAGCTGTTTTTGATGGTTGCACTGATGCATTCATAGAAAAAAATTACTTTTCTAGACAATGTTTTGCTTGATTCCCTGTGATAATTTTCCTTCAATAATGTTTTTGAGTCTATGAAATAAAACTTCCTTTAACTTATGCAAGCTGTCTTCTTTAATATTGCATTTTGCTGACTCATTTTTTACATGAATCGTCAACAGAAATAAAGTCTTTAATCTTCGTCGAACTATGTTTGAAAGGACTACTATCAGGGACAAACCGGAAATAGATGTTTAATAATATATCCTTAAAAAATTTAACAAAAAGTAAAAGTATTTGAAGTAGCTTTATGCTTTTGATAAAACATTCTCTTACAGGATATTTGGGGAAAAGAAATCGTGAAGGGGAACCAAGTTTGAAGCAGAGAATAGGAAACTTCAAATGTGGGACTCTGCTTAATAATAATAATAATAATAATAATAATAATAATAATAATAATAATAATAATAATAATAATAATAATAATGTCTTACTACTAATATCAGCAACATATCTTCAGTCTTTTCTAATTATTTTTTTTTATTTTACAATGAACATCATATTTATTGGATAGACGAACTGAGAATCACTGAAATCTCGACACTACAGAAATAACTCGTAGTACACACTTGACATTCCAAAGACCATATTTTCCAGAATGGTAAATATATAAACATACATTCCCACTTATGTCAATCGAGATTCATTATCAGACAGTGCTATACTTATTGTAGATTTTATGTGTTTCTTGAAATATTTATCTTGCCTTCAACATATATATTATATGTTACATAATCTTTTCTTAAAACACAATATTTTATACTGTCAAAAAATTTTGTTTAATTAATTTGATGTAGTTAAGATTACTATTGTGATATTGACTCAGAATATTCCCATTGTACAAAAACTGACCTACGTGCATTTCATTGTAATCATTCGTACTATTCTGATGAAAAGCAAATAATCAAAGAAATATCTTAAGCAAAATACAAAAATTACAAAATTGCAAAATTACAAAATTACACTATCAGTATAATAAGTATGAATTGTTTAGAATTCTGCCAGAATCAACGTAAATGTAGCATTTCTCCCAATCAATTCCTCTCGTAGAATTTCAAAGCAAATAAATTGGCTTCTCAAAAAATTCTAAGCCTTCGGCATGATGACATTTTAGAATTTTCCAAAAATAGTTTGAAATGAGTGTTTACATTACAAAACGGCAGAATATTTTTTCTTAATGAAATATGCTAATATAAAATATACAAAAAGAAAATTGACAGCTTCACAGCACACAGCTTCTGAAAAGACGTGTCAGCATTGAGTCACAAAGTAACCTGAATGTATAGCATACAGAAAAATCAAAGAAATAACAGTAAATGAGAGTATAAAATTTATTGCAGGACGCAATTCCTTTCAAATCCATCAAAAATTCATAAACTTGTAAAATGTGTTATTGAAAAGTAGTGGTGCTAAAACAGCTCGTATTTTCTCGCATTATTCGTGACGGTTAAGTAATAATGTAATACTACTTGAACCAGCAAGTATGTTCCCAGTCAGCAATTCCAGCGAACTCAGACTTAGAACGCCATTCAGGTTACCTTACACCACCACCACCCTCAGAGGTAGAACAACCTTCCCGACGCATTGAAAACAAAGTTGGACATTTGTATTTGACGTAAAAATGAATTGAGATAAGCCTCGACACTCAATCTATATCACTAACTTTTTTTCATTGTTGTGAATTTCTTTTTCCCAATCAAACTTACACCAGTTATTTTCAGTGTCAGCAAACGGTGAATTTTAGAAGGAAAAGTCAATGAAATGCAATAATTAATAATGTGTCTTCGATCATACAAACATTTGAATCAGCTCGGAAAATTGTAATTAAGTTATTGTTTCACAACAAACTTTCATCAAATGTTTTAAGTACTGGAAATAAAATATTTGAAGTGATATAACTTACCTTCGACGTTTCGGCGAAAGAGATTATAGAAATAAAAGCATTTTTGTAATGTTTACATCTAGTATAGTATTCCTAATTAAATGTCTGAAATGAAAAAAAACAGTTTTGAGTTTTCAATCTAACTTTCAAATTTCCTTAATTTATTCACATGTTATTACATAAATAATTAACAAACTAATAATTAATAAGGTATTCATACTTAAATTTGGGCAGCGTAATTTACGACTGAAATTTGAAATTATTTACAGTTACTTTGTTTTACCCTCTCTTCTTCCACAAGCCCATTAAGAATCGTTTTACCTGATTTGCTTTCAGTTATTTCCGTCAATAAGCGGTAAAACGGTAAGAGATGAATGGGAGAGAAATAAAATCTGCGCACATTTTCTTCAGCTTCGGACTGCCTCATTCATTTACTATAAATAGTTGAAGGTATTCCTGTGGTTTAGACCGAAGGCACTCGTCTTTCACCAAGGAGATCTGGGTTCGATTCCCGGAGAAGATCATGTGAATATTTGTTCCAATAAAACGAGTCTGCCTACTTCATCAGGGCTAGTCCTATTCCTGTGAAGTGGCCTAAGCCCTGCCTCCTAATTCCTTCCCAATTGTGACCGCTGGGTAATGACGCAGGGGCGCGTGGTGTAAGAGACGCGTACGCGGAGATACTTGGCGGTCCTCTTGACAAACTGACTGACTGACGAGACGAGACTATACATATACAGCGCCCTCTGAAATACAGGGGGATGTTAAGGAAGTATTATTCCGGAAAAAGCGCTCAACGCTCGAGCAGGGGCTAAAAGACTACGTCGATTGCTACTAACGCTATTGCGTAAATAATGAATAACTAAGATGATAAGATGCAAAAAACATTTCAAAAAAGTAATAAAATAAAAAAATAAAAGTACCAATAAACGATATTAGCAATATTTGAAAACTACAAAATGAATTACATATTTGATTTTATAGTATTTCCAACAAAATAGCAACCCACAGCCCTGTTCTACTCCTATCACAACTAGCAAAAGGAGTACTCAACAAAACGTACCCAGATATCTAGAGGCAAGGGGCCATGTAAATATTTGCTCATGGATCAGGGAAACTGGACGAAAAACCTGATCGAGAAGGTGGGAGTTTTTCAGTAACGAGATAAAATAATTTTATTGTAGTTGTGTGCAATTTTTAATCAATTTTTTTCGAATGAATGCATGTAATAAACTACTCTGATCCCTTTAAAACATTTTCAGTTAAATTGTATTTTAAAAACAAATAATCGTTAAAATTGTTTCTGACAATAACCTAAAATGAATGTTACATTTTATGCATAACTGCGAAACTTTCTAAAATATATCGATGCATGCCGTCTAAATTGTTCACCAAACTATAACTTGTAAATGACTCTGGTGGTGGAATGTACAACGACCAACAGGTCCCATATGAGATTCGTTTTTATGGAGATATAACATAGAGTGTCAGTTATCAGTGCTCGAAGACATCGGTAGCTGAACGTTGCAAGATATATTAGCAAGAGTTTCAAAAATGTGGAAGAAATTAACCAAGTTATTCCATTCTACAAAGAAACATTTTCCACAAGGCCATGTGGCTGAAATCCCGAAACAGAAAAAAGGGAAAAGTATAGAGGTAAGATAGTACATTCAAGAGAAATGGTCAACGATGTTTACTTACACAAAGAGCATCTAACAATTTGTTTGTTTAATGATTTTCAAAAGTAATAAGTAATACGTTGTAATTTTCAATAACACTCTCATCAAATTAATATGCCTAAAACTATAATCATCAATGCACTGGTGGATTTTTTTTATTACATTTGTATTTGGTAATGAAAATGTAATACTTGGTAATGAAAAACGATAAATATATGTCTTCTGTTGAGACGACAAGTGCACTTAAGGTGATAGAACGACTACGAACGATGGGATTATATCAGGAAAACCATTATGGGCATACTTAAGACGTAGAAATACGGATAATGACAGAAAGTTACTGAAGTAAGAGACCAAAGGAGCAATGCTGTCAACTTAGTAATACTGTCGACTCGCGTTCGATACCTGTTCCTTTATTTTGTTCTCAGCTACTACGATTAATTGTGTAAATGTGTTGAAATGTTTGTCTCGTCGGAAACCTTGTAAGGACATCGAAATGTTCAACACAATAACACAGTTCCTTTCATGTCATTTATACAGAAAGTAGTTTTATGAGAGACTGTCATAGAAGTACGCGTTGAAATATTAGTAAAATGTAACATGCAGTGTTGCCATATCGGTGGAATACCCGCCGTTTTCAGCGGATTTTGAACTCGTACGGCGGAAAAAAAAATTAGTTTCGCGGACAGCTGAATAAATGGCGGAAATTAATAAAGTCAGTAAAGCAGTAAAATTAGCAAAGCATCAGTTTTCGTTAACATTTATTAATAAGTTGTTTAGCACAGGTGTATATTTTTAAAATTTCTATCTCCTAGTAAGAATAAATAATATAATACTTATATAATAAATTATATAATACCTGAAATCAATTGTTATTATGTTGCAAATTTTCACCCAAGTAATGCATTCTATATTATCTAAAAATTGAATTGCAGGTTCAATAAAGCCACTATATTTCGCAATCATATTTTTTTAATAGAATAAATTAAAACAACACTTAAATATGGAAAAAGAATTTATTTTACGTTTAGCGGATTTAGGCGGGAAATTTAAAACCAGTTCAGCGGAAACAAACGAACATGGCGGAATCCCTCTAAACACATCTGGCAACACTGGTAACATGTAGCGAGAGTATCTGCCCGTCGATACAAGGGAAAGAGCCAATGGGCGGCAGGCGTTGGGCAGGCAGTCTCGTTACGGTTATAAATAGAGCAAGACGCAGTGTCCTTACTAACCTGATATTTCCAATACATGGAGTCAGGTGTGGGTTCGAAACCCATGTTCCCACTCGGGAACTAGTTGGTAAGGCAAAATCCACACTCCACCATTGTGTGTTTCGTTCGGGCTGGACGGAGAAATTAAATAATGATGTAGTATTACCACCCTCTAGTAATCAAAATAATGATATTGTGGTTAATGAAGGTGATGATACGCAGAAGCCGGTCAGGGAAAGGAAACCTTTGTTTTGGATGAAGGATTGTTTATAACAAAATATTTTGTAGTATCCATTGGATGAGGAATTATGTTTATTTTATTTTATTGTTTATGTTTTTATATTGTTTATAACAAAATATTTTGAAGTGTGTATTCAATAAAAAAGAAAGGTGTAGCGAGAGCGACTGCCCGTCGATAACAGGGAAACAGCCAATGGGGGAAAGCGGTGGTTTGGCAACAGCGCGCCAGACGATGGGCAGTCAGTCTCGTTACGGCCATGATTAAAACAAGACGCAGTGTCCTTATTAGCCTAATATTCCTAATACATTTCCCTTTCCCTCTTCGTGTGTCCGAAACATCTACCCCTTCCCCTCTGAAGTTTAAAATATTCATATCAAAGAATTCATGTCCTTAACTCAACTTCTAAACACACTCCAAATTCCTAGTTTTTACCTTGCAGGATCGTATTGTAGAGCGAGGGAATCAAGTAAGGGCCATGCTTACGGAGGTTCGTGTATTTACGTAAGAAATGATATTGATTCTATCGTCTTGTCAGAATTCAATTTATATGTAGTTGAAAAAATTTTGAAATAACAGTCGTACATCTTACTACGCTCAAAACTATCTTACTTTGCATCTACAGACCTCCAACAATGCGAGCTTTAGATAATTTCATTTTCTTAGAAACTCTAGAGATAACTCTGAACAAAATTAGTAATTTATCTTTTAAATCCATTGTTATATGTAAAGATTTCAATATTGATTTTCTGAGCGAATCCCACGAAAAAGAGCAGTTTTTCAATATACTGCATTCTTTTAATTTAGATATTACAATGAATGTAAAGGAACAGATTTATATTACAAACAGCAATAGATCAAATTATAATTAACAAAACCACAACTGGATATGAAATAAAAACTACAAATCTATGTTTCAGTGACCATGATGCACAAATTCTTACAATTGCAATTTTTTTTTTATTAATAACATGAACACTCACACAAATTATTCACGCATGTGCAGAGCATTCACCAAAGTTAACATAAAATTATTTACGGACTATTTGCTGAAGGAACCATGGGACACAGTTTACAACGCTGTTGACAGAAATGAAAAATATAATCTATTTTCCTCAAAACTTTCATTTCACTTTAACGCATGCTTTCCTCTCAAAAAGAGAAAATTAAATATTTCATGGAAAAATAACAATTGTATCATACAAGGTATAAGAACATCGTGTAGAAACAAACGTACGCTTTACTTTATTTCTAAACATCATAACGTATTGCCCGGTTTCCATGTCCTCTTCCGAGAATTCAAAAGAATCTTAAAAAGAGTAATAGTTCAGGCAAAAATAATGAAAAATAATCATGATATTTAAAACGCTAGTAACAAAACTAAAGCAATCTGGAATATCGTAAAAAATACGCCCACATCATCTCGTTACTTAGTAGAGAATGTTGTTTAAAGGATAATGAAAGACAAGCAAGTAGTCCGGGAAAAGGGACAAATCTCTTCAACCAACACTTTTCTAGAATTGTGACTGAACTCACGAAGGGAGTGAAACCGTCAAATTCAACATCATTACCTTCCCAAAAAATTTTCGACACGATGTTTATTTCCGAAACTTCGTCTAACGAAATCTTAGGAATAGTCAGTGAACTAAAAAATAAATATTCATCTGATTTAGATGAATTTCCGGATTGTTTATTGAAAATTTGTGTACCTGTCTTTATGTACCCGTTAACTCACCATTTCAATGCTTCTTTATGCACAGGAATATTTCCAGATATTTTCAAAACAGCAAAAATTAAGCCACTTTTTAAAAAAAGGGAGCAGAAACGAAATTCAAAATTACTGACCAATTTCTCTTTTGTCAGGTTTCTCTAAAATATTAGGGAGGCTTTTCTATATGCGAATGGCAACTTTTCTAAGGAAAAACAAAGCGTTTTTAGTCTCACAACACGGATTTAGAAAATCAAAATCTACGGAAACTGCCATTTTTTCTTTTCTTAAAGATGTTGCTTCATCAATGGACCAAAATGAAGCACCCATTGGAATATTTTTAGATCTTTTGAAAGCTTTTGACGTTATTGACCATAACATCTTGCATTCAAAATTACCTTCTTATGGGATTCGTGGTATCGCTCTAGATTGGATAACCTCGTACTTTAAACATCGATATCAAAGAGTAAAAATACAGTACTGGCACGAGAGGACATTATTTACGTATCTTTCCAATTCTTTACCAATTGAATATGGGGTTCCGCAAGGCTCGATCTTAGGTCCTATCCTCTTTCTCTTATACGTAAACGATATGCCGTCGTCTATTAAAATCGGAAGAATGGTTCTGTTTGCCGATGACACGAATGTTCTTTGCAAAAAAGAAACAATAAATAGTACGATTTTAGAAGTTTCAAATTGGTTTTGTAATAACAAATTAATAGGTAATGAAGGAAAAACTGTTTCAATGTATTTTTCCATTTCAAATCAGCAATAGCATGCTCCATTGAAAATGAATAATGCGCAATTAACTGATGTTCAGGTAACAAAATTTCTTGGTCTCTCAATTCATTCAAACCTCAAATGGAATGTACATATAACAAAATTAAACACTTAATTAAGTTCATTATGTTACGCATTCAAAATTCGTTCAAATTCTGTCAGCTTTCATGCAGCTCGTTGCGTGTATTTTGCAAATGTACATTCCCGCCTAAGATAAAAGTCTGGGAAAACTCATCATGTAGTACTCAGACTGTTAGATTGCAAAAAAACATATTCGAATAATGAAAAAATGACATCCGCATTACCCTTGCAAGCCTCTCTTCATTGAGCTTGGAGTCTTACCACTGCCTTTCCTATATATTTACGAAACTGTAATACATGTCAAAAGTGACTTTCTTAACGGTGGGATCATATTTTCATGCAATACTGATATTTATAATTACCACACACGCCGTAAAAATCACGTTCATCAAGTGTCAGTATCAACAGCTCACTATCAGAAATCCACATGCAATACATGAACGCATTGCCAGATTACATTAAACAACTGAAGTCGGTTCGCAAATTTAAGTTGAAAGTAAAATTTTTTCTGCTGCATAACTGTTTCTATACAATTTGATACCATACTGATTGTCAAAAAGAAAAATTATGTTTATTTTAACAAGGCATTGATATATAATGAATTAATTTACATTTGAATTATATAATTTTTTTAAAAGACATAATATGTTTGTAAGAAATAATGTACTTCAGCTTCCGGGTCAATGACCCCCATCTCGATCAGGTTTTTGTCCAGTTTCCCTGATCCATTGAGCAAATGCTTACATGGCCCCTTGTTTTGCTTCTGGACGTAAATGTAACTTCACAATGCGCACGTTTTGTTGAACTCTCCTTTTGCTTGTAATGGTAAGAGTAGGGGTAAGGGCGAGTTGCTATTTTGTTAGCAATGCAGAAAAATCATACTTGCAATTCGTGTACCGATGCAAATAAGTTTTCTATAACTCGGAAACGAAAATGGCTATTATTCAAATATAGCTAATCTTGCGATTTTTAAAATTTATTTTTATTTATATATGTTAAACTTTTACACATCTTTCAACTATTTATAGTTAAAATGACAGGAAGGGATTCTGGAACTCAAGCAAACGTGCGCTGATAATCTTCTCCCCCCTCCGTCACATACAGTTTTTACTGTTCTTTTTTTTTTTTTTGACTGAATAAATCTAAATCTAAACTTTTTGAAATTGGCATCTGTTGGCAGTTCAAAGTTACAACAAAACTAGTATTGCGTAATGTTGTAAAAACTAGTTTCAAACATGATACTAGCGAGCAATTCGTTGTAAACAAGCATTAATACTGTAATGTGGGATATTTAGACAAAATGAGTTCTAAATAAAAGCAATTTGCAGTAAAAATACAAATTTCACAATTTTTCAATAATGTCAATTTTAGCTGAAAGATGAAATATTATTTGGAAGACGAATTTGTCTAAATTTGTTTTAAAAATAAACACTCAATCGCCTTGACCTAATTTACATGTGAAAACACTTTCATTAGCTACCATTTCCGTTCTGGTTGTATGTGGTTTTATTTGTTCTAACCTTTTTTGTCTGTTGAAAGTGTGTAGCGTGAAGCATTTTTGCCCTCTAACATTTCGTACATTAGACGTTGCATTTCAAGGCCAGGACTGTGTAACGCCTGCAGCCTCTGGCATTTTGCACTGAAGTGCAAGTGGTGTTGCCGCCAAGGCAACCCAAGTACAAGGTGTGAGTGATTGGCAGCTTCACAGCTCCTATAACTGTTGCGAACAACGGCTGGACATTGAATACCAGGCCATCAAATAGCCCATGACATGACATTATTTGCCTACTTATTGGAGGAAGTAGTATTCACACTGCAGACGAATTTTTTATATCCTATGCATGCAGTGCACACCCGTCGAGTTTTTAGGAGATATACTTTTTATGAAATAAGAGTGTTATGAATACAAATAAGAAGACAGACTTCTAATCTAACATTTTTACGCGTTGTAGTAAGCCAGTATTTACTAATATTCATTGTAATAATGTAGGGAAAATTGTTTTGCACTACTTTTTTATGAATAAAATTTTCTTAGTTTTGACGGAATCGACCCATTTTATTATAAATAGTTCATGAAAAATATTTTACTGCCATTATCAAACAAAAACGTTTCAATATTATAATTTTGTCTTTCAATAATACATTTTTTAGTTCTTGACTGACCTGATTGTTCCAATTACTCCAATAGCAAACATGTAGGAAAGCTTTACTTCTAATTCAAATCATTTTCTATATGTTATTTCCGTTGGATGGAGAAACGAATTGTTTAACTATTGAGGGGCTGGAACTTTTCTATGAGATACGCGGCCCCCGTGGATGTAGTCCAGGTCTCTCGTTTTCTTTGAACACCCTTGCAAAATTATGCAACTAGTATTCGATTCAACTTCTGCGCACTAAAATGTCCAAATTTTGTGTGAATTAAGCAGATACAGCGTGTGGTCAGTGTCTTCGGTATCCACGACACACGAAATCGATGGCTTAGTGCACAAACATTGAATTTTTCCACTCAAGGTTATTTTTGAGTTAATACCATTTTTTGAGTCTCTCGTTCATGTCTACGTAGTATACAAAGATTGTATGTTCGTATAAAAGATAGCCAACCGGCTTTACCGACCTTGAACATAGCTTTGATGGACGTCAAACCATTGACGACGCGTTAAACGCCTTGACGTTTCACCATGGTCGTTTCGTCTGGTGATTGTCAAAATATTCCTCAAATTTTGACGGACCGGTATCTGCCACCAACGTTTTTGACTGAACAAGAAATTACTACAAAGAACAATAAGGTTTTTATTAATTGGACGATCGTCATTTCGTAAGAAGATTCAGAATGTCTAATTCAGATTATATTTCAACTTAAATTTCAGCTTACAAACCCCTCAATAAACACTTTTCAATAAATATTTTAAAACAAATATTTAATACAAACCACAAAATACTCTTGATAGGTGATTTAAATGCAAAGAATATTGCTTGGGTATGTCGATCTACTTCTCCACAAGAAAAATACTGTTTAATTTAATCAGTAATAAGTACTGAAATTTACATGCTCCACGTCAACCTACTTACTACCCATATACATAGATCGACAATTGATCCTGATATACTGGATATAATAATTTCTAAAAACATACCAATAAATCAACTCCCAATACCAACGTTGAGTTCTGATCCCAGTTTTAATGACCCAGTTTTAATTAGTTTCAGTAATATTCATTCCGAATTTAAATCGACAAATTCAGTTATAACTGAAAAAATAAATTAGAATATTTTCAAAGCTAATGTTCTAAAGTGAGATAAAATTACTCAAAAACTGCACACATCAACCGATATAGACTTAGCAAATATTAACCTTCAAAATAATATAATTAATGCTATTCACTCATCGACTATTAAACACATTAAACGCAAAAAAATACGTGTTACCTGCCTTGATGAAACATATCTTAGAACTAATTACTCGAAAGCATCGAATTCGCAGTCAACGGCTAACAAGTCATAACCCTACAGTTAAATGCATCTTCAATGCGTTAACGCGACAGGCAAAATATACTAGAGCGCCTCAGATTCTTACAATTTTATACATGTACCTCACAGTTACAACCAAATTCAGCTTCAGTCTGGTCAGCCATAAAAGTAATTACTAAAGATAAAAAACATCCTCAACAGCCAGTGCTGAACCGCGTTGTAACCTGATGGTGTAGCCATTGTCTATACGATGAAAAAATCAATTCACGTTTCTTGACCAATCGTCAAGAGCGTCATTTTGAACAGAAAAGTGTCAGTGAACCGTAACGATGCGTGACTGATCAAAAATGACTATCGTCACGACAGATTTGACGAGTGTTGGAGTGTTGGTGAAATCGACAGATCATGCTTTTTTCCAGAAACCAAACACTGTCGTTCCATAAAATCTCCACATTCACAAGCTTTCAAACTTAGTTTACTCGAAACCAGGAATTCTAAACAGTGTGCATTAAGTCATCGAAATAAAACTGGTTCTATTTGATTTGTACCAATACTGTGCACAATAGCGTAGGTACATGCGAATCCGCGTCTTAATCTTAATCCTGTTCGCGGTTCGAGTCCTGATGGTGGTGGATTATCAACAATAGCTCGGTCGAACGAAACAAGTTTCTGCATGATAATTTTGAATTTCGACAGCTCTGATCAGTCGGTTCCTTGGAAGAAAGTAGACACTGATTGTTTACAGATATAGCATTTTCAAAGTTTGGGAAAATCTTTAAATCATATTTATAATTTTTTCATCTGTTTTAATTTTTAAATAGTTATTTAAGTCACTGACAATAATGATGACACATTTTATTCCTTTAAACTTCTCTTTAATTCTTTAATAATATAAACTAGTTATCAAAATGAATTTTTGGTGGGTTGGCAGTATATTCCCTAAAAAATGTTCAACTCCTTTTCCTAACACATTTTTATTTTCAATTAGCTTCGAGTTAAAGATTTTTTTAGTAAACTTTATAAAACTACACAATTTCTAGGGTGTTATCTTCAATGCTTTGTTTTTCGTCTACTACCTGAAAGTCGATGTAATAATCATGATGAATGGAAGAAGTGTGTTCTTACGACCCGACGAATGCGTCTCTGATGTAGAGTGTGAAGATTGGCCAGTCACTTCTTCCACCAAAGCAGATTGCGCGTCATCCTGAATAAAGGAAACGTTTGTCTTGCTTTGGGTATTAATAAAATGCTATTCTTCAGACTATTGAAACCAAGACTTTTAAAATTGTATCGTTATTTTAATTCAAAATAATAATCTAATAGTTATTAATCGAAAATCAAGGTTGTTGTTTTTTTAATTTATTTTCTGCCTGTTCGGCATAATATGCCTTTCAGGGTTTTTAATTTACAATTTATTACTACACATAATTTTTGGCCTATCGGCTAACAGTATTTGAGGAGGGGCACACGGCTACCTCGTAAACAAAGTCTGCAGAGCAGTAATTCAAAAGTAATTCATTTTAAGTTTGGTTTATTATTATTATTATTATTATTATTATTATTATTATTATTATTATTATTATTATTATTATCATCATTATTATCATTATTATTATTATTATTACTATTATTATTATTCACCTTTAATTATTCTAATTTAAGGTGGTTTAAGAGAGTCTTTGGGGTATCGGGAAATAATGCGGGTTGGGATGGAAGCATTTTTGCCTAGATTAAATATTTGTGCACTTGTACACGTCGGAAGCAGGGTGAAAAATCTGTTACTCATCTGTTGAATATATTCGTTAATGGAAGGAATGTTTAGCACTCTGTGAATTTGCTTATTTGGAATAAACCAAGGGGCTTGTACGGCTTTTCGTAGGTACTTGTTTTGTATGATTTGTAGTTTCTTTAGATGTGTGTTTGCTATATTGTTCCAAATTTGACAGGCGTATGTTAATGAGGGACGTATAATCGTTTTAAAAATTGATAGTGCGCAGTCCAGATTAAGTGATGACTTGTTATTAAATATGGGGTAAAGTTTGGTAATTTTTGTGTAACACCCCCGGTCGTCTCGTTAGAGAACGCCCGGTTAGCGGCCCGGTTATAGCTCAGTCGGTGATGGAAGGAATCGTTGAATAGATACAATGGCAAAAAACAAACACTTTGATCACTGGTAAAAATTACTTTTATTTCTGGGCAATCAAATCTAATGCCCCAGGGAAGTTACATTAGCAAATTGAGTGAAAAAATGAGAAAATTGGGTGAAAAGAAAAGAAGATGAAAAGTTAGTATTCAGAGTAAAGCTTAAAAATTAGGAAGAATTATAATTAACATTACAATGGTAAAAAACAAAAGTTACGGGTCAATGTGCCATAGCGCGGCACCGCATTACAAGTTTTACACAGGGACGAATGCCCTTGAATAATACTGCCTGGAGAAAGGTCTTTGCGCGCCCGGGGAGGGCGGGCGCGGTCGAGGAGGCGGCTGGGCGTCCTTCAAAAGAATTCAGCGGAGGTCGACGGCCTCCCGTGCCAACAGCTGAGCGGTCGGGTCGTTGACGTCACCAAGGGGTGGTGGCGCGTGGCTGCGGTGGTTGAACTCGGAGCGGCCGGGATTCTCTCGATCTCAGGAGCGTAGCAGTCAACTATGCGTACCTCTGCTAGGGGGCGACGGCGTCTGGTAGTATCTGGCAGAACTGGCAGAACTCGGAGTGGCCGGGCGATCTCAGGAGCGTAGTAATTAACCATGTGTCTCTCTGATTCTCATGGTAATTGTCGAACACAACTTCGGAAAGTCAAGAACTCCTTCAGATAAACATTCGCCTCTCTTCACAACTAATTCCCACTTCAGAGCAGTTTTCTCTGTCTACTGCAGTCGGCTCAATGCTCAGGCTCGCAGTAAAATTATATAAGTCCCTTATAGGCGTACTCGCCCGAATAACTCCCCCCCAGAGAAATTTCTCTCCCCAACTGCCCTCAGCCTAATGCTCTGGCCCCGTCTGATGCTCTGGCCCGTCTGATGCTCTGGCCCTTCTGATAAATTTTACAAGTCTTTCAGAGACACACTGGTCTCTCCCCGACGAAAAGTTACCCCCCCCCAGAGAAGTTTCTCTCCCGACTGCCCTCAGCGTATTCTCAAGCTCTTCTGACATTCTATCAGTCGAAATCGCATCAAGTCAACTTTTACCCCCACCCGCTTTCTCGTGTGCTCCAGCTCCTTATAATAGTCGCGTCGCTATTGGCCAAAGGTAACGACGCAGTGCACTATTTTCAACCAATCGCGACGGGGAAGCCACGCGATCTGCTCTCTGTGCCAGCTGCGAGTGCACAGTGTTATTCTTATTCCTTCTAGAACATCGGCCATGCCTGCGCAAGGGAGCGCGTCGTCCGGTGAAAGAATTTATCACTCTGGGTTTCCCCGGATGTAAGCGGGCGTTCTAGAAATTTCGCAGCCGGTCTTGCGACCACGTGCCTCTCTCAGTGAATCTTTTCACAACTGACCCTTATAACGACTTTCTTAATGGGCCGGGGGCGCAAATGGCTGTCACGATAAGCGAGGTTGCGCGCGTGTCGCCATCTGTTTATTTTCCCAATAGGACTCAGGGTGGCCGAGTTTGTTTTATTTAATTTTCCTGGTATGAGGAAATCGGTATCGCTACATTTGAGTATGTTTTATTCGTTATTTCTTGACTATGTTTTTTCCATGTTAATTTTTGATCCAGTAATACACCCAGATATTTTACGGGCGTTTCATTATTGAGCCAAGGAATTGCATTTTATTGATTTTAATTTGTCCTGGTTGATGTATTTTTCTTAGTGAGAATATTTTAGGTTGTGATTTGGTAGGGTTTATGGCAATCCTCCATTTCATTGTCCATTCGACAAAATCATTTAAGTCCGACTGGAGATCTTTGCAAGCGTTGGTAATGTTTGAATTTGCATTAAATAATACGGTATCATCTGCATAAAGTGCTATTTCTGAGTAAGTCATTTCTGGATAGTCTGCTATATATATGTTGAACAATAAGGGAGAGAGTGGGGAACCTTGCGGCACGCCGGCTTTGATGATATGTGCTCTTGATTTATTGTTATTAATACTAACTTTGAAATCCCTCTCTGACAGAAAGCTTTTAATGATATTTTGGAGATAATCGGGGGTTCCTAAGGTTTGCAACTTGTAAAGTAGCCCAAGATGCCACACGTTATCAAAGGCATGTACGATGTCGAGAAAAATTGCAGCTGTATACATTCGGTTATGAAATGCTTCAGCAATGTACTCCGTTACTCTTAGTAGTTGATGGCTTGTGGAGTGGTTTGGACGGAATCCGAATTGCGTATTTGGTAGCGCATTTGTTTCGGTAAAAAATTTGAATAGTCGGGATTTTATAAGTTTTTCGAACATTTTGGCAAAGGTCGGTAACAAACTAATTGGTCTATAGCTAAGAGGATCTTGTGGATTTTTGTTCGGCTTGCAAAATGGTGTTATAATAGCAGTTTTCCAGGTCTTTGGATAATAGCCTAATCTTAGACAAGCATTATAAAGAGCTGTTAATGCAGTAATTGCATTGCGAGGTAATTCTTTCATCATTTTATTATTTATTAAGTCATGGCCTGGTGATTTTCTCGGTTTTAAAGCCTTAAATATTTGTATGTCTCAGACGGGGATATAAATTGAGTTTTTGTTGGGACGGAATATCGCGGTATTGATAAATTTTCTTCCACTTCTAATTGGAAGTCAATGTCGGTTACCGGGTTAGTTATAAATATTTTCTCAAAATGGTCCGCTAAAGTTTCAGCTTTTTCGAAATCCGTCGTTGCTAGTCCTGTGTTAATCGATAATTGAGGGATAAAAGATTTTTCTTTTCTAATCATTTTAATTGTATTCCACATTGTCCTGGAGTTTGGAGGGATGCTGCCTAAAAAGTTTTGGAAATGTGTACACCTCACTTTATGTAATTCTTGTTTAATTTTTACCGATATACTATTTAATTTTTGTTTCACAATTTTATTGCGTGAATATTGCCACATTCTACGAAGGTTATGTTTTTCTTTAATTAAATTTAGGAGTGGTTTAGAAATCGGAGTATAATTTTTGGTGAAATTCCTAACTTTAATAGATGACCTTTTGACAGCATTTTTAATTGTTTTCGAGAGAGTTGATACCACTGTCTATTTCAGATGATGTTTTAAGATTCTTAGGATACTGACATTCATTTGTTAGAATGTTTCTATACATGTCCCAATTTACTTTTCCCTCGATAATTTTTTCGTTTTGATGGGCCTGAGGTTCAGCATTGAACGAAATTATTACTAGATTGTGGTCTGAGTCTAATTCTGGTTTCACATTTTGGTAAATCGGAATGTTTAAATTTTGTGTAATAACTATATCTAGAATATCAGGAACTACATTTGGGTTATAGGGGTAGTATGTGGGCTCTGGAGGAGCTAGTATATTTAGATTTCTTTGCAGTGCGAATTTATGAAGAAGTTTCCCATTATATGAAGTAGTATTACAGTTCCAAACTTGGTTTTTACAATTCAGGTCTCCTGCTAATATTATTTGCGATCTTCCATCAAATAATGCTTTCAAGAAACTCGAGGGAAACTTTTTGTTGTGAGGTTTATATGCTGCAATCAAAGTTATGTCAGAAGAGATCAATTCAATTTTGATAATAATTGTTTCTATTTCATTTGAGGATGGGGATTGTATCAGTGTATGTTTAATTTTCCTATTGATGAGAATTGCTACCCCACCTGATGCTATTTGAGAAATTCGATCACTGCGGTATGATAAATATTTTGGGATCGAAAATTTTTCTACCGGCTTTCGATGTGTTTCTGAAATACAAGCAACATCTATGTCATGGACTTGTAGAAAGTATCTTAGTTCGTTCTCTTGGCGTTTTACGCCATTTGCATTCCAGTTGAGAATTTTGAAGTTTTCTATTTTATTTTGTGCCATTGATATGAACAGAAATAAGTCTTTGAACCATTTTTTGCAACTGAGGAATGATTGCAGAAAGAATATTATTTATAATTGTTTGGATTAGGTTTTCGTTTATTACATTTACATTTTGGAGAACTGGGGGAGAATTCCTGTTATCTGGCCTAGGCGGCAGACTAGTACGATAAGCGAAAGAAGGCAAGGGCGTTGAATTAAGCGGCAGAGGAGGAAACTCTTGAGGGGCATACTGATAAGGTTGCGTGTTCTGATTTAATTGGTGATTAGAGAACTGCCTATTTGGCAGTTTGTGAGCTGAAAATTTTTGATTAACCTGATTCCAATTATATTTTTTAACTGCTTCTTCGTAAGCTTTGCAGCCTTTATAGTTAGCCGTGTGCTCCCCACTGCAGTACATTGGTACATTATTATGTTTAGGTTTATCACATTGCGAGTAATGATGTCTTTCTAAGCATCTCACACATCTAGGGCGTCTTCCGCAATTTGCCTGTGAATGACCGAAAGTCTGACAATTTTTGCACATTATGGGAGTTTTAGACTTTATGCGAATTTGAACTCTGACAATGCTGTATATAAACTGATTTATTCAAAAATTGCTTTGTTATTTTCATTAACCGTTAAATCGACCGCAACGGTAGTTAACGGTTTACGTTCTCTTCCGAACAGTCTAACAACTTTTAATACTTGAAAGTTTTTTGAAAGTTCGTTAAATATTTCCTCTTCTGAATAGGTAATTGGCAGGTCTTTTATTACAACCGAAAAATATTTTTGGGTAGGGTCCCTATACGTGTGATGCTCGATTTACTCTTTTTCACAGAATTTTCGGTATTCTCTATAGTCCTCTATTGAGTTGAATTCAATTTTAATAGTGTCTTTATCTAATTTAGTAGAAAAATTGTTTTTTGTAATACCTTTTAGTTCACTGATAAATAGGGGATAGTCGAGTACTTTATGGACATAATAGGGGGTATTTTAATGATGGATTCTTCACTTTCTTCCCTTTGGCGAATTTTCTTCGGTCATATTTTGAAAACCTTGGTACCTATTTTTGACGGGCACGTTGTACAATATTCTTTTAGAAGCATTATTTTCATCTGGTAGATCTACGTGCATGCGTTTTAGACTTTAACTGTTTTCATTAAACCACTGGTTGACTGTTGACTAACTGATTGCTGTGGGGCAACACCATACCTGTTAAAATAAGCATCTTTAGTGCTTACTGACTGAAGGTTGGTCAGAGTCCCTTCCGTTTCTCCATCCTGTTGCTGGGAGGGCGGTTGTGACGTGTTGTATTGTTCCAGGGGTTGAATATTTTCCATTTGGGGTGGAAATGGAAGCACATCTCCATTCATTGCTGTGAACTGATTTGGTGTGTCACCATTTAGCACGTGAGCTGCTGACACTAGTAGACCCCCCCAGCACGGGGGGACTTGTTGGGAACATACAGCTTTCGCTGCAGCACTACACTTTCACTGTCGACTAATATATTTTGTTAAGCACAATAAAAAAATACTGTTTCACTAAAAAAAAAAAAACACCGTTCGAAGTATGGGGAGCCGTTGGTAGCGGCGCCCGTTTGTACTTGCACTAAACACGAGTTTGAGCGTAACACTGAAGCACAGCGATAAGCGGAGCTATGTTAGCTCTACGACGTCTAGAGCGAGAATCAAAAAATCAAGGTTTAATGTTAATTATATTAAAAAATGTCCAGTGAATTTATAAATAAATTAAATACCAACGCAACCAACTTTGAGGTTAAGCTAGGGTCAATATAATGCTAACCCGTACTTACATTGTTTCCAACATCCGATGATTTAATCGGTGAATAGGTTGGATCAGCTTCACTGTCAGCCATTGGTTAATGAATGTCGATATCATCATCATTAAAAACAGTTCTCTTTTAACATTGCACTGATTATTGCAGCCATCACCCACGTTGAAACGTGGGGTTAGCACTTTTTTAAAAACCTGGAAACTAAGAATAACACTTCTGGTCAATAAAATCAATAGATTGCCTAGCGATTTCTAGCAAAGCTAGAGGTAGCTAAATGAGGTCATTAATTACTTCATTCAAAGAGACAATGGACTGCGCAGTGTCTTGTTTTGACAAATGTGAGGGTTAGCACTATCTTCCCGAGACCCCTTCAATTATAGAAGATGTCGCAGTAATATCTTCAAAACAACGGGCTACGGACCACATCCGATCTTTCCTTTTTCACGCTGTCCCCATTCCCAACCTTAGAACCTGCCGATGGGCTAATTCCCCATCTCTCATGATCTAGCAGACTCCGAAAGTACTGCAAGTACGCAGATGCAAGGTCAAGGATCGAATCGGACTCCAGTCCAATAGGAAGTTGGGGAAAGAGCTCCATCTACCAAAGAATGCAGGATCCCATAAGCGCCGCTTCAGAAGCGCTGGCCGACGCAGCGGCAGGCGCGGAAAAGCCCTATTATGGGAGCGCGCAGCGTGTGGGTCACGGAGACGGACGCACCGCACATTAACGCGACTGTACGGCTGACGCAATGCCACGTGGCGGGGCATGTGTGTGGCGACGCGCTCGCCCTGCGCGGCTGGAGATTTACGCCGGCTTCCATTTCGCTCCGTCCGGCCATCGGCTCAGCCGGTGGGCATTTAGAACGGTCTGGGGTGAGGGAGAGGCAGCGTTCGGGCGGATGCTTGACACTACTTCCCGCAGAGACAAGAAGAGCTGCGAGCAGCTCATTGTAGTAATTTCTTCTAACTACCTGTTGCTTGGAATTATGCTGTATTTAGTTAACGTTCAATGTAAACGTTGCGGTGTGTAGAATGAGCGAAATAGTACATAGATGGCCAAGTGCGTTACTACCAAAATCTCCAACGAACAATAACGAAATGTAAACCATAGCAACTTTTCACGGATGGATCCAAGCAAGAATCAAGAACTAGTGGAGCTGTTATTTCCATCCACCCACCCCTAAGTACCTTTTTCGCCTCCCAGATTTCTATTTCATATTCTCATGTGAAGCCTGGCCTATTATCAAAGCAATTTATATTAGCATTATAAGACAAGTTAACTCAGATATTGTTATTTTTTTTGACTCACTATCTGTTCAATCCTCTGTCTCAAACCGTTATTTCTTAAATCCTCTGATCCAAGAAACCAAAGAAAAGTTTTATCACACCTTCCTTAAAGGATACCGCAATACAATTGTAATGATTGTAACTGTAATGATTGTAATTGTAATGATTGTAACTGTAATGATTGTAATTGTAATGATTGCAACTGTAATGATTGTAATTGTAATTATTATAATCATACTTTATAAAATTCTATAGGAGCTTTGATCATAACGCATTCAACTGGGAAGTATCCATTAATATGAATACTTAGGCACGTGGGTTCTGGAGACATGAGACCACCCGCTGGCAGCCATCAGCGTCAGGAGTAAGCCCTTAAGGTGACGGACGATATGACCGAAGCAGAGGCCCGAGCACAGAGAGGCGATTCAACGCCTTATGGCCACGTCATGTTTTGGGAAGGGAGGCCACGTGCAACCCAAGTGGAAGCGTATGATACACAAAGCCCTGAGTACTATAAAATACGCCCACGGGCCCCGCCCGGGGGACTCTCCGAGCTACCGTCTACTTGGACGGAGGTCTCCACGTCACTTTGATGTAGCTTTGATTTCTGTGTAACTTCATTTCTGTGTAAGTAAAGGACTCTTGTTTCGACATTTGCTAAAACATATTCTGTCTTTCATTTTCACTTGTGCTGATCCACCATCCTGCAGTCTTCTGAAGGGACCTCCCAAGGACCCATAAGGACCCAAGGGGCTCCCAAGGACCCATAAAATCTAAATAATTTGTAATACGCGTTTGCTGCTTTAACTGCGACGCCCTGCCTGCCTATATCATTGTGGGTGCAAGCGGGGCCTAGCAAGCAGCAACTTACAAAGCATTACACAATATCTTGACTTCCTTCTCGCATTGGCATCCCGAGAAATGAAGAAGCGCATGTAGCAGCGAAATCAGAAATCTCTCTTCTCGAAATTGAAACTAAAGTTGGCGGCTCACTTCCTGATCTTAAAAATTACCTCTTACTTACTATTAAAAAGCTTTGGGACCGGAATTGGAAAATGTTGCCTTCTAAATTAATGCGGTCAGGAAGAATATCGAGGAATCTCCCATCACGTCCATAGTCTTAGCAGAAGACATCAAGTGGTTATAACCAGACTGCGTAATGTAATGTAATTTTAACCTCAATAACAGCTATCTGATGAAAACGTCTGCACCTGAACCGTGAACAAATTGCGATCTTTTAGTATCTGCTAAGCACCTCATTGTTGGTTGCCATGTGCGAGTAATGACGACTGAAAGAGTAAATCTTAATATTGATAGTGATCTTCATTGTTTATTCAACTATTCGGGATACATGAAGATTATTCAACTCCTTGCCAAAATTATACTGGTAACTTGTATTTAGCAATTGATTAGATATTGTTAATATGTTATATATACTCCTTTCAATATTCCGTACATTTGCAATTGTACTGTATTTTGTAACTGTGGTCACCAATGAACTAGTTTTTTCTAAGGCGACCTTAAATAAATAATTTAAAAAATAACGAATTTCTTTTATTTCTTGGAAAAAAATTTGATTATCCAAGTAGGAATCACTGGTATGTTGGAATTCAAGAGGATACACTGTTAAACAACGCTATTCATGTATTGACCAAATAGTTGTTTCCAAACGACATTTAGTACTTGACTATCTTATGTTATGGCGAAAAAATGTTTTAAAAATACAAAGGAAACCCTCGTTAATCACTCCCGATATACTGGTTAACGTCACATACAAGATAGCCATTTTATAATATAGGTCAAACATCGTAACAAAGATTATATATGTTATCGTAACAAAGCAAAATTAGGTTACAGAAAAGATATTCCATACTGATGGGCTAGTTTCAACGGTTCTTAAAATATAAAAGCAGGGTTTAAAATATTATGTGCCTGCTCTACCCTGTGTCGTTACTAAATTATCCTCAACTTTCGTTGAAATCCGTAATACATAAAATTATTTTTGGCGGTAATTGAAAATAAATTTGTCACCTCTTTGATAATTGTTTATTATCTAAAACAATACCGTGGATTTTTTGTTTACTTGTTTGATATAGATTTAAAAATCTTACACAGTTGAAGAACTGGAATAAAGAAATGTGTGGGCTCAGGGCTACCCACACATTCATTATACCGACTGGCTACTACACTGTCGCGAAGAACGCACCGTGATGGAGAAACTAACCGGATTAAAATAAGTATAATTACAAGCATTATTACATAGTTGAAGTTGGGTAAGTGGAATTTCAAGAGACAATTTTTATCATCACTTAATGATCTCAGTTATTGAAGTTCAAGTTCAAAAGATATCTCACGGAGGAAATCGCTCATGCAGATTTGGACCACGTGTTCCAGATACAAAGGTGAATCGTAAACAAAAATGCAATATTTTTACAAGAAACTTTATTTATAAAAGTGTAATGTAATTGACTTTTTTACTTCACATAAATATTGCAAATAACAATTAAAATAAAAATGTGGATTTTGGCAAATTGAATTCTTTAAAAAGTTGTTGTGTCTTGCCTTTATCATAATATTCACTCAGTATCTTTAATTTGTTTCTTACTGTCAACAAATTCAGCTTTCACTTCAATATTTGCATGGTGCGTCCAGCGCACGGATTGAAAGTTCTTCCTTCGCGTTCTGCCTACTGGGCTTCAACACAATTTTCGGTTAGTTAAAAAAAATGAAGAACGTGTAGAAACATCCAAAAATGTTGGTGCTGGATTAAGTGGCTCATTGCATCAACTAATGACACTACAGTGTCTGTGGTTGGAAGGTTCTAGGATGCGAGTCACGACGGTGGCAGGATGTTTGACACTACCTAGATGGCTAGGTCGAATTCGTTGGAGAATTCTAGCAGTCGGCTGCTCTGATCGGTAGTTTGCCGTGGTTTCTCTCAGCAACACCAGGCGAATGCTGAAGCAGTACACAAACCGCGCGCGATCTTTCCTTGCTCTTCCTTATCCTATCCTCTCCATTTACCCGCTTACGCCTACATTCACTACACTAGCACATATGTCGAGGCACCAGTAGAGAGCTTAGAGCTTGTGTCCCGTGAGTGGGAGACACCTGGATGGGGAAATTCCCACTAGCCAACGTATAGGTCGGCGCCGGCTGTCTCCATCCAGTGGACGAGATATCACCGCTACCTCCCGTCATAAAACACGAACTACATTTTCGGAACTAATGACCATAGTAATTGACATGCTCGTTGACATAATAATCCATAATTTGAAAAATTTTGGAAAATGTTATCTTACCGAGAATCCACGCAATAACCTCGGAGAAACGTAATACCTACGATTATTAATACATTTTTATTACGCATCTACTATAATCAGCACGTCATAATAACTACGACTAGTTGCGATTATTTCTAATTCAAGTTTATTATACATGTACCATAATCAGAACATGTGTTGTTCTTAATTTTTATATTTTTTTACACGAATTGTAATAGCTCGTTGCAATAAAAGATGTGATATTTACTATTTTGCATCTGGGATGCGCTTTGACTCCATAGTTTTCACTGGGTTAATATTTCTGCGGTGGCGGGAGGCTGAAAGTGTTGCGCCCGCTGCAATATTCATCATAACAAAGGCCGGTGCACGGGCGCATGGCTCGGCGCGGCGCGGCGCGGCGCGGCGCGGCTGCAGCGTGGCGTGGCGAGGCGTGGCGTGGCGGGGGGCGCAGTGAGGTGCGGGGCGGGAGCGCTGGCGTGGCGCGGAGCGGCGAGGCGGGCCGGCGACCTTGATACAGTACTCCGGCCGCTCGGGAGCGGCGACCGCGCTGGCGGCGGGCCGACGACGGCGATCGCAGTAGGATGAGGCCCGCCACGCCGCGTCTCCGCTCCGCGCCGCGTCGCTCGCCCCACGCGGCCCCGCACGTTTCCCGCCAACTCGGAACCCGCTCTCGAATAAAGAATTTTTGCCTAGGGATGAACGCAGGTTGTTTAAATTATCGATTTAGGATCGCTTATGACAAACTTGATTCTCTTAAAAATCAATTTAAAAAAAATAGATTTTCCAAGAATCGATTCATCAAAATTCAGAAAGAGATTAAACAAAACAATATTTTTAGAAATAAATATTTTGGTTGTTTATAATAACGAATAAATAAAAGCAATTTTGGATATAATATTGTATTTTACAATGTACAAATATTAAGCTACTGTGTGGGTGTTTAAAAATTATCAGAATTTGTGTGCTGAATGATACGATTAGTGCACCTGTATGTAAGTGCTCTTTCTATTACAAAATGACACTTTGAACTTATACTGTGGATTTCACTGGTTTAGCTATGTATTTGCCACTCTTTGGATGAAAAGGAGCTCAAAAACAGCAGTGCTGTACAGCAGTAAATTGAGTGCAATGAGTGCTAATGATTCGCTTCCAAGCTTAAAGAATCGATTCAAGCAAAAAGCGTAGAGAACGGAATCGATTCAAAAGATCGATCTTTTGGTTTAAAAAACGATATTCTGAGAATCGATTCAGAATCGCATATCGTAACATTTGCCGCCACGCGAGACTGACGTGCTGCGCCCTTTTAAAGTTATTCTTGATTGGTTGTTTCCACGGAGCCGAGGCAGAAACTGTAAGGTGGACGATGAACTCGACGAAAACAAGTCTTCTCTATACGTGTTAACTTAGAATTGTTTTTCATAATTTCTTCAATTTTATTTAACACAATATGTACGTAAAGTCATGAACTCATTTTCATAGTCAGCGTCGCATGAATATCTTAAAATCAAAATACCTTAAAAATCAGTTCCATGCTGTCAGAGTCAGATATATGTATCATTAGGATGATCTAAATATGGATTCTCTATGGAATTTAAAAAAATAAAATTAAGATATTTTTACTTATGTATCATCTAAACTTAATTATTTTTTTTTTTCAAAAACATTGAGCATGTGATTGGTCTGCATATGCATTAATTCAGCCACTCACGCAGATCTGTTTCCAATATTTTCACAACAATACTGGCGAAACAGTGTAGATCCGAATTGTCATATCTACAATATTTCTCTAACCTGAAATATGTAATATTTGAGCATAGTATTTGAATATATAATATTTCTATGCACTTTAATACGTAAAATCAATATTACCATTTAAATGCATTTTAAAGATATAATACTTCATTAGTTTTTTACTTTAGCGTATACGGAGTATTATGCGTAGTATAAGTAAAGTTATGTAATGCTTAGGAAAATCGACTTTTCAGATTTCAACGCAAATACATGTTTTGGACGGGCAATTTTGTCTGTCCGTGCGTCCGTGAACATCATTACCGCCGAAACCATACGTGGAGTTTTTCCAAATTGAAGACACCTATGTCCATCTGGCTCAAGTCAACGCTTTGAGATTTTGAAAAACATGCTTTAAAAGTTGGGGGTACTTTACATGAAACCCCAAGGACATTTTCAAAATTTTCCCAAAAACGTCTCCAAATTTATTCTTTAAATTTCTCGTATGGATAGAGTAAAACACACTTATCAAGGTTGTATAGGACCAATTTTCTAGGTTAACTTTGGATTTTCGAAAATTTCAAATTTGTTCGGGCGTTTTCCTACAACTACAAAATTGAAGATAGACATTTTCCCGTCAAATAAAATTTGTTCTTCATAGTGACTTCTTTCATTGAATCTTCTCACATTTTTTGAAAATTTTAGTTGTTTTCGCAAAATATTGTGAGCAATAAGTGCAATTTTAAAAAATTACAAAAATAAGATTTTCTCAAAAATGTTTCTCTTTATTCTTTAAGCTTTTGGTAGGAATAGTGCTAAATGTACTCTTTAAGATGACACACGCCATATTACTTGCATATCCTTTTTGTTTTTTCAAAAATTAATTAATATGCTCATTACTAGCAATTTGTAAACACTATTGTATTTGCAAGAGAAAGTGCTTCAAATGACTTGTAATGAAGTTATTCGAAAAACCAAAAATTTTCTGTGAAATGGAGCTTCAAATTTCAAATTTACAGTAGCGCTTAAGCGCCATTTTCTTAAAAACGGCTGCAAATGTTTCACATAAAATTGCAATTTAGGACGAAATTTTACTGTTCTTTAATATTCAGAAAATAATATTTCCGTTCTATTATTAGGAAACCGGAAAATTAAGAAAATTTACCTACCGAAAAATGTACGTTGGGCGGTGATAGATGGCAGCTGGCAAGTTCGTGTAGCTAGCCAAGAGCAAAGAAATAGAAAACTTATACGGGAAAGTCTGTGCCATTTTGTAGCACTACTTGTTTCAATATGTTTTTATTTGACATATTCTAGAGAAAAATGCATTTAGATAATGGGAATTAATTATTTGATCTGAACACGTTCTACTAATCTACTGATTTATTTTCGTAATTGGCCTCTAACCCGTCGTAAAAATTTAATGGCAGGATGAGTTAGTTACTTTTATTTCTCAGGAATATGAATTGGTTTTTCTCATGACAGCATTTTTGAACTGCAGTCTCGTTTATTCGTTGGTATTTGACTTAAAACTGCGTATATAGTAGACTATCGATTGAAACCCTGAAGAGGACTTCCAGAAAGCTTCCTCATATAGGGATTTTCATAAATCAATATTCCTTCTCACAATCTAGCAGCTCTGCAGTTCTAGAAGGAACATTTTGCAATTCGGACATTCACAAATTGTAAAACATTGTTGTGACTTGTCTTCGATACCACAGATTTTTTACAGAAAAATATTTCAAATATGATTATAAAAACAAGGTCATTAATATTGTCGAATTTTCCTTACAGTAAATGCCACGCATACCGGAAGGTCATATCTAACGTTTTTTTCTTAGTATTGCATATGCATTGTTCCCAGGAAGATAAGACATCTGTCATTTCAGGAAACGAAGTGCCTCTCCCTGCATTTCTTCATGTTTTGCTGATACATTTTTAAGTGCATTCCACTTGATACTGTCTGAACTCGAAGGAAGCGGTGAAAGAGTGGGATCCGCTTAAGAGGGGGCAGAGAAAGGAAGACGATGTGAAACAAGAGTAAGAATCATCATAACAGAGCCCGCGCCGGCAGGAAGAAATCCAAAAAGAAAAGTGAAACTGCAGGAGGGCAACGACCCCAGTGTAAACATGCACAAGAGCAAGAGCGCGAGCGGAGCGCGCCTCGCTCCCGCGTGGTCTCGCCACGCCGAGGCATCCCCGGCCCCGCGGCCCTCCCCACCTGCAGCGGTCCCACGCCGCGCGGTTTCCCGCCAACCGCGCCGCCGCCCCCCGCCCTGCCCCCGCCCGCGGCCCATGGTCCCCACTCCCCTGCCGACGCGCGCAGGAGGTCTCTCTCTCTCTCTCGTACGCCGCGCCACGCCACGTCGCGCCGCCCGCGCTCCTTCCCGCTCGGCCGGCCACGCTCCGCCTCCCTCCCCACCCGTCCCATCGCCTCTTCCTTCCACGGTAAAGAGCCCCCCGCCACGCTGCTCCGCGTCACGCCGCGATGCCCGTTCGCGTGGAGGGCCGCTGGCCGCTGGCCGGCTGCGGCGGTTGACTGGCGACGAGAGGACCTCGACCTTTTATCTCGCACGCCGCGAGGACGCGCCGGCCGCCCGGCCGCTACGTGCCTGTGTTGGACGTTGCTTCGCCCCGGTACGCCGCGCTTGGGTTCGCGGGAGAGAGTTTTGACATTCCGCTCTGACAAACGAAGGTCACATGCTCTAGGGAGTAAACACAAAAGATTGTCTGAAACGGAACGCCTTTTCCGATGTTTTGGCTGTTTTCAAAGGTTGTCTTCTTACACAGGATGTTTTTTTCTGCTCTTGGAATATCATGAACGAACACATCCAGGGATTTTTTTAAAGTATAACAGACTTACGTTAATTATTGATATTAACATACCTAGAAATGTTATGAGTGTTATTACTGCCGATGCCGAAAGTTAAAAATCGAGGCGGAGCGTTTTATCGGTCACCATAAAATCTCTTTTTTTTTTTTTGAGAAAATGTACAGTACTGCGATATGAAACACATGAATTCTGTTGTTGCGGCACGATAATCGATATTGTTGGGTATTGCTTCCGATATATCTATTTCAACAATACACTAGTATTGATGGATGATGCACGCTGAAAATTCGTATACCGTGATTTGAGAAAAGAGGATGCAAATAATTCTCCTGAATCTAAAGATACTTAAAGAAATGATTTTCGATGAGGAAGTTGGGGCGACGACTTCCAATGGCACCTTCAGATCGTAAGTAAATATGATTACCGGAGAAGTTTCATTTGGTGGAATGCCAGGAAAATGAGGTTAATATACCTAGTACACATTTTTAATTTCATTATTAATATTACAGTCAACAATAATTAACCCCAAAATTAATGAGATACTTTTATTCTGAATTGTTTGAATCTGATTTATATAAAACATCGCCACTTTTTTATTTAACATTTCCCTTGCGTTGAATAGATTGTTGTTTATTTATGTTGCTAAGGATGTTAAAACCCGTTGCTTAGGATTTTAAATTTCTTAACATACAGGTGCACTTAACAGATTTATAGGTTGCATGTTAATAAGGGTTAAAGACGCATGAGACCGATAAATATATTAGAAGAGTTACTTTTTGAATCAGTTTTGACACTGTTCCAGTTCATAATCTAATAATACCAATATTCTGTACGATCAGTGCTAGGATTTAAATTTCAATCCTTTCAATACACTAAAATATCAGCACTGAACATGAGTTAAAATACGAACAGAATTAAGACCAATCGTTTATGACACAATGAAAGGTAAACTTTACATCTCTTATTGAACATACGTATGTCGAATTTAAAAAAATCGTCAAATCTGAAATTTTCTTACAGTTTGAGATGCAAAACTTGAAAATTATTGTGAGTGACAAAGCAAATTTATGAACGACGGCACCTTTCGTTGCAAACGTAGTACTAGACAACGATAGGAGTTCAAACGAAGAGAGAAATTCGGAAATAATGTTGAGATGCAGAGAGAAGTAACATTTAATTTGGGAAATAATTTTTTCAAACATGAAAAATAAGTGAAAATTCCTCGAAAACTTGAATAAATATTTGAAACAACTGATAATATGAAGATATAATCGAATCAGTTTAGGATGTTGTGTTAAATAGTAAAATCACAAGACATTTCCACGTTTATAGACGTAAGATAACTGTAGTAAACAAACTAATCGCAATAAATGGATTAAAATCGCCACCACGTATAATACCAGACAGAATGCCAATTCTGAAATTTTATTGTCCACATCACATAAGTGGTAGGATGAGTTGCAAAAATAATTTTACTTTCCATTCGAGAGAATGAATGAATGAAACTTTTATAAACAAACAAGGCTTATACAAAGATATCTCAAAGAGGCTCACATCGTTATTATTGAAGGAACAGATTTTGAATCTCAAGTTAATAGCTTCGGAGAAAGACGGATTAAGACTCTTGGTGTTACATGAAGTAAACCATACAATGTCTGTGTCTATCACGTTTCTCATTTTAGGTGTTTCAGCATGATGCAATTCGTGGTCTCTTGCCGGCGAGATCTCCCGATCTGTTGCCTTCTGTTGTCGTTTGCGGGTTCAGTTGAAGGTCAGGATATGCAAAAACTATCTACACATAATAACGGAACTTCAGAAATATGTTGAGACAAACTTCCAACATGGACGAAAATATTTTGATAAATGAGGGTCATAACACGTTTTACTGAATGAAAAAGTTCGTATAAGTATACTTCTATTTAATCAGTGTCCTTTGACAGTTCTTCAGCGGTTACATTGTCATCCAAACGGGAGCTTGAACGTCACTAACGTGACGCCTCTGTAGTGACGTTTAAGCTCCCGATTAGATGACACCGTTACAGCTGACGAACTGCTAAAGGACACTAAATAAATGGAAGTATATACTAGGATTTATATAACCATGCACGTGTAAATCAGCTGTTCACGGTTTCATCCGATCGGGAGCTGAAAGTCACGTGTAGTGACGTCACTGTAGTGACATATAAGCTCCCTATTGGATGAAACCGCAACAGCTGATTTACGTCTACGTCTTACGTTTAATTTGTACTATAGACTGCATTTTGAAGATCTGTGAGGCAAGTCGTGTGATGAGCGCGGTGCGCTGCAAGCACGGGGACCGACGCGCCTTCATCCCCCGTAATCGAGGCCCCATCGCCCGGGAGCCCGAAGCGCCGCTACCGCACCTTTTTGAAAAGACGTGCTCTTTATTCTTCGATTTAAACACAGTGGCACTTCAAGATCACGAGCTGGACGGAGACGAGGACACATTCATGGAATTGAGAGCTTCGTTACGACTTAAATTTTTGGGACTGGAGATCGCGATTAGATAACTTCCCCTCTCCTTCCAATTCGTGACCTTGGAAGTGCAACTAGGTTTAAATCGGAGTATAAGTTCTGTGATTGACCCTTCATTCTCTTCACTCAACAATATAATTCATATTTGTGAGAGCAATGGCTGATGTCATGGATGTCATGGGTTATATTATTATTATATTTTTATATTATTATTATTATTATTATTATTATTATTATTATTATTATTATTATTATTATTATTATTATTATTATTATCTTACATTATTCACAGTATCTACTGGTCGGTATGTCAACCACACACAGGTATGATGACCAGGTGTGTGGTTGCTTTACTGAAGGTTCAGATGGCTTCTGACAATACGGCATGTATTCAAAATTACTGTCTTTTGCATGTTATATACATTCCTGGTATCCAAGTGAAGACACTCCAGTGCCCGAAGTGTCATTTTCGGGATCACTCCTGTAGCTGATATTATTATAGGCACAGTTGTCACTTTACTGAAGTTCCACTGAGTTGCGACTTCATAGGCGAGATCGGCATACTTCTGGATCTTCTCTTGATATTTTCCCGATATGTTGTGGGTATTGGGTATTGATATATCGATAAGGAAAGTCTGCTGTTGGTTTCTATCAATGTACGTTATATCGGGTCTATTGCCGCCGACATGTCTGTCAGTGATAATGGAACGATCCCAGTAGAGTGTGTACTCACTACTTTCAAGCACATTCTGAGGCACATATTTATAATACGGCACGGAAGTGGCGAGTAAGTCTGTTCTCAATGCCAATAATTGGTGTACCTGCTTCGCCACTTCACCATGCCTCTTTTTGTATTCCACCTGTGCGTGGCTGCTACATCCACTTGTCACGTGATGGATAGTTTCGCTTGCAGCCTCACATCTTCTACACGAGTCGGAATGAATGGTAGAATCTCTCAGAATGTGTTTTCTGTAGTTCAATGTTGGTACCACTTGGTCCTGGATAGCTATCATGAAGGCTTCTGTCTCCGGAAAGAGATCCCCGTGCTGGAGCCATGCGTGCGACGCAGAGATGTCGACTTCTGGTTTACTCAGCTCGTGAGGGTACCTTCCATGCAGTGCCTTCGCTTTCCATAAGGTTATCTTCTCTTCCGTTTCAATGATTGGTTATTATTATTATTATTATTATTATTATTATTATTATTATTATTATTATTATTTAGTTTGTATGTTAGCTGTAGTATTTTATTTATGTAATTAGCTGCCACCGGGTTATACCCATTTGCAGTTCAAATACATTTATCTTATTTATCTTTATATGCTCCGGCATCTTGCAAGTGTCGAGCATTTACTATTTATTCCACTTTAAAGTCAGAACAACACAAAACGCATAGCTGTTTTGTGGCATATTCGTTTGGAGAGCCGTCGCAAGCACACTGGACAGATACTCGAGAAGAACGTCATTAGTGACGGCAGCTTAACGAGAGCCGGGAAGCCTCCAGTTCAATTCGCCATTGAGCGTATTTCTTGCATTTGCGCGCGCAATTCGCTACGGGAATCGTGCCGTTGCCCATTGAGGGCGTCTTTCATGCTTTTGTGACTACTGTATTGTGGGAGGTGCCAAACCACATTTGGCTCACAGAATGTCTGAATTTTGGCCTACGTAAGCGGGCCACACATGTAAATTCGCTTCAATACGGGGTATTGGAGCCAGCAACCAATCTGACATGTTCCGTATATTTATTGGACGACATGATTAAGTGTTTTTCCATCGTACATAAATACAACCAAATATTTTTGTATTGGTACCACGTCATTTTTAAAATACATTCTAATCATTTTGAACCTTATGTGTAGCAAATTCATAAATTTATCCTTTACTCCTTACTTACAATGTGTAAATGGCACCTTCGGAGAAGGCTGTATCCGTGGCCACACCTTTATCACGGTAATGCTCGGCTATTTGCCGCCGAACCAAAAGTGGGTGGGTATTAAGGGAAGCCAAAACTGGAATTGCGTCTAACTCATCCATACGCATGCTTCATCATAAAACTACACCTTTTCTGGCATTTATTTTTATTGTAAGAAGACATGAGTTTGTAGGCTTTTCGCATAATGAGTTGCCCGTACGCAACAGCATGAACAATGAGGAATTGGCAACAGAAAATGTGACGTAAATAAAGTTTTTCAGTGATGGGGCATAACATGTAAGAATTCGATGGCTAAGAAAGAGGTATTGAAAAAAATCTGCGTCCCACTCAACTTTCAGTATTCTATTTATGTTATTTGAATAGGACAAACGTTCTAGTACAATCTTTGGAATATTATTATGTTTCATTGAAAACACTACAAGGAACACAATTAAGGAAAACCTTGACGACAATATTTTGTATGCAGTTGCCAAGGTGGACAAATACAGGAGTGCCACTTCCAAGTGAATGCAATGGGTGGTATGAATAAAAGTAAGCAAGTACTCTTTGCTCCGAGTTTCCGAGATCTTACTCAGTTTCGTATGAATAAAGTGGGTAAGCAATTGCTCAGTCTCTGAGTACTTGCTTCAGCTCTGAGCGTACTCTCAACTGGCGAGCAAATGCTCAGAATTGGTATGAATAAAGTTAAGCGTTTACTCTCTAGAGTGAGCACTTGCTCCAAAATTTCGGAGGGACCTTAGTAGCAGACTCACGTTTGAAAAGTAAGGTTAAATTGGCCGATTTTTTACCGTGTGTTGATATACATATACAGCGGACTAAAAAAAATGCAAGATTAGGCGAAATTCTCGTGATGTAGACTATTAGAATCTTTGCCGAATCGAAAAGTACAATGTATGGTTGGTACGAATTTTATCGGCGTTTGCTTTCAGGCGCGTTTTCATATTGCATATCTTCTATGTTAATTGGCCATCGCTCTTTTCTACTTGGAATTTTTCGGGGTACTGTTTTTTGAAACTTTGTAATGTTTCATTTCGGCCACAGCGTACTTCCGAAAGCTGGCTCTTTTCAAAAATAATTTTATATTCACTTAGCATTTCGGTAAAAATTAGCTGGGCCACTAGCGCCTGTTATTAGTTACTGCTATTCATATTCTAATTTAAAGAATGAGACAACAAACTATTGCTCTTTATTCCGCACAAATGTGCGCGACGTGCGTAACGTATGTAACCTCTTTGTTGCTCAAGAACCCAATTTTTAAAACTCTTAGCCTGCACTATCACTTGTTCACGACGAGCAAATGCTCGCGAGACATGAGTAAGTTCTTCGGAGACATACGAAGTTTTTATTCATACGAAATGGAGCTTCTGCTCAGTGCCGCGGAGTAGACTCACTTTGCTCCGGAGCAAGTACTCATGAGCAAGTGCTCGTTTTTATTCATATGACCCAATGTTATGAATTGTGAAAGTAATATACGCACTACAGAGAAGTTTGCCTCTAGCATATTTTGTTTAAAGAGATTTCTCCCTACAGCGCCCAGTGTCCCAAGGACCATACGGTTCGAAGGAAAATGGAACCCTTAACATCGGATGACAGCGTTCTATCGCTCCCTGTCCTGCTGTCGTCACGGCACGGTGTTTTAGAAGGGGAGAGGAAGCTTTCTGTCTAGCAATTTTTAAAAAGTTTTCAAATTTTTACCGATTTGAAAACTTAAAATTTTTTTTTGTTTTAAGATCGTGTACTAACTCAGCGCTTCGGTGCGAAGGGTCGCGGGTTCGAGTACCGCCTTGAGCATGGTTGTTTGTCTCTTGTCTCTCATGTATGTCGCGGAGGGCCTCGCGTTCTGCTGACCCCAGATCAGAGAAGCCCGCAGATTGTTGTGTGGTCGAATATGCGTCCCATCGGGACGTAAAGGGTAACTGGCTGACGGCTGGATAAGAGCCCTAAGAAAAAAGGGATGAATTAACCCACTTGAAAACGTACGTGTTATTAGCAGAAATATGTATGAGACACTAAAGGTTTCAAAGATTCAGAGATGTTTAATTTTAAGTGCGGTAGCTGGCGGCCGGAGCGTCGCCGTAACTTGCAGTTCTGAGAACGAAGGTATTACATCAAATTGTGGTTACTCCGGCAGAAGTTGGCGTGCATTTCATTTCAATATTTTCTAGTTTTCAAGAAAATTTACATCTATCCCTAATACTAGTATAGGTGGATTTTCTTTTTAAATTCGGAGCACAAATAATCTAAAAGTTAATGTCATCAAATTGGCTATATTTATAATAGTGATTTAACTTTCAAAAGCGTTCTCGTTCTAGGACTTCCCATGTTTGTTGTTTAAGACGTCCCTTGAGTGGTACAAACGTTTCGTCGGAAATAACTATTATTTCAGTACAAACAGGTCAACTACGGTTGCTGTTATCCCCCTGTCCCCTGTCTCTTTCTGATCTTTCTCCTGCTTCTAATCATCTACGTTTCCAAAAAAAACAATTTATTTTGTTAGTATAAATACTGGAACGTCAAAACGCTCTCTATTCTCCCCACGATCGAATGGCTGCAGTTGTGCATACCCGCCTATATAGAGCAGGGCCGCTGAAGTGAGGAGCCCACTTGGCGTGCATTGGCTCAGCGCTTATCTGCGGGCCATCGGCGTGGCTCGTTGCTTCTTGAGCCAGCCAGACGGGTGGAGAGGGGAGAGGGAGTGCTCGGGCGCAATCGGCTCTCGTCTGGTAAAATTGCACCAGACTAGACCAATGTGAGTGGCACATTCACTGCAGCGGCCCATCATGGGTAGTCTGGTTCGATTGACTGGTTGATGTTTTAGGGTACGGTAACCATGTGGTCACTATTCCTATTAGTGTAATGAATGATTTTATAGTGGGAGGTGGCGGTGTTCGTCCCCCAATGGATGTTGAGATTGGCGCCGACCTACACATCGATTTGAGAGGACTACCCTCTCCAAGTATCTCCTCCCAGCGGGGTTCCCCCCAGCTGGGACAAGCTCTAGGCTCCCGACCGGTCTCCCGTCATATCCGGTTATGTAATGCATGTATGTGCAAGTGTGTAAAGGGAGAGAATAGGGAAAGCAAGTGGCAGTAATGATCGCGCGCGGTCCGTGACCTGTTTGCTAGGGTATTTCTCCGGCACTTCCCTGGTGTACTTCGGAGAAACCACGGAAAACTATCCATCAGACCAGTCAGACGCTAGAATTTTGTTACTATAGGGACAAAGTAAAAATTTAAGCACAGATAGCATTTTATATAAAAAATATTATGGACTACGTTTATCTTTATCCCACCTTCAAATTTTGGCATAAACGACAAATTTTGTACCTATTCGGTCAATGCATTTATTTCCAATATTGTTAATTATAAACTCGTATATTAACGTGATCTGTTCGTCTCTCTTAATAACTGCCCACTGCCACAAATCGAATAGATATTCCTTTTTATAGCGATGCATATTTAAAAGAAAAAAATACTGTTTTCCGGCGTACGATAACATAACATTCTCTTCATGCGAAGTTCCCTCACAGGGTAAGAAAGTAAAATCAACCATTTGCCAATAGTTGCTCTTTGTTGCAGCTGGAATTTGGTGGAACATGATTTATAATAACCTACTAACGGAATAGCCCGTAAAACCTCGTCAATTTTTTAAAAAGTCAATTCAAATTTAAGGTTATTGATTACAGATCTGAAATTTACAGCAATGAATAAGAGGCTCTGGCGATTTTTTGGAACACAGAATTGAATTGTGCATTGAAACTACTTGCTATGAAAAGTACATTCCTGGAAGGTAGCAAAATGACCGATTTTAAAGAAAAAAGTGTAAAGACGCAAACACAGCACACTTTTCAACTTCACCTTGGCCCGACGGCTCGCATTTCGTCGCGGAGACCGAACGGGGAAGTAAATATTACAAAAGTGTGCCTCAACAGGGGGGCTAGCAATCAACAAAGTGGGTGCAAAACAGTTCACATTGACATTTTTACTTCGCATTATGGTGCCGAGGGCTCTTTTATGAAAATTAAAACTTGTATTTTAGCCACAGAATCGGATCTCAGAAACTATAGTGCACCGCCGGGACTCGAATGTAGAATCTCCCGACAGAGTCGCTGCAGAGGCAGCATGGTTCTGTGTTGAACACAACCGGTGTTTGGCTCGAATTCTTGAGTACTGAAAGTGCAGGCATAAACTCTGTGACGGTCTGTACTGTATATAATATCTCTTAGTACCTAGTTCCTGGAACACGTTTTAAAGATTTTTTTCTGTTGAAGAAATTTTCTTGTATCCCCTTCTGTTCACATGTTCCTTTTGTCGGATTATTGTTATACTGATTAACTCTATTTCCTATTTAAAATCCTTTTCTTATCTACCCTGTTTCCTGGTATCCAAGAGCCAGTGACTTCTAAGGTCTATTGTGTTCGTCAGTTTGATAAGCCTTCCTCAAGTAGGTGGAACAACTTCTTATCTCAAGATTTTTGTTGTGTGAGATACAAAATATTTAGGATTGAGTCAGTCGGAATCTTGCGGAATTCCTTATTAATATATGAAAATTATGAAATAATCTGTTCACAAATAGCATTTATTATCTCATGTATGTTACATGTTTTGAGAGCTGTCTCTCATCTTTGAAGGCAGGTCTAGCAAAGAGAACAAATTATACAGGTGTTGGTGGTGTGACACCACTTTGTCTAATTGTGTGCTTTAATGCAAATGAATCTTTTACGACTTTCTCTCCCATGAAACATTCTCAGCCTACTTCAGATGTCATTTGCTCATTGCGTCTTCGGCACCTCATACACAGTTTGGCCTTCTTCTTCTTCTTCTTCTTCTTCTTCTTCTTCTTCTTCTTCTTCTTCTTCTTCTTCTTCTTCTTCTTCTTCTTCTTCTTCTTTTTCTTTCCTTTCCTTTCGCACAGTACAAAAAAGTACGAATTGGCGGCGTTGCTTCAAACATCCCGACGGGGTCTGACCGTGTGTTTCGTTATTTCGACGTACTAGCTCAGATATCTTCGATCTGGGAGGCCAGTAATATTTACTAGAGACGTGTAAAAGCAAAATCTTCTTATCTGTTGGGTGACATTGAAAATACCAATGAAACAATGCTTGTGAATTTATAACCTTACTACACACTTACGTAGCAGATAAAATATTGTCCTTAGGGATGAGACGTCGATATCGATGTTTCCAAATCATCAGTCAACATTAAACCATCGATGATTGAAACATCTATGAATTAAAGCCCGTGTTTTTTTCTATCGATGTTTTGTGCTCAATCTTTTTATGTTTTCGATGTGTTGTTTGTGAATCAAAAGAATCATTATCGGATTTTTTAAAAATTAAAATATAAAAAAACACTGCTGTCAGTTTATGTGCTCGAACGAGCGAAGCGAACTACCTTCATCAAGCATGTTATCTCTTCTCCGAGAGATGACCCCGGTGCCCTGATACTTTCTAGCTCTTTCCTCGTTTTTCGCAAACGGAGAGGCGGCCAACAACATATGCAGTAGGCTTAGGGCCACCCACGTCTTCCGGTATTCTTCTAAGGAAATAAGAAACAAAGGAAACTCTAAGCCTTCAGATGCCCCTATGCAAGCAGGCTTTCAAAATGTTTTGTTAATTGAACATATTACTTTTTAGTCTGTTTCGTCAGTTGAATCTTAATTATAAATTAAGAAACATAGTGTCCACTGTCAAATTAAAATTTCAAAAAATTCAGAATATCCTTTTCAAACTCACAGAACCTCGAGTTCATTTAAATCTATTGGGGAATGCGGAAGAGAAACATAAAAGGAGATATTTGGAGAAAATTGACTGAAATGTTTAAGCGTTAGCGTTGACCACGGACAGACACGTTTTGCCGTCAATCGCTTTCTCGGCATCAAGGACCCACAAAACGCACATTCTGACTAAACACTATGATAGAGGAAGTCATTTACTACATATAGGAGCAAGAATCATCCTCTTTTTCTTCACCAGGGCCGGACAATAATTTTCTGACAAAAATTCGCGTTTTCACCGCGCACGATTAGTATACTTTCTCTTCTTACGAAGAAATGGCGAGAAAGTAAAACACACATAATAGCCACGTTGATTGACTCATCCCAATTCGTTTGACAGATCATGGCACTGAGGGTTTATACACACTACAATCAATAGAGACCCCAAATTGCCTAATAGATCATAAAAAAAATAATTTCAGACAGAACATTTACAGTGTCATTTGAAAACCACATCTCCAATCCGCGAAAAATAATAGCAAGACTACCCCAACGATCACCACCATCTCCAACACCTTCCAGTCTTTACACAGCAGACCTACCTACTTCTGAAGACACATACACAGCACAATTCGGTGATGACCCAGCAATATAGTCCGGATATTCCATTAACTTCATACGAAACAAAATCAACATAGCTTACATAAAATAAAAGACTGCTCGTAAGATAAAAATAAACCTTAATACACTTAAAGTATGTACTCAACTTAAAAGCAGACTTTCACTAAACAATGCAATATACATACATAAAACAACAATTAGACCGCTTAATTTGTACGCATACCCAATATGGACCAGCATCTCACAAACAAATAAACAAAGCTCAAATTATGCAAAAACATCCTCCTAATAGCATCACCGACGTCTTGATTAATATCAAATAGACAATTCCATAAAGAATTAAACCTACCATTTATCACCCATCACATAGCCCACCTCTAATGATTTCTATTCAGATACAAACTCACTAGCTGCAGCAGTCCATTTCAACCTAGAACTATTTCCCAACCCGTATGAAAAAGTGTTTCTCATTAAAAGCATTTATGAATATTCCTTTCAAGCAATAGCAAAATTGTAAGAGCTCTGACTCTCGGATGACAGTATATAGTTAGAGTAAGAAAAACAAGTAAGAATAAGAATAGAATACAGACAGCTATAGAGTCACAGACAATAGACTAGAGTTAACACAACACATGAAAAGTTAATAAACTGCCCTATGTAGTACATGAATAATAAATAAATATTTTTAAAAACGTATTAGTTGCCACTGCCTCAGAAACGGAGCTTAGAGCTGCGCAGGCGCTCTCTGTCGATCGCCGGGTCCCGCACGTGGTCCGCGCTGAGCACGCTCTCTGGGTCTACGACCCCTGCGCGCCCCTGCAGCTCCCTCGCCCGGCCCTTTTCTCTCGTTCTACAGGCACGTGGGGCGCCGCCATGAGCGCTTCGCGGCCCTTCCTCCGACCACGCCCTCCAGACGCGGCGCGGCGGGGCGCCGTGCGGGACGGGGCGCGGCGAGACGGGGCGGAGCGCGGCGGGGAGGGACGGGGCGAGTCGAGGCGGGGAGGGGCAGGACGTGTCGCTGCGGGGTGCGGCGGGGCGCGGCGGGGCGCGGCGGGGCGCGGCGGGTTGCGGCAGGGTGCGGCGGGGTGCCGCGACGCGCGGCGGGGCGGGCACGGCGGGGTGCCGTGTGGGGCGGGACGGGCGATGACCGGGCCGGGCGCAGGAGGCGCGACGGCCGAGGCGAGATAACTGCGCCCCAGTGCGCCCGCTCGGCCTCGCCTGGCTCTGCCCGTCTCCGCCCAGCCCCGCCCGGTCCCCGCTCCTCGCAAGGCACCCTTTCACACACCCGACCCTGCTCATCTAGGGCCGGATTAACGCCTTTGAATCATAAACAGTACTAATCTACGTCCCCCTTAACAATACTCAGCTTGTGGTACAACAACAGCATATAGTCGTTGAAGAAACAACACCGCGAAACTGACTTCCTTAACACCCCTGATATCTTGGCATTTTTAGCGTACTTGACATTACGGATACCATTTAATAGCATGGTAAATGTAATTGAATACTTATTATGAGTTATATTAAATTACCGACACTATCAATTGGAAAGAACTATGGATGTTGGCATCAGGGATCGAAAAACAACAACAACAAAACAACTGAAAGTCAGGTACGCAGTATTGCCCCTTCAACGACGACATGCATTCTCGAATTATTAATAACTGTAGCAATTTTTGAAAATTCAAAGTCAACGAAAATGAGACCTACGCCACTTTATAAACGTTCTTTGCTGTTTCGGAGGGGGGGAAATCAAAGAAAATATTTGGAACCGTTTTTGAGAAAACGTTTTTGTTGCATAACGTCAAGCCTAAATTACGCGGAAATTTCTCGTTTTTTTCATAAAATTACATTGTTTTCAACCACCTAATTTTTAAAAACATATTTTATTTAAGACAAAAATCTCTATCTTCAATATCGTACTTTTGCCATGATAATTTTTTGTTTATTTTCAATGTATCAATGTTAGATTTACAATGCGAATATTAGTAAGCGTGTGTGACAGAAAACACTGACATTAAAAATTGAAACATTTTATATTTATTACAATATTCTAGAAGGTAGATGTGCTGTAATGTTAGTGGAGAGAAGATAATTCATCATTAGGGCTTTTACGACTGCGGGGGTCATTGCAAGTGCTGGTAGGTAGAATCCTGCATTTGCAATGACTCTCGCAACTGTGGAGGCTACACCAGCGCGATTCATCATCTTCAGAAGGTTCCAGAACTAGTATAATAACATCAATCCCTACAACTACCTTTCGAGACACACATGTACGCATTGTTTAACTAACCAAAGTGCGGAAGATATTAAAGGGCGAAGTTGAAAGAACAATTGTTTTAACGTCACAAAATATGAATTAAGAGCATAACTCAATACTACGTTTTTTTTATTGAATACCAATTTACATACATTTAATGCTAACTTAACATTTATTCTTATTTATTTTAGCTAATAGATCGATGATTACATTGTTCTTTCTAGAGGAAAAGATCACGAAGTATTTGAAAGGAACGTGCTACATAAACAAGATTCATTTTTTAAAACTGAATTCTCTGTATTGCAACTAAAGACTCAAGGTTTGTCAGAAACTCAACCCTTGACTCCGATATCAGACTAAACTCAATAAAAGAATAAAATATACACACTACCCATAATTTCTTCTTCCGTTTATCAAATATAACTGGACCATCCTTCTACAATCTCATATAGATAACTTACCTTTTCTAAAAAAATAATAACAATTTTTTTTAAACTTAAAAGAAAGATATCCAATTCAAGTGCTTTTCTACTTCGATTAATAAGACGCAACTTCAGCATTTCACATCATCTCCCAATGGTTGTCTGGCAGTGCTCGTTGAGATTTCCCTCGCTTCTAGCACGTCTCTCCCTTCCCTGGCCTTTACAGTGTTTCTTACATCGCACATAATACGAGGAACGGAGCAGTGCGCCTGCAACGTCCTCCACGCCACACTCTGCGACCACCGGCGCGAGGGACATTGCAAGGGGTGGAAGCGAACAGGCTTCTGCAATGTCTCTCGCGCCACTGGTTGCACGAGACGTCATCGGCCACAAGAAGCAGCGGCTGCAGCGTGTGGGGTCTCTTTTCCCCTAAAACAGAACATCAACTTGGAAAATATTTCAAGAACGCTTTCAGAGGTGAAAGAGAGCAGGTAACGAAAAAGATTTTCGTTTTAGTTTCTCCTTGTGCTTTAGGTGCTTTTAGCCGTCAACACAGATCCAGGGACTCACACTACCGTCGAAGCTGAGAACTCAGGGTCAAGGAAGAAGGGCCCTCCCGGTACTGCCATAAACCGGACGAGCTAACAGAATGTAGGGAATGGGGCTGTGCATAACCCGATGTTACGGTTCAGCATCAGCATTAAACTGGAATACTGAAATAACTAATCCAAGGAGCTGACCTCTAGAATTATCCTTCAGATGCCAATTCCGGTCAATCCATGAGGACTCAACCTTTATTCAGTACTGAAGTACAGGCCAATTTCCCCTACACTGTGTACCGACTTTGTTTCAATATCGAATCACCTTTCGACTATGGGATTGCACGAGACGATTAGGTGTTCGTGTGGTGAGCATAACCTTAGGGTGGGCTTTCACACCGTCACACAGCTATATAAACTGGGACATTGTAAGGAATGCGCAGTCATAATGCCACGGCCGGGACTCGAACCTGGGGTTGTGCCGTGGAAAGTGAGCACGCTATCCAATGAGCCACCTAGAGCTTACACCGCAATCCACCATAGAAATACAAAATACACTCCAAAAATACACTACAAAAATAAAAGGTGATATATTTAAGGGAAACATTAAGAAGCAATTTGGAAATATTACAAGAACTTTGCAAGTTCTCTGGAAGATTTTTTTTTGTATAAGAGTCACTCCATGTAAAAATCTGACGAATTCGACGAAAAATTGGCCTTGATGTTTTTGATTTTTTTAAACCTAGTGTATCCATTCTAATAACAAAAACAAGTCTCAGGTTTTTTTAAATTTTCATAATAGCCATATACCATCAGAGTAATTCCAAATCAAAAACTACAAACTAGATGGCGCACTGTCTTATATCTCCTTTCTTAAAAAACTAAATAATTCAAACTCGCTTCATTTTATAGAATATAATTTTACAATAATAATACTTTTTATTATATTTGCCCTATTATTATACAAAAATTGAAATTGCTTATTTTTCATAGCTCTTTAATTTTAAATATTAATAGTTTGTACCTTTGCACATTTTTTTAAATATAAAAATATCACAAACCTCCCTACATTTTATTGTATGATTGTGCAAAATTTCAGAATGGCATATGCATAAATACAGTTGCAATAAATTAACTTTCCTAATCGAACATCCGGCATGAGGACAGTGGCATCCAGGTTCGCCGTATAAAATCAGATGCACTCAGCACTATCATAAAAATGAAAATCTTACGAATGAGTAGTTGAAATTGTAGAAGTAGTAGTTGAAGTTCATATCAATTCATTAATTCATTAATATACATTTTATAAAAGTTAATAAAATAATAGATTCACGAAATTGTATTTTTGTAGTTTTACTAGTTTCACTTTTTCATACCGGGATTTCAATAAGTCAGATTATTTTTTCTGGTCATCAATTGTCAAAAACATAAAGTGAATACCACTAACATTGTTTGCGCACTCGAATAATTCCTGTAGTGCCGTAATAGGATTATGAAATGGCTGCAGATTTTCTCGCGGAGTCAATCTTTTGGTGCAGTCACCAGTTCCATTACTAGGCCCTTTGGTAAATAGCCAAGATATGACACTCAGAATTCACACCAAAATAGTTCTCATGAAAACATAATTTTTTTTCTGTTTTTATATTGCGCACTTGCTCCATCTGAAAAATATATTACTTTTTTGACATTACCTACTTCAAGTTTTAGAAATTCAATCAAATGTTGCTGGAAGAGGTGATCTGCATTTGTACCATGCTCTAGCCACTCAGAAATTGTTATTACACTTTTGTGCCTTAGATGACTATAATATTTGAATTATATAACAAAGGAGTGAAGTGTGAATTAGTTCTCTATTCTAATGTGCTCATTGAACTGAATTCTGAATGAGGATGGAATAGGATGTCGCACGCGTAAAGTTTTTCTTTTTATATCTCAGCGATTTTTCAGATTGAATGTATTAAAATTAAAGTCATACCTCGGGTGTTTAATATTACTCATTGGGTTAACATGCCAACACAAATTATGTAAAACCTGCCGTAAACACGGTTTACACTTGCTGCTCGTAGACACAGCCCACTGTAACAAATAAAATTGGATCTACCGGACAGCGCAGTGTATGTCTTGACCTGACGCGGCTGTAGTGGTACCGAACTCACGAAGAGTTAAACAAATCCTGTCAGAAACCTTGGCGAGGGCGCTCATCCGGATTTCGAAGCAGGGCCTCTTTGTTTATGTCAGGTGGAGACATGAATTGCCCGCGCTGACCGATGACAGAATGAGGGCTTCGATTTTCAGAGCCAGTTACCGATAACAAACGAAAAAAACATACCTCCAAAGCTACAGGTTTAAATTAACCTGTAGTAACCTGGGCATTTAAAAATGTTTTAAGATTATGCAGACTCCATGTTTCATTGCGATCTCCTCTGTTGGAAGAAGTACTAATATTGAAACATCCCTGCAGTTCATTATGTGGCTGCGCACACGTTCAATTATTATTTTTTTAATTACGTTATTTATTAACAGCCCGATCTGAAATTTTCCATATTTGAAGTTCATTAAACTGAAAATATAATATTATTTTTAAAATAAACATTTATTTTTGCTAAATTTGTAAAATTGAAATTTTCGTAATTAATTGAGATTAATGAACTATTGATATTTAAAAATGAAATCCAACTATAAACAATCTTAAAAAGTGTTTTTGCTTTTATTTGAGTTAAATCTCAGTTCTGTACGATCAATATGGTAGGCGATATAAGCATTTTGGTTGGTGCGCGTGGTATTTCGGAAAATTTCATAAATTCCAAAATAATTCAGTTAAATTCTAACAAAAACATTTAAGTCTCTTTTAGTTACCCCCGGAACACAATCAAGAAGTTTCAATCAATTTAGAACACCTAAAGTCAAAACGGTCTTCGATTTGACGTGGAATGACTCATAAATAATTACATTCTCTACATGTATGATAGTTACATTGGCTGTAGAACCAGCTAGTATTAGTATCTGCGTGACGACCTTCATGTCAGATTATCTCCATGACCAAAATATAATACATCTTCAGAAACTGAGGATATTCCATTTTCAACGAGTTAGTCTTCTTTAAAACCTAACTAAAATTCTAATTATATGTGTTGTTTCTTTAATTTTGTTATCTCGATTGTGTATTCGTATTTTCTGTGGCGTCAACTGCTAGGGTCATTAGTCGTGTAGGTATAGTACATGTTTTATCACGGGAGGTGGTATTATTCGTCCCGCGCTGAATGGTGAGGTCCGGTGCCGTCCTTCACGTCGACATGTGATGTTTCCCCATCCAGGTATCTCCCACCAGCGAAGCACCAACGGGGACAAACTCTAAGATCCCAAATGGTCTGCCGGCATGTGTGGTAGTGTAGTGCATGTAAGTGAATGTGTAAATAAGGGGTGAGGATAGGTAGGCAAGGAAGAGGACGGAGAGGTCGTGGTCGGTCTGTTGCCCGTTTGTTAAGGTACTGTTCCAGAATTAGCCGGGTGTTGAAAGTAGAAACCACGGAAAACTACCTATCAGAGCAGCTGACCTCTGAAATTGTCCTCCTGACAGTGGCTGAATATTCCTTTCGACAGCGGCTGACCTAGCTATTTACTTAGTGTCGAAAATCCTGCCACCGTCAGGACTCGAACACAAAGATCTCCCGGTCAGAGGCACTGCAGTGACATCAGTTGATGCCCTGAGTCACCATTACATGTTTGCTGTCTCAGATTGTTGGGTATAAAGCGAATTTGAGACGGTTAGTTTGAAACTAACAGTAATCAATTTCCACGATTTTGCTTCAGATGCCCAAACTTATTTTACCTTATTTTACCATTTTACCTTATTTTACCAGTTTTGTCATTGGAGTTCGAAAAATGTATTATTAACGTATTTCAACGATTGATTAGATGAATACGTTCATATCTCGGTTTACAATTTTGCAGTAAACCGCGTAAGAAGCATTTAATGGGCATTTAAAGAGTGGAGATTCCTGAGTTTGAAGTAACTTCTTGGACATTTTGAGGTTTTCTCTAACATACTATGAACTTCAGAGGCTTCAATTTTATGAGTTTGAAGTAACATACTATGAAGTATGAAGTATGAAGTACTGACTTTGAGACCGGGGAAAGTAATTATTTCGTGTTTTCTTCTATAAGAGAACTTTGATTGTCCTTATTTTTATTCGTACAGAATACTACACTTTGACGAGTTTCACGGGGTTTACAATGTTTAAATTGGCAAATTATTATACATACCATATTAGTGAAACTGTATACAGGGAGGTAGAAATTTTGCTTCTCTAATTAGAATTTTAGGAGATTGAATCAACCAACCAACAACAAAGATTGATATTGGCTTTTATTTATATTTTTAAGATTAACACGATTTTGGGGATTTTAAAGAACTTGTTAAATTATATAGCACGCTTTCATGCAAAATTCGTCAATTAACAATAACTCAATTTAGGGGAAAAAGTGGATATCTCTGACTTTGAAACAAACTCGCATACTTCTTTTTCGCTCATTTGTTCTGTTTCTCTTCTAGAGCATTACTTCGTGCAACCAAACACATTTTCTATGTTTTATTAAAATATGTGTAAAATAATAATACATTTCTCTTTGTGTTTTGTTCCAGGTAAGTAAACTGAGAATCCTCAATCGAGACTTTTCCAGTAGTTATCGTGAGTATCAAGAATGTTTATCGAAGAGTATGCTAGTACTTGTGATGAACATTTAAGTAACTGATATTAGTTTGTGGTTATCGAAATTCTACCAGTTCCAACTCATCCAAGTTGAAGGGGATTCACATTAATATATTTTAGTAAATGGACAATATAAAATGCTTGATTCCTGTTTGAAGTTTGCTTATTTGTATACCATTAACAATAAATAACAAATGTAACTCAAACTTCATTTCATATTACAAAACATATAATTCGATCCTAAAAAAAGTAATCAAACAAGCAAAAATTATAACAAATGATAAGTACATTGCAATTGCACGTAATAAAACAAAAGCCATGTGGGACATTATTAAAAAGACAACAGCACCAACTAATAATAAAAAAAAACAACATAGAGCTCCACTACAAAAACGAAACTGTACAAGACCCACAAGAAATAGCTGATATATTCAATGAACACTTTTCACAAATTAATAATAAGTTAATCTCTCAACACTCTCTAAACAATGGAACACACCGAACAAACACTAATATTACACAAATTGTAAATTCCATATTTTTATATGAAACAACCCCCTCTGAAATTTTTAAAATCATTGGACAAATGGAGAATAAATTCTCAGCAGGCATGGACAACATTCCAGATTTTCTTATTAAACACAGTGCTCCATGTATAGTGCAACCACTCTCTCACATCTGCAATTACTCTCTAAAATCAGGCATATTTCCAGATATATTCAAAACAGCAAAAATTAAACCATTGTTTAAAAAGGGCAATAGTTATGACCCAATGAACTACAGGCCTATTTCCCTGTTATCAGGATTTTCAAAAATTCTGGAAAGACTTTTCAATGATAGACTTAAACAGTTTCTCAATGCAAATAATGTCCTTACAAATGCACAACATGGCTTCAGGAGTAATAGATCCACAGACACAGCCATCTTCTCCTTTTTAAATGACATACTTGTTGCCCTAAATCAGAAGGAAATTCCCATTGGCCTTTTCTTAGATTTGTCAAAAGCCTTTGACATCATTGACCATCATATACTTTTAAGAAAACTAGAAATGCTAGGGATTCGAGGCATTGCAGGCCAATGGATCAAATCATATTTATCAAACCGTAGACAAATAGTTGCCCTCCAACACACTAAAGAAAACAAAATCTCCTCATACTACTCCTGTCCTCAAATAATAAATTGTGGAGTCCCGCAAGGATCCATCCTTGGGCCAATACTATTCCTTATATACATAAATGACATGCCTTTGGCTTTAAGGAACAACAAAATAATTTTGTTTGCAGATGACACAAACATCATCATCAAAGCAAAAACACAACAATCATTAGAAAAAGAAACTCACAAAACTTTGCAAGCACTAGTAAAATGGTTTCAAGACAACAAACTCATCATAAACACCAGCAAGACAGTCTCTCTAAATTTCATGAATCCTCGATGTAAAGACAAACTCTCACAGCATTTGCTCATAAACAATAACCCTGTAACAATATCTCATGAAACTACCTTCCTCGGACTAACAATTCAAGAAAACCTAAAATGGAACACTCACATATCAAATCTTAACAAGAAGCTTAGCAAATCTTGCTATGCCCTATACACCCTCAGGTCAAGCTCCAACATTGAGACACTTCGAACAATGTATTTTGCAAATGTGCACTCACACCTAAAATATGGAATAATATTCTGGGGAAATGCCCCTGAAAGCACTCGCACATTTATTATCCAAAAAAGAATACTGCGAACAATGACCAGCACTCATAAGCTGGAGTCTTGCAAACCCTTGTTTAATAAACTAAGGATTCTCCCTCTACCATGCTTGTACATATTTGAAATAGTGGTCTTCACAAAGAAAATTCTCATGGAAAACAAAGACACTTTTACTTTAAATTCTGATGTACATAACTACAACACCCGTCAAAAGGATAACCTACATGTTCCCCACTCTGAAACTACACTTTATCAAAAAAGTACCCTAATAGAGGGCATTACACTTTACAACAAACTAGGCAATGATATCAAAGACATAAACACAATTCATACATTTAAAAGTAAATTGAAAGCTTTCCTGCTTAACAACATGTTCTACAGTGTAAAGGAATTTTCAAATTACATTTCCCTTAAAAAATATAAATAAATAAAAATTTCTTATTCCATTAGACTTTCTGTTTCATATGAACTGTTTCAAGCTGAAAATGATCCTGTGAAATAGAAGGAGAATAGAAGAAGAAGAAAACTGGTCAAAACTTGCCTCCTCACCATTTCAAGTTATAAATATAGAATGTACTACTATTGTAAAATTTGATGTAGTTGCAAACATAATGGATATGTATTATTAATGTAATTATTATTATTAATGTAATTATTATTGTTAATGTAATTATTATTGTTAATGTAATTATTATTATTAATGTTAATTATTAGCAGATAATTTATCTACTGTATAATATCTTAATCTAACTGTAACAAGTATTGTATTTCTAGGCCAATGACCCCATCTCGATCAGGTTTTGTTCAGTTTCCCTGGTCCTTTGAGCAAATGCTGAGATGGTCCCTTGTTTGCTCCTGAACAGTAATATACCTTCGCTCTCTCCACCCAAGGCATCATATTGACTCGTCATACACAATTGTAATTGTATATGTGACTCAATAAATATTATTATTATTATTATTATTATTATTATTATTATAATAAATGAAACTCCGAAATATTAGGCATTACGTGCAGTTACAGTACATAAATCGTGAAAGTAATATACAAAGTACAGTCCAAGTGAAGTAAACCAACATTTTCGAAGCATAAGAAAAGTGGAACCTTTATAATTTTCAGGAATTTTAAAAACAATCGGACCTATATTGCATTATTAGGCGAACTTTGATCTATTTGAAAAAAAATAAACTAAAAATTGAGACATTCTTGTTTATCTTACTTTTAAATATTTCGATTTCATTAAAAACTGTTTTCAGAATATTATTTGATATTTGTTACTTAAATGTTCTGATATTATTGAAAGATCTAATTTTGAAGAACAGATTTCATTAAGACAACATTTTTCCGATATATCTAGGCCTAATTCATTGTCTGCAATAATTTAAGAGAATGTTGAAAACATTTAAATGTGTTACTGAATATCGTAAATGGGCCATTTTTATAACAGTTCTTTCTTCTATTCCAGAAAAAAGTATCAATTTTTGAAAAAAAAAATCTCGCGGGGAGATCATGAGCAGTACCCTCTAAATTTTTAAAACAAGTGTCAACAATATTTCTAGTCAATACCAAAATCATGGGATCATCATTAAAAACCAATATTTAAGAAGTAGTCCTCATGAAACTGCTAGTGGGCATAGCAGCTTTCAAACCCTCCCCTCCGCGTAAAATGTCGCTTACAGTTTTTACTGTAACAGAAATTAAAAACAAGAAAATTAAAAAAGGGAAAGACGAGTTTTTGCGTTTAGCATTTGTGGTTCGTCCACAGGTTTACGACCTATGTTTACTTGGACGTCCGCCGCAATCGAGTTTACCCCCTCCGAGGTGTACTCGGGCGGAAGCCATGAACCTCTGGGAAAGCACACGGAGTGAATGAAGCCCCCGACGGCGCCGGCCGGAAGAAGAGGCGCCGCGCTTCCGGCGGCGGCCGCCCCGCCCCGCCCCACCCCTCTCCGCTCCGCATAGCTCCGCTCTGCCGCGCCCCGCGCCTCGCGCCCCGCGCACCGCGCCCCGCGCCCCGCCCCAGGCGTGAAAACAGGGGAAGTGGCCGTCGCGCGGCGCCCACCGCACACAAACAAGGCCCGCGGCCGCGGCCGCGCCGCCCCTCCACGTGCGAATCATGCGCCCGCGCCCAAGCCCCGCGCTCACGCTCCACCCACTTTCGCTCCGGACGCCCCTCGCCCGCCACGGCCCGGAGCTGCGGACGGCCGCGTCCGGGGACTTCGTGTTTGCGCCCACTTCCTCTTTTCCTTTTTTCTTTCTTCCTCCTCCTCCTCCTCCTCCTCCCCCTTTCCTCCTCCTCCTTCTTCTTCATCTTCTGCTCCTCCTTCTCCTTCTTCTCCTTCTCCTCCTTCTCCTTCTCCTTCTTCTTCTTCCTCCGGTTCTCTATCATACCTCTACAAGATATGTACTTTATGCAGTCTTCCCTCTATGGTAGTATTTACGGAGTTTATAAGTAGTCCAGTGAAACTTGGGTAATGTTGGAAGAATGTCAAGAATTTGACGAATATACACGATTTGGAGAGGGGGAGGTTACTGCTACTGAAAAATTATTTTTAAACACCCTGTCTGCCCGTCCATCTATGAACGACACCAATCGATCTGGTCCGACTCAATTGACCGACTCAAACTCTGGTCCGCTGTCAATTTAAAACGAATCTTTGAGTTTTTCGGGACATTTTCAAAATTTTCTCAAAGACGGGTCCAACATTTTTCTATAATTTTGTATCGAATAGAGCAATACGCGACTCACAATATGGCTTAGTTTCGAGACTTTCGTTAAAACTCTAACGTTTAGAAAAATACAAAAATTTAACATTTCTTTAACACCCTCATGCAATTCATTATTAAAGATTCAACTTTTTCTTCATGAAATCTCTTTTTCTAAATAAGATCTTTAAATGTCATGTACATTTTTCTTCAAACTAGAACTGTTTTTGCATAATTTCCTGACAAATCGTCACATGTAAAAAAATGAATTAAGATTTTCTGGGAAAAAGGCCCAAAACGTTTTTTTCAAATTTTTGGTCGAATAGAGCAAAGTTCGCTTAATAAATGTGGCATGCGTCCTATGTTCATTACAACTTCTAAAATTTCGAAAATTGCAAAAGCTCCACTTCGAGCTGTCGGAGTCGTGGCTTAACTTCGCAGTGGTTGTGCAACAGAATTGCTCGCGCACCTGATACGCTGAAGATGGAATCACAACCCAGGCAAATATTTTGTACGTAATGAGACGGACATTCCCTGTAGTGTTTGAGAAATCATTGGTTTACTTCGTGGCCTGCTAGTAGAAAAGACTTCATTTGAATCTCCGAACGTACTATTTTTCTCTTAAATATCTTTGTGAGGATGCGCAAAAATGCACTGAATTCGATCGCAGATGTACCATTTTCATTAAAAGTTTTCATAAATTAAGGTGTACGTATTTTTTTTTAATCTTACGCGCTTCATTTGATAAAGAGAGATTTTAAGACAAGACTTAAGTATTAGTGGGTTAGTAGTTAAAATATAATATTAAATAACCGGTACCAATAATACGAGAAAGTAGGAGCTGCTATAGCACTACAACACAACTAGTCTAAGCATCTATAACAGTTTTCTCGCCAAGTGGTAAGTCATGTGATCTGGTCGGAAGCAACAAGCTCGCGAGGATTTGTTTACTTTGCCACTACCACGGTTCTCTAGTAGCAGGCCACGAAGTAAACTATGGTCCAACGGTACTCGTAGAGCGGAAGCGAGCAACAATATCTGCGCACGATACGCTCAAAGTTAAAACTTTTTGAGAAGTTAGACAGTGTTATGAGCATCAAGGAAACGCAAGTATGGCGGCCTGTAGGTGTCTGTACAATATTTGCAATTTAAAAAACATTACAAAAACAATATTTTCTCAAAAACGGCTCCAAATTTTTCTCTAAACTTTTGTTAGCGATAGTGCACATTGCACTCTATAAGTTTACATGAGCGCCATATTGCTCTCTTCTTCTATTTTAAAAAAAATACACCAATGTAATTTTTTTAATATCCTTATGTCGATAATATTTACATTAGCGGCGATTTCTTCACATAATTGCATTTATGAGTACATTTGCTTTAAATAATTTCATAAAATTTCTCGCAAACCCAACAGTTTGCTTTGCAAATGAGGTCAAATTTTCGTATTTTCAAAATCGCTCAAACGCAATTTTCTCTAAGACGACTCTAATTTTTTTCTTCAAATTCTCCAATGAATAGTGCTAATTACACTGTTTAATACGACATTAGTTCATTTTGGGCTTATTTTCTTCAAAAATTACACATATGTATTTCTTTAAAGTATCTCTCGCGTGTTTAATATACACATTTCCAGAGATTTGTAAACACTATTGCATTTGTGAGTTAAAGTATCTCGAATAACTTCAAATGAAGTTTTTCGAAAACTCAAAAATTTTCTGTGAAAAAGAGCTTCAATTCGCATTTATAGTAACGCTTAAACGCAATTTTATTAAGAACGGATCCAAATTTTTCAATTGCCATTTAGGGCGAGGTTTTATTTTTCTTCAATATTCTTAAAAATAATATTGCAGTTCTACTGTCAGGAAACCGAAAAATTGAGAAAATGTTTAAACAAATGTACCTTGGGGGGCGATAGTGTCGCTGGCAAAAATATGTGGCATGTCCGAATAGTTAGCCCCGATCAAAGAAAATACGAAAACTAATACGAGGTAGTCTGTGCCATTTTGTAGCACCACTAGTTTCTTTCTGACATTACATTATTTATACTTTTTACTTACTCGTCTTACTATGTACTCGTACTTAAGTAAAAAAGTAAAAGTAAGTAATTCGGCAGCAAAAATCAACAATTTTTTGCCAGATAAACTCGTATTATGTTATCCAAAAATTGGATTAACCTTGTTCTTATATGTAGTAAATTACTACTGCTAACACTTTTTGTAGGCAGAATCCACCTAATTAATGATTGAATAGAAAACTAATTGCATAGTTACAATACCTATTTAGATTTTTCTTGGATGTAATCGTTTGAGAAAAATTAGATCTTTAAATAAGGTCATGTGCGATGTTTTTTAAAAAAAGAGTAGTACTTCGTAAGAAGAAAAGGTTATGTAATCGTTCGCTGGAGAACGGCGATTTTGTTTCTTTAAAACTTTTCATCGGATAGAGCAAACGACGATTAAGAAATGGAAAATTCTAAAAGTTACAAATTATTCGAGAATGTAGGTGCTGTTGTAGCACCACTAGTTTTGCCATGGTACAATATTATGTGCAACGATTGTCAGTGCAATGGGTTGCAAAAGCGAGGAATAATACAGATCGTTCAGACTGATATTTTTTGAGTTCCCCTTGGTGATCGAATTGAAATGAGATCACTGTATCACGAGTAGTTTAGCGACGGTAAGCCCTGACCCTGTCGCTTTTGACCATCACCGCATGGTCCACTTCGCGACATCTTAAGAGGCCATCGCTGTTCCACGCAGCGCGTAGCGGAGCGGCCTGCGAACGGCGGCCGTGGCTGAAAGGAAACGCTTCTTCCCGGGACACCGGAAGCTGGCCAAATGTCAGAAGCGAATGGCAAAGAGCACACAAACAAGCCGTAGCGGTAATGTCCGGAACCTACGCAGTTGCACAGCGTTCGTGGCCGCCCCCGCCTCCGACGGCTCCGCTTTCGCCAACCGCACCCCCTCCCCTCCCCCCCCCCCGTCGAGAGACGGCGACCGGCCTTTCTACTGGAAGGCAGCGCACGATGGCTCACTCTGAGGATCCTCGTGGGCAAAAGGCTCGTGGACGCACTTTCACGCCCATATACAGTCGGCTTTTAATTTTCGTGGAGGCAAGCGGGCAGTGCGGTAACCCCATATAAAGGCGGCGCTCACTCCCAATGTTAGTCATCTCTGAGATGTGATCGCTTTACGTATCGGGTCGTAAAGGTTGCAAGCTGATAAAAAACATTGATGTTATATTTTTAAAGTTAATTTTCTTCCTGAATTTTTCTTCCTGAATTACTGCTATCCAATTAGAGGAAATACCAGTATAGTAGATATCTATTTATTTTTATTATAGCTTACTGCGACAGGTTTTGGACTTCGCTTATTTTTCAATAGTGTAAATGCAAAAATGTGCTGTGCATAATGCGGTCTCTACGTCAATATAAAGAGCGATTTTCAAATTCTCTGTGTAAAGTGCTGCAACTCCATCGCAGTTTGTTTCCAATTTGCACCACATTTACGTTATATTTAAGCATCCATGACAAGAAGGGTGATAAACAATGAATATGGATACTCAAAATGTAGAGGATGAAAATACTAGTAACCACGAATTTCCCTCCATGCCAAATAATGTTTATATATAATGGAAGAAAAAAGGATCAAGGAAAGTTAATAGGTATCATTTTGAAATAAAATGTTTCCCAAATCATATTCTTTATTGTGAGAAAATTTTTTATTCACAGCATTGACACATACCTTATCTTGAGGTTTGTCATGTCAGAAATTATGTCATGTGATTGTAACGGTACTATCTTAACGTTTTCAATTTTTGCTTATCGACCTCATTTTGGTGAATCGATAGTTACCCAGAAAATGGTCTAACCCGTTAACATACAAACCTGGCAATCACCGCTCTTCAGCGAAATGAAGTAAAACGTTTTGACCATGATTTCGACAGAAGCTTTTTAATTTGCTTTCAACTTCCTGCTCCAGAAGTGTCAAAATGCGCCCGCCGGAGCTTGCCCTCCTGGGAAGTCCGTCACTCTTACAAACTCTTACAAACACTTCTGACACCACTCTATTTTCACCTCCAAATCCAGAACAGGCAAGCTGTAAGCAAGGTAAATAAGTGAGCTCGAAATATCACAACAAATTGTTGCTTCATACGAAAATGTTTGCCGGATGTTTTCTAGTTGAATTGTTTTATACTTTATTACTTATTACTTTATTTTGTGTATCCTGCCTTCCATAATCAATTTTGTCTATGGGCAGGGATATATTTCATTGCAAAATTCTTTGCTTATTTTCATTTTGTGTTATACGTAGTTATATTATTGTGTTGTTTATTATATATAGCAATAATGTGAAATAAATTAACAAGTCTATATGTATTCTATCTCATCTAGTAAATCATTCTCCTAGATTTATTACATCATAATAACTGATCAACTTCTGTCAATGCCCATGAAGCCGTTGATATTTTGAAACTACAGAAATTTATTTTCAACAAATATGATGTGGACTGGTTTTATCCCATAGAATTAACAGTGAGTTGGTGGCGAAGTATCACTCCAACATAAGAATCCAAACCAAGTCCTCTCTCATGTTTTCTGACAAAATCTCGACCATGAAGTTAGATGAGTAAAATTCCAATTATTAAATACTTATTTGAATTCAACGTAACAACTCCATGGTACAAAATTGAAAAATATTCATCAAAGACAGGAATGCTAGTTTGCCCCGGAAAAACCAGCAATTCAATATCTTCATCTGCAGCATGGGAGTTTCTGGGACCTAAGACAATTTCACATAACCCATGAAAGCATGAAAAAAACATCATTCAGTAATGGATATTTATAAACAAATGTTAAGGTGTTAAAGGAACGTGATAGCTTAAGCCTTACATCTATCAAGGCATATGTCAAATAAAAAAAATAATAAAATATCAAATTGGAAGGTATCTCTTTCTAGCCGGGTTTACCATCCACCATAAGAACCCAGATAAGGCTCACATAGCCAGATGGTAAGCGCGATTGGCCTCGTAAAGACTATACATACGGCATACGATCTCATTATTATAAAGTCTTCAACATTACGTTAAAATAATACTAAGTTCTCGTTTGAACTTACAGAAGATTTTCCGCGGGAGTATGTGAGATAGATATTTTTATAACAATTATTTCAGAAGTTTGTCCGTTTTAAGTTATTTTATAAATAAATAATATTTCCTCCTTGGAATTAAGAACGATCAATATTCGTGAGATATTGTTCCATAAATCCCATTTTCAAAATTACAAGCTCAACGTTTCAGAGCTCTTTTGCTTTCTTCGCGATTATTTCGGACGCACAATACGCTATCCGTGCTACACAACAGGAAGCAACACTGCGAGTTTTCTAAAACTTGTCTTTTGTACTCGTCGAATATAAATTAACATTATATCTTGTACTCGTAACACCAAAAGTCTTCTTATCTACAGATTTTTTAATGATGATGTGAACACATCTCTTCACGAAACGTACTTGAAAAATAAAGTACGCTGTTCAACTGTTTCAACATGTTTTTAACGGACCATTCCTGTAATGACTTGGTCTCATATTTGATTGTCTATAAACTCAAGACACCAAAAATCAGAAACAAATGAGTTCATATTTTCTAAAACGTTTTTAAATTGTACAAGTACTGTGAATAAAGTACGTCTATGGAACGTCTAATATAAAATTGTTGACAATGTGAAATGGTGGCATTCCTGAATCTCACGCCGCTGCTCGGAGACTCAGCCTGAAGATAAACCCGCTAGTGCCTCCCCGACCTCGCAGCCGATGACCGCGGCGCGTCTTCCTCCTCCGTCCTTGTTTTGGTCGGCGCTCGTCCTTGCGAATGCGCGAAACGCAGGCGGGCCCGGGCGGGCCTCTGGGCGACGGCGAGCGCGCGGCGTGGGGTCGCTCTCCTTTCCGAGCGCGCGGCCGCGCGGCGTGGCGCAACGCGTTTTATTATGCGTTCCCTGCACGAAGCGGCCCAAGCGAGCGCGCCGCGCCGAGGTCGTGACTCGCCGCCGCCGCCACCCGTCCTCCGCTCGCGTGCGGGGACTCGCGAACGCGGCGCGGGCCCCGTTGGAACACATTCTGCGGGGCCTCCCGGACGCCGCCGCCGCCGCCGCCGCCGCCCGGGACTTTCTTTCTCTGTGTTTACCCCGGGCGCCACACGCGCCCGCGCCGGAGACCTCCGCGAAGAACTTCGGCGGAAGAAGGCGCGCGTACGAACACGCGCTTTTATTTCTGCACGAAGCTCCCAGCAGCCGCTTGCGAAGACGCCTGAAGCAACGGTGCTTTTGTTTTGGTCGAGACTCTGCAACATTATCTTTGCTGTAGAAGCTACGGCCACATTGTCCGTTGCTATTATATTTTATTGTATGGAAAGTAATATTGCATATCGCCGACAAAAGACACATCTCAAACATTATGACCTTGTAGGAGATTTTATCCTGTGCGGAGCCGTTTATTTCGCAACCAAATGCAAAGTGTTTACTTTTACTTAATAGTAAAAATAAAATATTAACTAAACACTTTTCATTTAAATAAAACATGGCGGTTCTTGATATGTCTTGTGCGATGTTTACTTCGCGTTTATTACTTGTACCACACGCATTAGGCCCTCTCGAAAGAAAGGAAGGGGAAGACGGTGCTTTGAGATCTGCTTTTATACTTCTGCAGGACGCTGCCAAAATGTGATGAAATCTATTCACAATCAAATTGTTCTGCACAAAAGTACTTCCTGTCGATATTCCTTCAGAAGCATCACTTGGTAAGGACAAATACAACAAAAGTAATAAACACTATTAGTCCTTTTTTCCTCCTTCCGCAACAGTCCAAACAGAAGCTCTGCTTTAGATTTACAAGAGGAAAATGCATTACTGTAATCGTGCTTCATGGCCTCCTCTTCGCCCTGTAACGGTACTCGGCTTTTCTTCACCTTGTACATGTAATGTAATGCTGTCACATTTAAAAACATTTGTCAACAAACATCCAAGCTCTAATTTGGTTTCAATTGCATGGCTAGTGACGCTCGGGAATAGACCAGTTTTCTCGAGACTTCCGCCCTGTAGCATCAAAATTGCCGCCACGTGAAGTGAGATTCGAGCACATGTAAACTGATGTATCTCTTTTAAGGGAACGAATTACTATTTAGCTAGAGTTTTCGCTCTAATGAAACAGACATTAAATGATTTTAAAAAATTGAACCAACGCAATCATTCACCGTCATTGCCAACATGTTTTGCCAATTTTCACTGATACAGAGGTATGTTTAATTATGCGAATAACATTTTTACGCGAAGAAACGTATGAAGATTTATAAAAAATAATGCATTTAATAATGAGCAATAGATATTTATGCACCAAGGGCGTTATACCCAAGAGGGGTTATTTCCCACATAACCATGATCATCTTTATCAAGGTAAGTTAAGTATACCTAACTCCGTATCGAAGGCAATAACAAACAATAAAGTATCAATAAAATATAAATGAATATTTTTCTTTAAATATTTTCGTTTTTTCCCTTAATAAAGAGCTTACATAGATTTTTCTTACAGTAATTCTCTCTTGAGTACTTACTGTACAACGGGCATGTTTCTAAAGTCTTTTCAAAAATAATTTATTCCATCATTTCATTAACCAATAATATTTTAAAGCACTCTTAGTCTATTGCATGAAACTAATGCATAATTGTCGAATATTTGAAAAATAATATTGATTTTATCCTCACGTGTATCTCTCTCAATTGTATGTAGAACCACTCCCCGAATGTCGAGACACGATTATACTCAATCTATCCAGACGATCTAAAATTGCCTTCGCATGAACGGGTCTGCAAGTTTTCTCGGAGGGAGGAGAGATTACGCACTCGTGTCCTGGGTTGCAGAATCCAGCCCCCGTGTATGCCGATTCGCGGGATGAGGAAAATTCAACTCTGCTGCACGGGTAGGTAATTCCATCACATAAACACGTTCCGTAACCTAGAAATGATAAAGACTGAAACGTCCTTGTTTTTAGTCGCGACGGTCAAGGTCGCCTGCTTGCAGAGCGTAGTCCCCAGCCCTGGCTTTAAAAGTGTGGACCAGTCAACTGTCCTTATAATGTGGGAGTCTACCGCATTCTAAACAGGGCTCACGAGCTGCTTCATTGTTATTTACATCTCATGTATTCATCTCCTTCCGTGAAGTCAAATAGAACTTGATGTCTTATTTGATGTATTTTAATGTCCTGTCTGTGGGAAGGTCCAAAGGTACACTGTCACATTTAGGAGATCACACACTTAGGAATCGGCGTTCGAGAAAATTAATGTTTCGAGATCAAACTTCGGCAACTTTTCTGTTCCTATTAAGTTATCTACTTACATTGTTGCACTGCTGTTGACAGCGTATTCGGATGAGCTGAGTGGTGGTTAATGACTTTATCATTGTCTCTCCTCCAATACTCTCACTAGTCTCCAAGCAGTGTATGTCCATCCAGGATGTGGCCAATGATTTTGCCCATCTGTTTTGTGACTGTGCCACCTCGGTCTCCTTATTCCAATAACGAAATCGTATTCAAATGGTCTCCACAGTTTCACAGAGAGATAAAAAGATTAGAACTAATAATGGAAGGGAAAGCTTGTGAGAAACATTCGAGTAATGAGAATTACTTTGTAATATCCATTTGAATTTCTCAACCTTTTTTGTTGTATATTATCGAATGACAATTTTTAACGTTTCCTGTCTTGTTCCCCTCCTGTCTTGGTTGATGCTTTGTGGCTTGTTGAGAAGACTTCGCATATTAATTTAAAGTTGACAAAAGGTCTGGGAAATCTGACAGATCGTGTATACAATGCATAGGGATAACATTACGTTGTTGAGCAGTTTGCTTCCTTGCTCATTCTTCGAACTATTTGGAGTTCCCTAAAGGGAAATTTTAATGTGCTTTACTGCGATAAATGTATCCACAGAGAAGAATAAATACGTTTAAGCGTCGCGGAAAGTTGTCTTGTCACACATATATTATGGATTTCCTCGAGCGGCGTTTTAGATTGTCTAAGGAAGAAATTTATAAGAATAGCTGTAAATACCACACAAGGAGGGATAAGATTGCGTATCCTGAATACAATTTGTGCATTTTAATGTGTTATTAGTTTAGGTCATACAGTTAATGTGTACTAGGCAATTGAAAGCCCGCTGTACTCCTTGAGAGATTCTGCTACTAATAACTTCAGTCACGTCCTGATTTTCGCCGAAGCTATTACCAAGCACGTTTTGCAGTAGAAGAAAAAGAGAAGTGGTATTATTAGACATAGCGCTCGTTCTACATAATCCATTCTCCTCTAACGGTAAGGACATGTACGAGTATAGCCGTCGATATTGGCACACTTTCGCCACATGCCGGCGCGCAACCAAAGCTCAGTATTACACCAGGGCCGCTTGCACAAACTGGGGCCTTGCTGAGGCAGCACAGATCACCTGCGCTGCGCCCGAGACCGCAAGGAAAGTTTATTCTATTTGCAATTAATTTATATTTGCTCAAGATGTAATGTCTTTTCTGCACTCGTCACAATTATTCTTGCAAGTTAGTTTTTAAAGGATGAGAATACTGTAAATTTACATTAACAAACTGTGAGGGTAAATTAAAATTTTTATTGAAGAGGAGGGCCGCATTTCAGCTGTTAATTTCGTGAAACTACTTGGCGTACTGAGAATAAAAGTTGCATCTACTGACATGAAGCAATACAATGGATCATCTAAGCTTTTACTATACGGAACAAGAGAAATTGGATAATTAATCAAATCGAGATGGGGAGTCCCAGGCCAAGAAACACTTAACTTGTTCTATTCCTTCCGAAATGTGGGTCACTGTCATCACGTGCACGTTAAAAATTATTTTAAGGACGAATTGGAATGAAAGTAAAAGGGAAGAAACTACTGAAAGGGAAACATCGCGAGGACTGCTAGCATCATTTATAATAGCATTTTTAGATCTCAAAGTTGAAGTTTGTTTACGGGAGGAATGAAAAGGAACTAAAAATATTAACCTTAATATACCTTGTACAGAAATATTGTGTAGTATATTATCTGGTTAGGTAACCATTCGCGCGGTGAAAGTAATACTTAGGCGATCGCATTTCCATGTGTAAAATGTGAAAATAATAACTTTGTCTTGTTTTCACGTTAAAATTGCGATTTGAATAATTGTGTATTGTCAAACATATTCGCCTGTTGCTGGTGGTAAATGTGGACATGTTGATGTCAATTAAGGGTTACAGCACGATATATCACGTTACTAGCGCTAGTTACATCACTTGGTCACGAGGACAAAAAGAATGAATATTCGTGCGATGATTCCATCCGATGATGTAAGTGATGATGCCAACAATGGTGACGCCACGGATTTCGCAGAAGAGTACGTGGAGCCGAGGGAAAGTTGTCAGGGTTTCGCCTGATGGCGACAGCTGCTTTAACGAAAAAAAATATTTTATTTTCAGGCGAAAGGTGACTCATACGATATTTTTACATGACTTGCTGCATTAAAAGCACTTCTCAGAAAACAATCAATCTAAAAAAGATTAACTATTGTTGTTCATTGTCTTCCTGATTTTGAGGATTGCCGGGACTAATAAGGGCAGCCGACGAAAGATGCAATTCAGAGAAAGTTAATTCTGTTGATATGATTAACTCCCATTCCTCTTTTTAACCGAGTTAAAACCACTCACATGCAATTGGAAATTTACTCCATGTTAACTGAAATGATATTTATTTCCACATTAGAACAAATACGTCCTTGCTGTATCCGGCGGTGCGTTCGAGAAGACGGAAAATCGACGGATCGAAGAGAAACGTTCTCTCAAGACCATAATATTTTCTCCGCACGCATGTAACATTCACAGTTTAAATGATTCGTTAACGAAGCGGAGAAAACGCGTAATAGCCATACGTCTACTTCGAAGCGCCGCATTTTGCACCATAAACATCGTTAGCTTCGCGTAGCGTCCGACGTGTTGCGAACTAATGAGGTTTCCCCATTCTGGGGCGGAGAAAGCGGCCAGATCGCCTTGCGACGCAGCCGCAGCCGCCGCCGCCGCCGCCGCGAGCCATGGCTGCCCGCCGCCCGCCCGCCCGCGTCGCAGTTGCTCCTGCGCCTTCTTTAGGGGCGTTCATGGCCAACGGGCGAAACGAGGTTCGTCATCTTCGTTGGTGTCCCACAAGGCGCGCGCAGATGGCCGGCATCGAGCGGCCGCGGCGCGGCGCGGGAGAGAGGTTTCGGTCTTCGACGGGAAGCGAGGAGAACGCTGGAGACAAGCCTCGTTGACCGCACACCGAGAGCGACGGGGGAGAACGCGACGCGCTCACGTGATATTGAGAGTTAAGCAAATATTATTAAGTTCGCGATTTCCTTTTCAAACAACTACAATCAGGCAAATTAATCTTTATTCAGTTTTTATATCTTTGGAAAAAGTGAAAACCAATATCTCCTATAACATAATTTGTTGAGAGAGTACGAGATTGTACGTAATACTATAGATAATATGGTAATTTACAATTTTTCGAAAATATGAGTATCTTTGCGTAATTTTTCGTGAAATATAAGATATTTTAAGCTGTAATTTTCTGAAACATGGCTCCAATTTTTTTCTTTCTTTTCTGAAATAGAGCGAAGTACGCTTATAAATATGATGCAGATCACATTTTCTTTGAAATTTCTGGATTTTCGAAAATTTCATGAGTTACAAATAATGTGAGAAAGTATGTGCTCATGTAGTACCACTAGTTTTTTTTTTTACTTCAAACTAACACGAGTTCATTCAAAAGAGTTCCTACTTCTGTTTTATTTTGGAGGAAATCGACAGAGTAACAAAAAATACTGTTGACAATATTACAGTTTTTGTTATATTATTTGCATGTTATTATATTACCTTATTTATGTAATTAACTGCAACCGCGTTATACCAATTGTAGTTTAAAAAATGTATCTTTATCTTATCTTATAAGTCATCGCGGCATCCCTACCGAAACAATCTACCGTCTGTTGTTGCAGTCGATGAACTTCCGTTTGTTATGACCTCATAAAGCGGTGCTCGGCGGGAAAGCCTATTTCGGCGCTAAGTTACGCTTAGTTAAGTACCTCGTGTTCTACAACAACAAAGCACAACTATTTTTAGAATTAACCGTACATTTTGGAGAAAATCTCACAGAAAATATTTTGCTTGTAGTATAGACGAACACGTTGAAGAGAAAATGCACGACACTTGTAAATGAACAGTATAACCCTTCGAGGTCTACCAACCCACACACTTGTCCTTTACCAGAGGGCTTCACGCCCATGGGTTGGGCAGTTGAGCTCAGCTCTTATCCTCCTCCCCCCAGTACACCGTTGAGCTGATATCCGGGTACATCGGAATGCGATGTACACATCTACCCACAACCTGGGCGGGGCCGCCTCGCCTGCTCGTGGCTTACCAGCTTTCCAGATCGGTGCCAGAGTTCTTTCATGCCACTCACTGCCTCGGGGCGTAGTCCCTCCCATAAGTATCTGGCACTGCCCCGACGAAGCCAAGAACCCAACTTGGGGCCATCGGGCCTAACACACACAGGAAGCAAGGAACCAAAACCCGTCTCTTCTCTACAATCATTTTTATGCTAACGATGTGCGAACCACCGGGGGCACTGGGCACCCGGACATTGGGTTCTAATTCCCCACCAGAACTTTTCTTTGTGAGACCGCAACATAAGGCTACAGTTAGAGGTCCATCCACGGAGTCTGTATATGAACAATTTCATTCACAATGAATTCCCATGTAATATGTAGGCTTTTCCCTGGAATGTCAGCAAACAATACGAGTGAACGAAAAAATCACGCCAGTTGGAAACGCGTCAAAGAAGTTTTCCATCGCCACGAATGAGGGCGTGGGTGGGCGAGCGGCGCGCAGCGGCCAGAGAGCGGAGGGCCGCTCTCTCATGGCGCTCGCCCATCCTCTCTCCGCCGCCGCAGGACGTGGACGTGCTCGCCGCACCCTGCGCCCTGTCACTGCCCTGCCCCGCCCCAGCCCGCAGCGCGCCGCTCCGCTCTTCTTTTCCCTTGGTCGTGGCGCCGCGCCGGGCTTAGGGATGGCAAAAAGCATCGATGTTTTTAAAACATCGATATTTTACACTAGAAACATTAATATATGAATATCGATTTTTCGTTTTCGAAGTTTTTTTCCAGCTGCGACGTTTCGTCATGATAAATTATATATTATATAATAAATATATACATATACATAATTTATATATATATATATATATGTATATATATAATTTGAAATTTAAACAAAAATTATTTATAACACCACCGAATCAAAATATCGAAACCACAGTTTAAACAGTGTATTTACAATACAAAGGAAATTTTAAAAGTTAAAAAACGGCAATAGTCTATTTGCAATATTTTCCAATTTCCATTATAAAGAATTGCCAAATGTGCGCTATTTCTGCTGAGGACTGTCCCAAATTTGTACCCGAGTTGAACATTGCAAAATAACAATTTTGACAAGAGATGCAATTCGATAGCTTAATTTTATAGCTTAATTGTTTCTATAATGATAAATATGCACTTGGTCTTTGAATTTTATTGAAATGTTTCCCTAGGAGTCCTCTATCAATTCGAGAAATGTACTATTATGCACTTTTTGCAAATTTTATAAATATACAATTGCAAATCTGCAATAATGAGAGTTTTTCTTATTGATAAAATCTAAAGTAAACTAGACATTTGCCATTTGATAAATGGCAAATAATACTGAAATTAAAATGCCCGTGAGAAAGTAACTGGTCTAAAATTAGTGTTCTTTTATCTCGGATCAACGTATTTTCGCTAATGCTGGTGCTAAAACTGGTGAAGTGAATGCGTTTATATATTTATACAATGAATTTACTTTCATGTTCATAAAATTGTTTCAGTCCGTGTACTTATATTCCAAAATATTTCCGTATCTGAACGAGGGACGTCCTCCATTTCCTACTTCATAATTTTGTGAGACCACTTCGCCCTTCGTTAAGATTGGCTGCGGTGGTTTGTGAGACCCTACCGGCGACGTGTCGTCATGATAAAGGCTGCCCAAGCCGTGCAAAAGCTGAACTTGACAGTAACGACCGCAATCCACGACCAGCAAAACTGTACGTGGAAATGTCGTTTAACTGCATCGATGATTTATGAATAAAAATGAATAAATGGAATAATAGCGAATCACGATGTTCTTTTTAATTTTTTTAATTTTTACATTCGATAAAGATTATTATTAACTTATTGCAATTTATACGTGACCAAGCAATATATATATATATTGTGGCGTCACCGATTAATTAAATATAATTTTATTATGACGTCGCCAATAACAAATCAATAATTCCTGCAGCTGGGAATAGCTCGCGCTGCGGCACAGAAGTAGGCCAAGAGGGGAGGCTCTTGCAGCGAAGGTTCTTTCGTCATGCCGCCCACCCCCCGACCGCGCATCGGGCCAGCCCCGAACGCACCCAGCCCCCCCCCTGTCTTCAGAGGCGGAATGTTTATTACCCCCCCATAAAAATACTTGCTGCCCCTTCGCCGGCCTTCTCCTGGGACAAAAGAACGCCCCCGCGTCCGTTCTCCCGCCGCGCGACCAGGGAACGCCGGGCCCCGATGGGTTGGGCCGGGTGTCCATTAGGCGCGGAAGACACATTTACGACGCGTCATAATCGAAACCCCTTTCTCGGCCTCAGCCATCCCCTTCCGAACAAAGCCTGACGAAAGTGACACGCGCCCGGGAAGACACCAGAATCCTCGAAAGGGCTGCGTACAAATAAATACAGTAGGCTGTCGTTTAGCACATGCCGGACGAGATGGTCCGTGAAATGCGCTTTTACAAGCTCACGTGTCCGGACAGCTGCGAGCAGCTTCTGGAACAACTAACAAAGGGAGGAGCGAGCGAGAGAAAGAATCCAGTATTAGACTGAGAACATCGACGGAAAAATACGGGAAAGTTGCCACATGATTGGCTAATCAAAATTCTGCGACGCAGCCACCCTTAGCCAATGGGAAGCTTCACCAGGGGGGAAGGGATAACCCAGAGCTAGGAACATTTTGGGGAAGGGGAAAGGGAATTTCTCATAAAACGTGATGCACGGTAGAAATCAGGACAGAGAGACGAAGAGACACTTAAAGATTTTTAGAACTAAGGCACTTAAGTATTTTTGAGAGACTAGACTGGGAGACGAGAGCACGGGGGGACTTGAGCACTAGAGCACTTGAGAGGACTTCTCAAGCTTACTTCACTTACTTCTGAGAGACTTCGGTCACGTCAGTCACTTCAACTACTTCAGTTACTTACGATCGGGACGCGAGTTTGGGAAAGACTTTCCCAGAATCGGAATAATTAGGACAAGACTGCGGACTTGTCGCGGAGAAAATTCGGGCGGAAGACTACTTGATCCCGCGCTGTTTCCGCATCGGCCCAGTAGCCTTTGCCGCCTCACGCGCCGAGCCCAGTGACTGCTCACCGCGTTACATCAACGCCCGTGGCCATTCAACCCGCTGAGCCTGTTCGATTTGGCGACCTGCAGAGAGACGCGCCGCTGAAGTTCAACGACCTGGTACAGCCGACGCCTCCGCCCGAGGCCGCCACCCCGGCCCGCACTTGGGACGGCCTACGCCTCCGCCCGTGGCCGCCACCCCGGCCTGCCCGTGAGGACAGCACAACCACTGGTGAAAGAACTATGAGACGAATCCGTCTCGCCGAACGACCGTAACGACGAGAAATTATAAGTGGCCGCGCTCAGGCCCTGCAAACTTCAAGTGATGAATAGCACGCTTCATCAAAAAGTATGCATGATGTGTTAACTGTAAAAGAATTAGCAACTAGTAATTAGGACAATCAGTCCACAAAGTAAATTTAATTGAAAATTGCGTCGCCCATTGCGACATATAAGTTCCCTGGCAGCTTTTGGTGCCAGGAATAAATTATTATTTTTCACAAATGACTCTGTGCTGATTCATTGACCTCCCAACTCTTCCATCCAGTTATATTTCAGGAGCTGAACCTGGCGCCCTCCCCCGAGCAGTCTTATGATTATTACATTTGGCTGGTCCCAACGTGGGGCTAGTTGAGTGCAACCTTATGATTATTACATTTGGCTTTCCCAAGTGGGGCTCGATTAGTATTGTTAAATACCCCAGTAAGCGACCCCGAGATTAGGAAGTCAGATTGCTCATGAAATATTTTGTTATTAACTTTTTTTGGTTCAGCTCCTTCAAAATTCTATTGCGACAGCTTAAATCACAAGTTACCGCAATAAATGGATGGAAGAAAGTTGTAGGAGGGTCAATAATTTGTGTACTCTGTTTGATGTATTTGTTGTTTGTGTTTTTTGTGTTTATTGTTTTTGTACTGTGTTGCGTGTGTCGGTGTTTGCGTGTGCGGTCTAATAGTAAACTAAGCGAACAAGAGAACTCAGTAAAAATGCTCGACGAATCAGGTGTCGATCTAGCAGGCTCAGACAGTTCGAGTGACCCACCGGCGCAACGCGACAGTCAAACTATTTTAGCGGAAATTCTAAAATCGATGCAAATTCAGGCGGCGCAACAGGCGGCGCGAGAAGAGGAAAATTGGAAAGCTTGGGAGGCGCAATGGGACGAAGATAGGGAAATTCAGGAGGCGCGACTGGAGGAAAGTAGGAAAGATCTTAGGGAGCTACAAGAAGACAGGAAAATTCGAGAGGCGCAAAGGGAAGAAGATAGGAAACTTCGGGAGTCGCAACAGGAAAGTGGGGAAATTAGTAAGGAGCAATGGGAAAAAGATAGGGAAATTCGGGAGGCGCAAAGGGAAGAAGATAGGAAAACTCGGGAGGCGCAACGGGAAAAAGACAGGAAAATTCGGGAGGCGCAACGGGAAAAAGATAGGAAAATTCGGGAGGCACAAAGGGAAGAAGATAGGAAAATTCGGGAGGCGCAACGGGAAGAAGAAAGGAAAATTTGGGAGGCGCGTTTTAGAGAATTAAAAGGGAGTAGTCAGGAAACGAAAAAAGAGCTTAATGAAAACGTTAATGAGATTGATAAGGAATTAAGCTCGGAAGTTAGTCAAACACAGGAAGAAGTAAATTCTATGGGAAATGCGCAAGAGGAATACGCGATGGGAAACAAATCTGAGATTAGGGAAGAAATAGACCTGAATGTCAAAATTTTAGTGCAAGAGCCTTTAAATTGGGACGGAGAACACAGCGTAGGAAGCTCTCCCACGGCTGAGGCAGGCTTGCGATTTTCGTGGGCGCCCCCACAAAATCATTGCTTTTCGGGATCTCCGGACGAGAACCCCAAATTTTTATTAGATCGAGCCGAAAATTCTATGGCCCTAACTAAATCGGTTCCCTCCTCGCTCAAACCCAGGTTCATGCAGGAGTTGCTACGCGGTAACGCCGCCCACTGGTTGACAGCACTCACTCCGTTCCCGAGCAGTTACGAGGAGTGCCGACACAGATTCGTGGACAAATTTTGGGGGGACCAAGCCCGCTACGAATTCGAAAAGCAAATTTTGGAAGGTAGTTGGGACAAGCGTGGCAAGCTAAGAATGAGAGGCGACCGCCTTCTGAACCGCCCGTGGGGAGACCGGAAAATTCGACAGAGGGAAACGGTTCCGGTACTAGTGTCAATTACAATGTAAGAACAAATTCGTCAAACTAGAACCGTTTGGGTCATCTGGGTCCCGAACGAGTTGTGGCAGAGATACCATTCGATGAAACGATATCTGTAGATTACGCCTTCCACGATTTTGGCAATGGGGAGGCTAATCAAGTCAAAGAGTGTCTGGGAATGCCCTGTTTTAGAATTTAAATTGAGTAGAATTCCTGTCCGTGCATTGGTCGACACAGGCAGTGAAATCAGTGCCATTTCGTTAAAATTATTTTCTCGTCTTATAAGTGAACGTAAGCCCGTGCCAACGCTGCCCACTGCTAAGTGTTAAGTTATCGGAGTAGGAAATAAACGAAGTAAGCCAATTAATAAGCAGGCCCCTATCTCGTTTCAGGTACAAGATCATTTATTTGACATCCCTTGTCTAGTTATAGAGGATTTAAAACACGATATAATTTTGGGGGGTTAATTTCTTAAAAGGAGAACGATGGGGTGATTAACTTTTCTAGAGATATTATGAGTTTTGGTGGGGGTAAGGAAATCACACTTACGGATGAAGTTGACGGCGGAATAGAACCAAAATACACTGTGTGCGTCCTAGAGTCAGGGGGATGACGCGAGTGGGGTCATAAGCCCAATGAGAGCAAAGAAAATGACTTAATTAATGACCACGAGCGCTCCTAGCTAGAGCAGGTATTTTTTTAATTTTCGAATGTGTTCGCGCGTCCAACTCATTCTGTTATAGAATTTTGTTTCGGATTAACGTCACTGACGATACCCCTTGCCGACCATAATTATCCTGCACAGTAATCACTTAGGGGACAAGTCAATGAGACTTCTGGGGGAATAATTAATGAGGGAACGAGTTAATGAAACTACTGGGGGGAAAAGATTAATGAGGGAATAAGAGAGAGAAGTGTTGCGGTGTAATTAAATCCTATTGTTGTAAAAGAAAGACGGGAGTCAGAATTTGCCTAGAAGAGAGGCACATTGACAAAGCTACAGTACCTGAGAACGAGGAGCCGAAAAATGTAGATGAGATGTTAGGAAACTTGATTAAAACAAAATATTTACGGCACTAGATTTTTTTTCACTTGTACAGGCAGATAATCACCCATCCGGACGACAGAGAATTGATTGAATTTAGTTACGACAGGTTGAAGACTTTTTCAGGGATTATGACGGGATTATGACGGGAACGGGGTTATGACAGGTTGAAGATTTTTATAATTTACGATTTTTGTTTCAAAGAATAAAGTAAAATGTCACGTTTCAAAGAACTCTGCCCACAATTCGCCGGAACCTGCGACTCATACGACACTAGTTGTCACGATTAGAAGTAAGCATCGTAATAATAAGGGTTTTAATCATAGAAAATTAGTAATGTAGACAGAGAGGCGCAGTATCTTAAGCCTCCAATTAAAAATTAAATTAAGCAGTTCTTTATCATTAGGTGACACCACTGTTATTTTTTTCGACGATTGAGAATTCTCGCCCTTTATTAGAAATTAACAAAGAAACTCGAATTATCAATCTAGTGGGAGGGGGATGCTAATGTGGCGTCACCGATTAATTAAATATAATTTTATTATGACGTCGCCAATAACAAATCAATAATTCCTGCAGCTGGGAATAGCTCGCGCTGCGGCACAGAAGTAGGCCAAGAGGGGAGGCTCTTGCAGCGAAGGTTCTTTCGTCATGCCGCCCACCCCCCGACCGCGCATCGGGCCAGCCCCGAACGCACCCAGCCCCCCCCCTGTCTTCAGAGGCGGAATGTTTATTAGCCCCCCATAAAAATACTTGCTGCCCCTTCGCCGGCCTTCTCCTGGGACAAAAGAACGCCCCCGCGTCCGTTCTCCCGCCGCGCGACCAGGGAACGCCGGGCCCCGATGGGTTGGGCCGGGTGTCCATTAGGCGCGGAAGACACATTTACGACGCGTCATAATCGAAACCCCTTTCTCGGCCTCAGCCATCCCCTTCCGAACAAAGCCTGACGAAAGTGACACGCGCCCGGGAAGACACCAGAATCCTCGAAAGGGCTGCGTACAAATAAATACAGTAGGCTGTCGTTTAGCACATGCCGGACGAGATGGTCCGTGAAATGCGCTTTTACAAGCTCACGTGTCCGGACAGCTGCGAGCAGCTTCTGGAACAACTAACAAAGGGAGGAGCGAGCGAGAGAAAGAATCCAGTATTAGACTGAGAACATCGACGGAAAAATACGGGAAAGTTGCCACATGATTGGCTAATCAAAATTCTGCGACGCAGCCACCCTTAGCCAATGGGAAGCTTCACCAGGGGGGAAGGGATAACCCAGAGCTAGGAACATTTTGGGGAAGGGGAAAGGGAATTTCTCATAAAACGTGATGCACGGTAGAAATCAGGACAGAGAGACGAAGAGACACTTAAAGATTTTTAGAACTAAGGCACTTAAGTATTTTTGAGAGACTAGACTGGGAGACGAGAGCACGGGGGGACTTGAGCACTAGAGCACTTGAGAGGACTTCTCAAGCTTACTTCACTTACTTCTGAGAGACTTCGGTCACGTCAGTCACTTCAACTACTTCAGTTACTTACGATCGGGACGCGAGTTTGGGAAAGACTTTCCCAGAATCGGAATAATTAGGACAAGACTGCGGACTTGTCGCGGAGAAAATTCGGGCGGAAGACTACTTGATCCCGCGCTGTTTCCGCATCGGCCCAGTAGCCTTTGCCGCCTCACGCGCCGAGCCCAGTGACTGCTCACCGCGTTACATCAACGCCCGTGGCCATTCAACCCGCTGAGCCTGTTCGATTTGGCGACCTGCAGAGAGACGCGCCGCTGAAGTTCAACGACCTGGTACAGCCGACGCCTCCGCCCGAGGCCGCCACCCCGGCCCGCACTTGGGACGGCCTACGCCTCCGCCCGTGGCCGCCACCCCGGCCTGCCCGTGAGGACAGCACAACCACTGGTGAAAGAACTATGAGACGAATCCGTCTCGCCGAACGACCGTAACGACGAGAAATTATAAGTGGCCGCGCTCAGGCCCTGCAAACTTCAAGTGATGAATAGCACGCTTCATCAAAAAGTATGCATGATGTGTTAACTGTAAAAGAATTAGCAACTAGTAATTAGGACAATCAGTCCACAAAGTAAATTTAATTGAAAATTGCGTCGCCCATTGCGACATATAAGTTCCCTGGCAGCTTTTGGTGCCAGGAATAAATTATTATTTTTCACAAATGACTCTGTGCTGATTCATTGACCTCCCAACTCTTCCATCCAGTTATATTTCAGGAGCTGAACCTGGCGCCCTCCCCCGAGCAGTCTTATGATTATTACATTTGGCTGGTCCCAACGTGGGGCTAGTTGAGTGCAACCTTATGATTATTACAATATATATATATATATATATATATATATATATATATATATATCGATATTTCATCTCAGTACTCTAATTAAAAATGGAAACATGAAGGGAAAATCCGCACCATCTGTTTCAACATAATTAAAACATCGATGTTTTTGTCGGTTTTTCGAAAACCTTTTGGTGATGTACGAATTATCGATGTTTTGATAAAATTTGTCAGCACTTTAGACGCGCTGGGTCACAGCTCCAGCCCCGTCCTCGTCCCTAGCCAGCCGATCTATTACTTGTACACTTCATGTTTGCCATGGCATATGGGAGCGCAGCTGTGTGTTTACATTAAGTGCCGCCTTATATATCCTCGCATAGAAACATGCCTATAGCATCATAAGGAATAGAAAGCAACGTCTCACAATCACCATTAACTAAGAAAGTAACAACGTTGTGAGAATTTTGAGTGCAGATGGGAGTTTAATAATAGTATTAAAATACTTAAAATAATAATAGCAATATAATAATAATAATAATAATAATAATAATAATAATAATAATAATAATAATAATAATAATAATAATAATAATAGCCGATCAGATGGCCGAGATCGCTAAGGCAGTAGTGCCGGAGTGGTTTCGGACCAGAAGATCGCGGGTTCGAGTCCCGCCTCGGGCATGGATGTATTTGTGTACGTCTGTATGTGTTGTTCTTTCACCCCCATTATCATCGTATCATCATTTCATCTTCCATACCATAAACCAATCTTCCATACAATAAAAAACTGAGCCACGGTAAATGCAGGATGCTTGCATGCGTTGTCCTAGTCGGCCGATTAACGAAATAATAATAATAATAATAATAATAATAATAATAATAATAATAATAATAATAATGGTTCAAGTGATGTGATGTGCATCAAGATACCGTTTTCAATTCTTCGAATTTCGCAACCGATCACCCCCAACTTCACTCTCCCCTTTACACGAGGCACTCATGTGAAGGCACCTAGAGAAGTAGCGGAGGAGCCGCATTATCAGTTGACAGTGGTTCTCATAACTCGAGTTAGTAGAATCACAGCTGATACCCCAGGACGTAGAGTAAAAAGGAAAACCTTCGTTATGAAGAGACAAATAAGAGTTAAGCTATACCGGCTCCGTCATCTCCCGGTTCAGCAAGGACCTTGTCAGATGGGGTTGTTTGGCCATCTTGCGGAAAACAGAACTTGGACTGCAGTCTGCCTACAATCTTCGGGTGCACAGCCAGGGCTGAGGATTGCATTGCATCCTGAAGTGCAGTCGAGAGCAGTAGCCATGAAGTGCTACTGTCAGGCTAACCCCCGTTGCAAAGGGTTTCAAAAAACAATTTATCAACTTGGTGACCAGAAACATCCGACTTCTGATAGACAAAGAGTAATGGATTAGAGAGGAGTCGTAGGGCGAAACACTTTGAGACTAAAAGAACTCCTCAATTCGTAACACTACGCAAAACTCAAAATAAGTCTCCGAATAAAGAGAAGCGGAAGACGGACGAATGGAGAGAATGAAAGCATATTCCTGAGATACCAGAAGTGATGAAATATGTACTGTTAGAAGATGAACTGTCGCTAAGAGAATAATTCTCTCTAAGATAAGACAGTAAATGCTGTGAAAAGAAGAAAGATTACCACTACCGATACTTAAAGTAGTGACCAAGGACTCCTGAAAAACATTAATTACAGCCATCAGAGCTATCACCACCAATCCAACATCGGATGTAAGAGACAGCTTCATGTACATCAACGATGGAGCAAATTTTTGAAAATTTTGAAAAAGCGCCAGGGGCTTCATGTTAAGCACCGCCCCAAATTAAATATTGGTGTAAAATTCAAGGGGCCGCGATATCAGTCAGATTGGTTAGGAGAAAATCGGCTGAACGTTTTAGCCGCTAGCGTTGTTTACAGACGGACATACAGAAGATGTTTGGCTGTCATTCCATTCTTTTTCAGTATCAAGGACCCACAAAAATGGTTTCCGTCTACATCACGTGTTAGGGGCCTTTTTTCTAAATTTTCCAATTGGATTTATCCACTTTCTCGTTATCAGGGTCCTGTAATAAGAGTTATTCTGCCGAAAATTATAAAAGTAGTACATAATTTTGTGTCTACTACGTAAGAGGTAGCGAGACATTAAAAAGAACTCGCTTTATTGAGATAATACAAAAGAAATATTACGAAATCCAGCATTGTTTGAGAATATGTCCTGTAAAATGCATAGATTTTCAAATTGTTAAAGGAAGTTTTACTCATAGGTCTGGTGTGCATGGGCTGCAGCGCACACAATTTTGTTTCACCGAGCGCGAATTATTCCTTGTCCCTGACTCATTTACCCTGTTCTTCCTTTAAAGGTATTTAGAGCGGAAGAATTAATCGTTTGAGCGCTAGAACCCTTATTAGCGTACAAATATACAGGAAGCGTGGAACAAAATTGAAAATTCAGATCTATGCATCTTCATAAGAACAATAAAACAACACGCTGTTATCAAAACATTGAAGAGATGAAAATATATTTTTTCGCAATGTTATTTGTAGAATTTTTCGCCTATTTGTATTAGTTTTAGGACAGGTTAGTTCATCTACTACCCGTGCCTCGAAAATTGGAAGGTGATTTCCTGTGTGATTACTAGAAGTTACGCAAGGTTGTGCTGCGGTCAATACTGAGTGGGTGACCTTGAGAGAAGCCATATGGTGTTAGCCATCAGGAGGTTGCGGTGATGTAAGGAACTTAACTATTAAACCCTTGCATTGGCTCTCAAGGCGGTATACGTAGTCACCGCAGAGTGCCCTTAAAATATAATGGACCGATAGCTTCGTTCCTTCTTTGCCACGTACTATTTATTATTATTATTATTATTATTATTATTATTATTATTATTATTATTATTATTATTTTGTTTAATGTTTCGTAAGCGAAAATAGGGACAGTTATGTGTTTGAAGAAAAAATCAGTTTCAAATAATGGATTATTTTCATGAAAATAATTTCTCCTGCGCAAAGGAGATTAATGACTGCTTATTAGTTTACTCATACATATTTCCACATCTTTATCCTTGAGATTATTAGCAATTTCTCAATATGTTTGTAGGTCAATCGAAATTAGATATATTAAAATTTATCTAAATAAAATGGTGACTTTCCTACTTGTGGTGTTAATTACTTAAATCTTTGACACCACGTCGTTCTAGCATTTGTGGAACAGAAGATCAGATTGGAATTAACGCCACAATTCATTTAAATTTCATTTAGCGCGAATTTATAAGCAAATTTTAATTTAAGTTCAGCAGTTACATACGTTTTCTATTATATTTCTATATAGTAAAAGTGTGACGCAGAGATTCTGGGCCCCAAGAAAACGTACGCAGATTATACATCTCCCCCGTACTTCACACAGTTCAAATTATATATTTCCCCGTACTGTTTTTATTTGTTTATGAAAAATAAAATAAATCAAATCAAAATGAAATCGTTTTGAACGTTCATTAAACATAATCCAAATCAAAGAGTTAATTGAAACAATGAAGAAAATATTATCACATGAGGATATGTTAAATCAAGTGCCCTTAAAAATACATTACAATTGAAAGGGTGAAAACGAGAACGGTATAAGTGACATTTTATACGTTCTGAGAAAAAACTAGTTTATTTGAGGCTATATTTCAGTGGCAATGTATTTACGTGGTTTTAATGAACAATTGAAATACTGTGATTTTAATGATGAAACAAAGCACTTCGAATTTATAGTAATATTGAATCTGCATTTTCTCTCACTTTTCCGTTCTCTCTTCTCTCACTTTTACCGTTCTGGTTTTCACTCATACAATTTATCTTGGAATTAACACGTTTTGATCTACTTATTTAATGTTATGAACTATTTAACTAAAACGTGGTTCTTCCACGCTTGATTTTTAAGTCATTGGTTAACTGGCATTACTAACAGTGATAATCCAGGTACGAAAGGAATTTTCTTGTATTTTGTTGCTTCTGGAATCTATATACTAATGCAGATGTTTAAATATACTAATGTTTGAAATGTTCAATACAAATATTTTTGTTAATTTGTAATCAGTCAACAGAATTAATATCACTTAAAATGGATCAAATATTTGGTCAATATTTTCCTATAATATCTCAAACAATACCCTGCTATTCAAAGAATTTCAGTAAGTTCTATTACTTTGAATGGGGATTGTCAACAGAGACACTTCACCTGTCCCATTTAAGAAATTTAAAACCCCTGTATTTTTTCTATATTATTCGCACTTCAAATACAGTTCGCTGTCAATTAGTACCTTCCTTCAAGCAACAATTGTTGCGATAGCATGGGAAAAAATGTCACAAAAAATAAAATTTTTTAATATACACATTTTACGGAACAAGAAGGAAACTGTGGAAGCCCATGGCTAACACCATCGTTGGAGAGCTACAAAATCTAAACTATTTCTTCTAGCAACCTACTGGTTATACCAAGAAACTGTAATGAATTATTATTATTATTATTATTATTATTGTTATTATTATTATTATTATTATTATTATTATTATTATTATTGTTATTAATTTTATTATTTTCAAATTTTTGAGACTCACACGCTTCTGTGTCACAGTCTATTAAAAAATAAAGCATACCATTTTCAAAAATATTTACATTATTCAGCACCTTGAAGAAGCATTCTAGCTTAGATTGCTAAGGCAATAGAAGGGGTGGGGGCGATCATATGAGATGGAAATGGAAATCGTAAAATTAATATTACTTGCATTCTTTATTAGTCGGTTCTATATTAATCCTCCCATCAGTAATGAACAATTCACACTTCTCTTTATAATCCGCATAATTAATTTTAATGTTTAAGGGAGGTTGCCATAACCACTCCTTTCGTAACTCCTTTGATTGAAATTATTCGCTCCTAACAACTGAAAAGTCACATAACTGAACGTTGTTTTATCTCCACATATGGCAATAAATAAAACAAAAGATATTCCGAGAGATAGCGCCACAAACACGTGAGTCATTCCGCGACGTTTCATAATTCATACACGAAATCTGTGGTTTGAATCAGTGATGTCAAGGGAGGTACCTGTAGCCTTATAACAAGTCTGCTGGCGAAGGAAAGTTTCTTCAAAGGGAAGTAAATTTTGAGTGATGCCGATATGTGACAGAACAACGGCTAATTACAATTTGTAATAAACAAAAACGAAGCTAAAAGTCGTATGCTACTCGCTCGACGGCGAAAAATTTTGTTGAAAATTTCAGAAATACGTAGTTATCTAAGGCGCCAATAGAGACAAACGTTTTTTTTATTTGTCGCCCAAGTGATATTTTCTTTTCTGCTAGATGGTGATGGGAGCATAGCGAAATATGCGTGGTCAGAAGGAAGAGCGGGCCTGATAGCCCGAGTCTCTCCATGTAAATAAGGCATGAACTGAATTGAACTGAAGTGAACAAACTGGAAGACTATATATTGCAAACGACCTTCGATAGACCGAATGACAAATTAAAGTTTATCGTAAACAAAGACAATTAAATTGATTTGTCTTTGTTTAGACGGTACATGCGTGCTTAGACAATGGTGGAAAGCAATTTCAATTAATTAGGTCAAGCATTTCGGTGGAAATTTAATGGAAACCAAATTTATTTTTATTTTTCTTCATCATGTAATATGAAGTCTAAAATTAAACTAATACCGTTGAAGTATTGCATGTATACTATTAGAGGTAACCCGCCGAACATGGCGGGACGAAATCAGACATTAATTAATTACAAGAGCGGTAGTATACAATTTAATTTATTTAATACTAAATTTGAGTTTTTTTATTTCAACATTTCCTTTATTAGTAGAAATAGGTTCTCAAACGGGTCCGCGATCCTCTCTAAAATAACATCGAAGTCCTCTAGAGGACCTCAAGGCGATTTTAGAGAGACCCTGAAGGGGACCCAGGTGAAATTTTGAAATATTTGGGAATACTGCCATTGCTTCCCACATCCCATGGAGGAATCCAATTTAGTTTCTTTGATATCTGTTATAATCGTTTAGGCTACACTGCGTTCTCCGAATCCAACAGTATGTGTATTGAAGGTTACGCCCACTGTGTTCGCAGAAATCTTTGGAATTTCGTGAAGAGTGAACAATCTGTTACGGAGGGGTACGTGATTTTTTATGAATCTTTATGTGGCATTTATTATATCGCAGATCTCCAATAGTTTATTTTTCAAAAATGTTTTAACAATGGTAGCTTATTTGCTAATTGCAATTTATTTAAAAGGGTTTACATTTCATTACATTATTTAAAAGTTTCGCAAAGAATCAAAAAATTGTAAAGAGACTGTAGGCAAGAAATACGAATATTATAATTTTTTGTCCCGAGCCATTAAAATCAAGAGAGCCGTCAAATAAATTCAATTTAGGGAAGCTACTCGATGTTGCTGTATTTTGCAAATGCAATTTCCATTACTAATCCCACTCACTCAGAGTGTGAATCCTAATTGCACGGCGCGAAAACTGTCGAATTACACCGCCAGATGTCTTTCCAATAGCTCCACATTTCAAAGTGACCCGTCGGTTTTAATTTTTTATTGATTATAGGGACGTTCTACCCAAAAAATCTTTTTGAACAACATATCTTTAAATCCTAAGTAATAATGCGCAATAAAAACAAGTTTCTATCTTTCTCCAGTTGCTCATCCTTTACGATACAATCTCGGCAACGCAGGAAACTATATTATACTCGTAGATTACAAAATAATCATTGTAGGTCATTACGATGTGGATTGAACGCCCCTGTGCCGACAAATCTGTGGCATGCCACTTTCCTTACTTAGTTTATCAGAAATTATAATTTGCCATTTGTGTACGGAATATACCATATACTATTTCTGGTTGTTTTATTTGAAGCTTCAGATGACCACGCATATCTGACTATCCGAGCGAGATGAACACCTCTGTGCTCTGAAATCAGAGGGAGATAACCGTTTCTTATTTCATTTGTTATAAGCTGTAATTTGGCATTGGTCAACCACATATCGATTTGAATATTTATTCTTCCAGGTAGTCTTAACGACCATTGCTGATTTTTCAACAAGAGTACCCCAGTACCGTCGAACCAGTGACAAAACCTTTCTCACTCAATCACGAAGTTTAATATGCCGTTATTCTGCCGCACAACTACATCACTTAAAAATATTTCTCTTTGATGTAACTCTCCTTCCCCCTACAGCATTGTAATATGTCTTTGAACGGGTAACAGACCAAGTTTTACTGGATCTTTGTAATTTATACAATACGCTCACAATGCTTCAAACGTGACGACATTCCAAGAAAATTTTCTCCTTTGTGAGATTTGACCGTCTTTAGCGCTGGAATGTCCCGCTTCCAGCCTGGCAGACCAACGGCATTCTTTTTGGTTTCTACGACAGAGTACGAGTACGAATTATGAAACGAGGCAAAATGGCAGACGTTTTGTGTCGTTGTCTCTCGTACAACGTTATTTCTTTCTTGCCTGCTCTTCCTACTATTTGGTTCTATAATCAAGGATGTCACTGCCAAACCTTCGGTCAATGTTTGCTAGTATCCTCATTACTTACAAGCGAGCGAGTGGACCAAGCTGGAAAACAATCTAAGAGTAAATAAAAAGTTGTTTTTGTGCGACGCGAATGACTCAATACAACGGTTCTTAAGCAACTGCGATAAGTTAGATGATCATACACTTAGCCATGAACAGCAGGCGGCGGGACTTCGACAACGAATGTTAGGTCCGGATGAAATATTTACATAAACACTTAATGCGTTAGCAAGTAAGGGATGTCTTAAGAGCAACAAATAATACATGCATGAACACAAATTGTGATATAATAATAAATATATTTAAATATCATTTTAGTTCAATAAATCAATGTTTGAAATAGTAATCTGAACAATTAGAAACATTATTTTTAAGTCGCAAGTTTGTCCCATTTTATTTGTTTATTGACATCAAATCTTAATTTATTTATACCTGCAAAAAAAGCAAAATTGTATTCGGTTCTTTATTGTTTTAATTTGAAAGTACCGCAAATACATGAATTTGTTGATTAACAGGAGCTTATGAAAATCGGGTTCTGGGTGTGTTAACGGCAATGATAATTATTTTCAAGTGCAGTAAATGTTTATACTGGTAGGTGGCCGACCTACACGTCTGATTAGGGGATTTATTTTCCTTGTTTCTCTGCCAAAGGGGCACACCCCCAGCCACGACAAGCCTTGAGGTCGCGAGTATTCCTTTATGCGGGCGTATAGTGCCTGAATGTGTGTGTGTGTGTGTGTGTGGGTTCGCGCGTAATCGATGGCCCGGTTTGTTGGGATAATGCTCCTGCATTCGCCTGAAATTGTTAGCAGAAGTAACTGATAAATAGCAAACAGAGCAGCAAGTAGCTAGAAATGTTATCCAGACAACAGCTGAATTCAACCAAGGTGTAGTATGTGTCGAAAATTCTCTAACGTCAGGCCGCGAACACTAGGACCTCCTACCGGCTCAGTTTAGCTAAAAAACACGATTGCCGCTGACTCTGCAATATCTCTGACCGGGAGATTCTATAGTATGTCCCGATGGTGAAATTATCGACATAAGGGAGATGGCTAGATCGAGTTCAGCCTCTGCCTCGAGGGGAATTCTAGAGGTCCGCTGCTCTAATCGGTAGTTTTCCGTGGTTTCTGCAATCAATTCCAGGCGAATTCCGGAACTATACTCTTACGTGCCACGGACTGCGTGCGATCTTTTCTTCCTCTTCCTCTTCATCTTCCTTGTCCTATCCTCTTCCCTTACACACTTACACTTAACATGCATCACATGACCACGCATTTCGGGAGACCATTCGGGACCTTATTTCTTTTCCTGGCTGGGTGTTGACCGCCTGGGGGAAGATACCTGGAAGGACATCGCCACCTCTCGAGCTAAAAAGCATTCCCTACATTAACGGGATTTCGTAATGACCATAGCAGTTGACGTGCCCGGAAACATCAATGAATCAACAGAGGACCTCCAGGTCAGAGGCTGTGCAGTGACCACAGCTGTTACCCTGAGCCATCGAAGACGGTCGCACCTGTCGGCATGCCGGGCTGTCGTGCCGCGGTAGACCAGTCTCTCTGTTTCCCGCATCCGCAGGGCGGAGGCGCGGCGCGGAGGCGCCTCTCAGGTGCGCAATTCCCTCAGCCCCCGCCGCCGCCGCCGCCGCCGCCGCCGCTTCCGTGCCCGTTGGCCGGTCCGTTACATTCCTGGGCGGCGCGCCGGCGATTCCGCCGCGCGAATTCAGGCCGTCTGCACTCCTTGGCTCTCCGCTCGCCGCGGCGCTGGACGCGCCCGCACACGCCGAGGCCGCAGACGCCCGCGCCGCCGCTCCAGAGCGAGTCAGCGAGAGGCCGCGCTCAGCTCTCTTCACGCCTTGCGCGGTCCTAGAAATTTTTTTTTTTCTCTCTCTCTCTCTCTTTTGAGGGGCGCTCTCCATCAATGGGCTGAGAGATGGACTGGCTTTCTCCCGGTACATGAATGAAACGAGGGAATTATGGTTTAAGTGAAATGATGCTTCGTCTGATGGTCTACTCTTGACATTTAGGTCAGTTATAATGAATGAAAACTCTCATATCGTGCTCTGGCTTAAAGAACGCAAACGCTTGGTTGACGTAAGGTAGCCCAGTTCTTTACAACACTATAATGGCTGGAATAACATGAATATTCCGCAATGATACTTCAAAATGTCTGTCAGTTGTCTGAGAAACTGCATTGTAAGTTTTAGATTTATAAACAGGAAACAACGATTTTAGTGCTTTTCTCACAAATAAAAATACATAATAAAACGTTTTATTCTTCACGCCACTAATGCTACTGTTCACTGACTGAGAGTGCTCGAACTTTTCAATGATATGTGCACTCATTGATAAGAAACTAATTGAATCTAGAAGTGACCGATTTCCGAGACCTTTATCTAAAAATAAACGGCTTCCGCCTAGGTACAGAACAGACTGTTTCCACTAGCTGACCCTCCTCTCCACGCAATAAGTGAAAGGAGGGAAATGTCACCTTTCCCTCTTAAATGAGCGTCTCTGATCATCTGCTCCCATTGACAGGTTGAGCATGTTATACTCAACAATTTTTGAAGAGCACATGCTAAGTTATTGTGGAGTTACAAACTACATGATCAACGATGACGAGATAAAACATTATTATTATTATTACTATTATTATTGTTATTATTATTATTACTATTATTATTGTTATTATTATTATTACTATTATTATTATTGTTGTTATTATTATTATTATTATTATTATTATTATTATTATTATTATTATTATTATTATTATTTCTTTCAAGTCTCTCGCTTAGTGAGGTGCCTACAGCAGACACCGGGACCTTTGTAGAACCAAGGTGCCTGCTTTGCTTGCAAACTTGGGCGGTCAGGATTCAACGTAAAGTTATAACAATAAACACTTCCTCACGATGCGTGCAGTACTCAGGAAAACAGCCTTTTGCATTGATTGAATGTGCCAGTTCTTAAGGCCAAGCCTTGCAGACGATGAAATTAGTTCTTCAGATATCAGCCCATTTGCAGAGATGACCACATGGACTACTTCAACAGATACTAACCGCCACATGTCGCTCAGTTCAATAGCCAAGACCTGATATTTTCGCCTCTTCTCGGCAACAGAGGCAACTATATTTCGGTCTACAGGGATAGCTATGTCCACTATAATCCCTTTCCGTAAAGCCTTATCCATCTATATTATGTCAAGTCTGTTGGCTTCGACCCTGCAATCAGTGGTGACTGATACATTCCAAATAAGCTTCCATCGTTTCGACTCAAAAACTGAAACCGGCTTGAACTTGTTTATTATTATTATTATTATTATTATTATTATTATTATTATTATTGTTGTTGTTGTTGTTGTTGTAGTTGTTATTGTTGTTGTATACCCAACATCGAACCGCGGGAAAGTGGGCGGTACTCTCCCCTGTGCCTGCTAGCGACATTGCCCCCTTGAGAAAGGTACCGAAGATCTGATGTTAGCAGACCAAGAGCAGATCCTAATGACTAAGGCCATTCAAGCCGATGAGAATATCGGGGACGACGAGTGCAGACTATGCAAGCTACAAAATGAAACAATCACCTAATGCCGGCGCCGCTAGCTGTATTTCTTAACAGCCCTCCGTGAAGTCATGGGAGTTAAGCAACCCGAGATTTCAGAGGTTCCTGGTCGGTTGACCGTCTGGGAGCCCTGGGACGACCCCCTGACCAAAGGGATAAAAGGCAACTACTGGCGAGTCTGACTAGATTAAAGGAGAATTACTCCACGCGCTCAATGCTCCAGAAGGGTCTTGTAGACTCGTTGCAAAGGCGCAACAAGTTTTAAACAAATGCCTGACATACCTTTTTTCCGCGCAGTGTCGATCCCATTAATCCTACCGTCTTCATTAATTTCACATTTCCCACCTTGGTAAATATAAGATTATAAAAGACTGTAGAGAAATCACTACAACGCAATGATATTCACAATATTAAAATAATTTATTATAATAATTAATATATTTTATTTAATTATTGTAAACCGCGAAACAAAAAGTGCGGGAAAAACGAAGGATATTTCAGTAGAGAGCCAGGTGCCACACTCCATGTGTTTATCGTGTATTCAACATGGTGAGTTACACAATTCCCCACTCACTCACTCAAACTTCACCCACTCAAAAGACAAATAGAGCTCCAGGCAATGGTAGAAGAAGCAAAGATTCAATTGGGCGAAATTTTATCTGAACTATCTGTACTGAATGCGTATAATCGAAGCAGGGGCGGATCGAGTAAGTATTTCAATCAAGCAATTTCAATTTAAACCCACGCCATAAAGAGTTTTAAAATAATTCGATTTTTCAAATTGTTAACTTCAAACATAAATGTATTTTCACCATGTTACTATTCCTTTGGATGAAATATGATAAATAAGCAGTATTAGAGTTGAATCAATTGAGTAAAATAAAACAAGATTTTTAAGTGGGAGCGTAGCCGTCTTGTGTCTTGGATTCGGCGCTAGATCGAAGGAAAAACCCTTGGGTCTACAACAGCAGCAACATCTCAGTATACCTGAGATCATTACGAAATCAGTTAGACCATGCCATGTCCGTGCCAAATTGCTTTTCCTAAACTCAGTGTGTCTCTCCTCTTCAAAGAACTAAGCTTGTATGTTCAAGTGGTTGTGATATCTTACTCCCAAAATAAAATGTCGCAGAGCAACTAATTGACTTTTGAGCTGACATCTCTGAATGTCGGGTTAACTTAGATTAACCCAGTCACTTCCTTCTGAGCTATTGTCCGCTTACAGTCTCTTAGCAGAATTTCGTCAGAATTCTCTTCTTTCGAAGTTCAAATGAACGTTTTTTACGTTCGAGTTCGTCATTTGTTCCACTCTGTTATCTTGCGATTGCGTTTTCTTCCCAATGTTCAGGCGGTCAACAAGTGATTAGTAGCAATCAAAACGCCTGAAACACGAAGTGGTGGTCACAAAACAACATGAAATTAGATATTTCTTTATTTGTTTTTAGACATTACATTACAAATTCCACAAACATATCCTGATGATCTGTGAGTAGGGTGATGCAAGTAATACACATTATCTACTGTTTTTGTATTTCCAATGCCTTGGTTTTCAGAATACTGACGCAAATACGTGAAGAAACAGACGTGTGGTAATGTGAATAATTCTTATCATCATTTTTTTCAAGTGTTTCAAACGTACGATTTTAGAAATCGTAACCAAAATATGTTCTGATCGGCATGTTCCCTATTTTTAATATTTTCTCTGGGGTTGTTGACTGGTGAAAATACTCAACACAGTACTTCAATCTGGAAATTGAATGATTCATCCTTTCTTAAAATTATGTTCGTGTTGTAGAAGATGTGATCCAACACTACGGTCTACGTGTTAGGTCACTCAGATTGCCATAATTCTTGAACTGTGTCAGCACCGGACTAAATAATGTCTGGGTTTCCTAAGAAAAGGAAACACTAACGAATCCCACCATGTTGTTTTTCACCAAATGTAAGGTGTGTTCTCTGTATGACTTGTTGTTTCCACAACATTGGAATAGTTGTAATCGTACATGGTGGTCTGGGATTGAATTCTTTCGTTCCATCCCAGGTCGATGTCAGAAGAAATATTTGTCGAACATATCTGTGATGTTTTGTAACATATGGAGTTTTTAAGAGTAATAGATAATTTAAACGAAATGTGAATCGATAGTCCGGCCAGTGACACTCATGACGCCATATTTTATCTCACAGAGTCGAGTATTTGCATGCGCAACACATACGACGACATCAAGATTTGTGTACAAATCCATCTCGCCCAGATAGCCCCACTTGAGAAATTTCCTGCTTCTTGGCCCCCTGGAAGCCCGGCCTAAATATCAAGTTTCTCTTTGTGTTAAATTTGGAGTCCTCCGCGTTTGTAAGGGAACGCACTGGTTACCGGAGCGAACTCCACATGTTCAACTGACTTTCGAACAAGCATGAGCTAAACTGTCGAATATACTGATTCTCACTTATATCTGGTGTGCGCTGGTATCACGCGCTATTTACTGAAATATTCTTATGAACTTTTTAGTATTAAAAATTGACTACCTATTTTCTAAACATATTCCTGTATGTGCAGGAATAAGTGTTAAGTTAAATTTGCCTACTTTTCCGGGTACGATTATTAAAGATTGTACAGTTAGGTTAAATCTGGACTTTGTAATAAGTCGATGAAATTTGCTAAAAGGTGCCTTAATGTTAGTAACTTTTCACCATTACGAAGCCGATGTAATTACTGTCATGAGATAATTTAAAAGTAAGGAAATTTGTCTTAATCACTTACTTATTGTGAACTCATATTTCTTCCCTTAACTAAAAACGGACGATTTAAAAATGTGTCACTTGTTTGTACATCGGCGATATGACAAATAATCGGTTGTGCTATTGAGTATTTTCCTTTGAATTTATACCTTTGTTGAACATTCATATCTACATTACTTATTTCCAATGCACGCAGAATTTGAAAGAAAACAGTACTGCCTGCGGCCTTGTGAGAGGAGATCTATGGTTTCGTTAGATACCCAGAATCGTGAAAAAGTCCAAAAACAATAAAACAATTTCGATTTTGACTGCAAAATGCAAATATTTGATATGTCATTACGCCATTCCCCATACTGCGCGTACAGACTGAATTATCGTAATCAAAACGTCACTGCTTAAGTCACAGCTGACGTCATACGACATCAATCCTCCAAAGAAGAGGCCTGCCACCATTAAATATTTGTTATTTTCCTGTTGCGTTATGAAAGAACAACGTTTTTGATGTTCTTGGTAAGTAAAGAATTATTGTATTGTAAAAAGATTGATGATTGATTGATTGTTGGTGATTCCGGGCGCGTCAACCACTAAGGTCATTAGTCTTGTAAGTGTAATGCATGTTTATCTTGGGAGGTGGCGGTGTCTTCCCCCGCTGTATGGCGAAATCCGGAGACAACCTACCGTTGGTTAGTGGAGTTTTCCCCAACCAGGTTTCTCCCACTAAGCAAGCACCGCCCCAGCCAGGACAAGCTCTAAGCTCCTGACTAGTCTTCCACCATGTGTGGGAGTGTAGAGCATGTTAGTGTAAGGAGTGAGGATAGAACAAGGAAGAGGTAGGAAAGATCGCGCTCGGTCCGCGGCCCGTTTGTAAGGGTACAGCTTCGGCATTCGCCTGGTGTTTATCGGAGAAACCACAGGAAAGTACTTGATCAGAGCAGCCAGGTGTTTGCCGGAGAAACCACAGGAAAGTACTTGATCAGAGCAGCCAGCCGCTAGAATTCTCCTCAAATAGCGACTGAATTCGACCTACCAGACAAGCTAGTCTCGAAAATCCTACCACGGTCTGGACTCAGTGACATCAGTTGATGCCCCGAGCCATTTCTCCCGGTCTGTATAAAGATACTACACTATGTTTATTGCAGTATTCGTAGAGACTGTTTTTCATAGAATATTTAATTTATTGCGGTGTTGTACGAGGGTATTTTATTTGCTGTTCTCAAGCAGTGTGGTTGCTACTTTTTGAAAAACCATTTTCTGTGGTTTTGTTCAGCAGCATTTTTGCTGCTACAGGCCACTGTTTATATATAATGACAAAACTTCCCATATTTTTTCTATACACAAAACATTGGAATTGGAACTGGATTTTCTTTCTTACCGACCCAAGTGTCCCTCTTGTGTGCGTAGGAGGACATTACCATTGCCATCTTTCAGCAAATGAATTTTCTTTCGGTAATTCGAGTGTAGAAGACAATGACCAACTAAGTAACCAATTATATCGTCATTTATGTTTATCAACACATTTTAAATCAAGGCACAGCATCAATTGATTATTACTAATGATACAATAATCTCAAGGATTTTTCAAAGTCTAGAGACTCAATAAATATTTCCTCATTCACGCACTTTTTGGTATATTGGGAACGGATTTTCATGTAATTACATGTTTTTACAGGAACAATATACGTGCATTCAATCATATTTTTTTAGTGTTCACAAGATGTTATGAATGCATTAGAACGATTTTTATTTTACATATTTTACATATTTTGGTATAATTACATATTTTTACATTTTTTATCTTTTACTACATATTTTTGTACATATTTCGTTACATTTTAATATATTTATACGTCGAAATGGAACATTTCAGTTGCACATTTGCAATATATGTTACGGACTCATTTTTCTTTCAAAGCATTGTAACACTTTAAAACTCACTCACTTTCTTCCACACTTTAAAACAAACATATCTTCGCCATGTATTTTCCAACTTACTCTCCTTTTCCTACTTCTCGGAGTACTCGGAGTCAAGGATTGGCGGATGTTTCTGAAGAAGTAATTTCAACCTTGTGCTTGTTCGTATTTCAAACAGCACATTCGTAAATAGTGACACGTATGACAAAATGACTAGTATGGCACAAAAAAGGAGAAGATTCTCCCTGTAACACTACCCCCGCTCCGGAATCTATCACTGGCATCACGGTACTCCGCAATCAATCACTACAATTTCCTTGAGCACTGACGCTTCGCAAACAATATTGCATATTCTATGAACGAAAATTTTATATTTTGAATAAAACTTATGTGTATTAGTTCTGCAGGTACAGACCATTCTTTTAGTCGCTCCAAATCCATTTTAGGCTCTGATCGGCAACGTTTTATGCTCAAAAACTGCTTAGCAATAAATACCGTAATGAATTTTCATTTACATACTTTCTATTTTTTCGTACATAATTTGGAAAAAATTAATACGTACAGTATACTATATGTATAATTAAATTTACTATTTTATTACAAAAACTTCTGTTCCCAAGTCATCAAAAATTTTGTTTTCATAGATGCAATCATCGGGTTGCAATTTATGGTTTGAAATCAAAGAATGATTAGAAAATGTGATTTGCGTGTAATTCTTATTAAAATATTTCATTTTATTATTCCCGTATGGACCACTACTGACCAGGCAACACGTTTTTTTCCGAGGCCCAGTTGTATTCTATACTGTATGGAACTATGGAACGTGTGGAACTATGAGGATCAGCCTTTCGGCTGCATCCATTGGTTAAGATAAGGTTGTTATCAATTACGGGGGATAGGATGATATTATAATTACTATCATTACTATCATTATTATTATTATTATTATTATTATTATTATTATTATTATTAGTAGTAGTAGTAGTAGTAGTAGTAGTAGTAATAATAATAATAATAATAATAGAAGTAGTAGTAGTAGTAGTAGTAGTACTAGTAGTAGTAGTAGTAGTAGTAGTAGTAGTAGTAGTAGTAGTAGTAGTAGTAGTAGTAGTAGTAGTAGTAGTAGTAGTAGTAGTAGTAGTAGTAGTAGTAGTAGTAGTAGTAGTAGTAGTAGTAGGGGTGAAAGTCCTAGGATGATGGTAGGAGGTGCTAGGTGGGGTAGTGGGAGGTGGGAGGTGTTCGTGGGATTTTGAAATCATCCCAGCATTCGCCTTATGACCTACGCTACGTGCGCTACGCACTGAGCCACTTCGCTCGGTACATTTTATTTTGTAATATCCTAATAAACGTTTTGAAATCAACTGCATTATATATCGGAAAATGCGATCATATCTTCATTAAATACGTTGCTTAGTGTGGAGGATAGAGATTTAATAGATATTTTATGAAAGCAAATATTTCAGCGACTCGTTTACAAACTAACGTACACGATTCTAGATAACTAAGTTCTTATCTTGCAACAAGTGGCAGTGGCAGCAGTTTTGTACAACATGAATTTTACATGGTTTATATTCGACAACACATTTTCCTTCTACGGAATCTCTTATCATTCATTGAGGATTTAGTAAGAAGTTGCTATAGATACACCTGCAAAGATATAATATCTACTGCGTTTATCTATTTGCAGTACTTCTTCCTGGAAAACTAAATGTGAACGTAAATGCTACGTTATGGAATGAATTGAAGTGTCTACTTATCATACGATACATGTCATCGAGAAGTAAGCTGAAGGTCAAGAATACCTATTTGCTTGCAAATTCTGAGAAGGTAATTTGTTGAACAAGGAAAACTGTTAGGTCACAGGATGCCCACGAGTAAGCTTGAAGCACACCACCCCAGGTTCGTCAGAGTAACAGGGCCGCCGCCGTGGGGGCTTTGCGCTTGGCCTCTAGGCGGAACCATGGAAAGGCCTGGATGCCTTCACCTTGTGATTGTGGCTTGGAAGACCAAGTCAGGCCATCACGTATTCCATAATATCTACATCATTAGTTATTTCATAATTGCTCTGTAAAGAACCACTTCCCCGTCGTCGACAACAGTCCTTAAACAATTCTAAATTGGAAAACGAGTGGTAGGCATTGCATGCCAGGTTCGTCGATGCTCAAAGCCAGCGGGCTGGTTTCCTCCTAAACATCGCACGGTCCCCGCAACCCGTCCCCACGATTCGCTGGACGGTGCTGGCCTCCTTTGCATGCCTGCGTCTGTTGGGCGTGGCCTCGGGGCCGAGGCGCGGGCCTATTGGGAAGTGATAACCGGCGGGAGCCAAAGCACGTTCCGAAAGCGCTTCGCGATTTCCAGAGAGGGAGAGACAGAGAGACGGAGAGAGCCGCACGATTTCCAGCGTCAGCGCGCCCGCGAAACGCATTCCCCACACGTGGGCTTGCGCGTTCCGGGAACCAGGAATTATCGCCAAGCGACAGGCCGACGCGGCCCCGGCCCGTTCCGCGAATCCTTTCGTCGTCAGCGCGTCCCTGCCGCCGCCGCCGCCACCGCCGCCATGTCGTGAGTTCCGACCCACATTGCGGACGCCCCGCCGCTCAACTCCAATGGCTTGATCTTCCATTGCAACGCCTTCAAAGGCTTTTCCAAAGGCGTCCAGAAGACCCTCCACCTCCCCTCTGGACCGCTTGGACTTGCTCCATACTCAGACTTCAATGGAGTCCCAAAAATATTTTTCATTCAAAACACAGAAAACGTGTTTACTTATGCAAATTAATAGTTATAAGTTACTATCTGAATTTTGCTTACGGATTGGGAGGAAGGGGGGCTTTTGTTTGAAATAATGGACTTCCATGGATCTACTGCCACAGGTTCCTTGTTTTTTCTGGGTGCCACTGGCCTGTGTTGCTAGGATAAATAGCATTGTTTTAAATCACGGTATACATTCGTTTCCACAGAAATTGCCGGATTGATGCCGTACGGTCTAAGATTACCAGACTTTTATGGTTAAAAAGGTATTCCTTTTCTTTATTCGTTTATTTTCATGGTTTACTTTGACTAACATTCCCACTGATGTTTGTCCCTGGTTTTCACATTACAGTTCCGGACTGCCTCACTGCCAATCGACTACGCATGAGGTGATCGATGAATTAATTTCATTCCTATTTCCATCTGATTTATCTCAAGGTTACTTCGATGTAAATGCTTTGAAATGAATAAAGCATGGCGTTGTGTATGTAATCGCTGCATAAAGGTAAACGCTGCATACGACACAGGTGTAACTTCCTTCATGCAATCAAGAAGCGCCATTTTATAACGTTATTTGTCTAACTCAATTCCAGCCGTAATTAAAAAGAATATATCCCTGTTTTTAGAGTTCTTTGACTGTGAAAATTGAAATGACCTCGTTCAAAAACATTTTTAACAATTGCTAAACAGCAAAGGTCGTTTATGAAGGGAGAACGTTTTCAAAACTCTTAATTAAATGTCACTCTTTTGTGAAATTCATCTAATAAACGAAAACAACGAATGGCTCGTACCGGTATAGAGACAAAAAGATTGCAACTCAATTTTACGTGTTTCTTTTCTTTCTTAATTTTTCTTTTCTTCCGCAATTGCATTCAGTTACAATTATCGCATTCTGCTATCCAATCTTTCAGCATTGATGAAACCCCTAAGGAACCATCAAAAACACTCATTAAGTCTTACAAAAGGGGACTGAGTAGAAGGGAATTGAAACTCCTGTTCATTGGTGTCTTGAGTTAATTATAAATGGAGCTAGGAATGAAAACACAAGGAAACCAAGGTCGAAGACGAATATAAGAACACATTTTGTAAGAATATGTTTCTTGAGAAACTCTGCACGCTGGGGTTATTACATAATGAATGATATGCAAGCTTGTTTCTGAAAACTACAAAAACCGACATACTCAGTTTTCTCAGAATAACTGCATTATATTCACTTAGCTTCAAAAACAAATAAAATACTCTCCCGTGGTTTCTAATCGCAAGTCATCACTTTTACCAGTCGTGGCTAAGCCGCTCTTTGCTGCCAAACAATTCATATCCTATGATTCATCTTGTAGGTCCGCAGGTGTATGACTCACTTCGTTGCAATCCAGACTTAGGTGTATGTAACGAATATACTAGGAGTATTCAATGATTCAGGACGCCAAGCGAAAGATATTTTGACGCGAAGACTAGAAGAGAAAGATATTTTCTGAAAAATTAATGGTTCACAAGTTGTTATGGTTTATGCATAATATTAATAATAATAACAATAATAATAATATAAATCATATAAATCAACGAAAATCAAAGAAATAGAGAAACAAGAAAGGAAGATTCTCTGGAAACGTTTTTGACCGATATAAGAACAAGGAATTTGAATGAAGAGACGAGCATCAGAAATTTACAAACACTCTGACAAGATTACGGATACATTCATTCAAGAAAAAAAGAATGCAGTTCTACGGACACATTCACTGGATGAATGAATGCAGAATTTCAAGGCGGATTCTTACAGTCATCAACTTAGACAAAGGAAACACGAAGTGAATAAAAGAAGTCGAGGAGGACCTCAAACAGGTGTACATAAAAATAAATGATGTAGAAGATAGAAAAGAATTCAGGAACACTAAAAAAACACACATTTGACACCTCAACACCGACGAGGCCAAGGTGTAAAAGGATAGCGAAGCGAAAGAAACAACACAGTGAACATATGAAGAAAATTTGGGCACAGAGAAAACATAAACAATCATCATAAAAGAATTCAAGTCCAAAAGTTCTCTTTAAATGAGAATAATCGAATAATAATAATAATAATAATAATAATAATAATAATAATAATAATAATAATAATGTAAATCATTTCTTTCTCCTCAAGAAGGAAAAGATGTGGTAACCTTTGTCAATGTTTGCTTCCATTTCATTTAGTAGTAAAAAAGCCTGAAATAATTATATAAGTCGTCAATGACGACTTATATACTTATTTCATTGTAAATGCCAACGAAAACTCACCACCATACCAAAGTATAAAAGCCTACCAAAGTGAACGTTCTGTGAAACAAAACACAACGTATAATAATTGGCGAACAGATATTTTTATTGAAATCTACATACAGAGAAGACCTGTTTACAGACAATAACTGAAATGAAAAAAAAATAACATAATGTTTACCTTTACAAAAATATAATTGGAAAATACCACAAATTCCCGTGTCTGAGCCAATTCGCCAGTATGTTAGTGGACAGGGATCCAATTTAAAGATTGATATGCTTTTTAAGCTTTCGATTTATTTAGTCAAAAACCAGTAAGAACTGTATGTGACGTATGGGGAAGAGGATCATCTACGCACGTTTTCTTGAGCTTTCGTTCGAGCCTTCAGCCATCAATATTGATGGTCTGGAGCAGGCATATCAAGGACGCGGGCAAGGTAACTAGAGTACTACAGTTCACGGGCTCTGCTTTCAGAGCAATTGCCGTGAGGTTTAAAAGTAAGTTGTACAAATTACTCCGAATTGGCGGTACGTTACTGGATACTTTTCCCATCATAGTCAATTGACAGTTATTTCCCCAAATGTAGCTTTATTAATTCCCATTTCCTCTCCTAAAGCAAGGCAATGATCTTAATAGAAATTATATATCAATTAGATTTTAAATTGAGGATGAACTTAAACATTTTGAATCGAAAATATCTTGATTTGGTAATATTTTTAATTAAGAGTACATATTGCATGAATTTCATAGGTTCAGTTACGCAATTTGACAGACAAAAAATCTTGTCTGTTAAAAGAGGTGGCAGCCTGCAAGCGAGAATTGTTAATATAGGAACTTATTAATTTATTTCATATGACTGCTATATAAAAATAACAGAATGATTTAATCAAATATTAGATAAAACAAAAATAATGAAGGAATTCGCCATTAAAACACATTCCTGCCACTGTAATATAAACGAAATATTGGCAAACATGTCACTTATAAGCAAATATATTTATATAAGGGAGAATTTAATAATAAAATAAACACGAAATAGTAATAAGTAGTAAAGAACATAAACATTATACAATTCTCCGTTATCTGATAGAACAAATCTGGCAAATGTATTTTGATATGAAACCACTACTCCCCGCCTCGCACCGCTTCAACTTGCGCGTCTACACCCCTTTGTGGATCTGGAGGAGAAATGAGAGCGAAGTCATGGGAAGGTCTCCATACTCGCAGGAGAATGGACTTCCCAGGCCGGCAAGTATCTCCTGTGAGCGCGGTTTGACAAGCCTGATCTGGAGTCTCAACAATAAGTAATTTAGGAGCTTAGCTCGTTATTTGTTTCATTCGGAATTGCCTTCGGGCCCCCTAGATAAGGCTTCTGTTATCCATGATGTCATTCTGGAAAACAATTGAGGAGAAAGGGAACAAGTCAAAAATGCATTTTTTCTTATTTTGGAAAGTTGTCCTTTAACGCAAGGCAAATTGTACTGTGAAGAAAGTAATCACATCATAACAGCGTTTAGACTAACATTAGTGAAGTCACACAGAATAGTGGTGCTAAAACAGCACGTACTTTTTCGCCATTAGAAATGGTTACGTAATTCTATTTATACCACAATCTCTCTCCGATTTATTTTTTTAACTCATTTGAAATCGTAGAACATTTTGTGCGAAAAATAAGCAGAATGCGAGAAAGTAAAATAATTAAAATTTAATAAATAATACGATACTGATAGCGTTGGAAAACAAATAGATCGAGAAAAATAATAGTAATTATTAAACACTATGGTATTGTGATATTCTACAAATATATAAAAGGATTAATTTGTATTACCGCGAATGAAAAGTATTCGTCGTTATCGTATTTTTGTTATCAAACCACCTCCATAATTACGATCAAGAAGCGCAGAAATTTCAGAGCGAGAGACTAACTTTGAACGAAATTACTCCACAAATACTCATAGTTTCAAAAGATTCAGCGTGACCTTATTTGAAAATCTGTTTTTCATAAACACATTTCATAAACAAAATGTGTATCTTCATAATTGTAGTTGTAAGAAGACGCCGAAAAAAATTGAAATTTGCAAATTTCGAAAAATCAAGAGTTTTTAACCAACGTGAGACCTGCACCATTTTCTTAAACGACATTCAGTATATTCACCAATAAAATTTCATCAAAAACGATAGAGCCGTTTTTGAGGAAAAAAATGCTTTTAAAAAATTAAAAATTGCCTATTTCACGCAAAAGCTCGCGAAAACACTCAAATTTTCGAAAAATTTTACATTTCCTTATTTCGAAATCTATCTTTAACGAAAATATTTTATTAAGGGAAAAATCTCTATCTTTAGTGTTTTAGTTGTAAGAGGATGCCGAAAAAAATTTGAATTTTTGCATTTTTCAAAAACCAGCGCTTTTAGTCTGCTCCATTGTCTTAAACGCCTTTCGGACTAACCAACAATAAAATTTAATCAAAATCGATGGCACCATTTTTTTAATTTTGAAAATGTCCCAGGGGCTACATGTAAAGTACCCCCAAAATTAAAATATCAATTTCAAATTCAAGGGGCCGCGACATCAACCAGATCGATTGGGGATTATCAATTTTGGAGAAAATCGGTTGAAAGATTTAGCCGCTAGCGTTGTTCATAGACGGTCAGACGTATTGCCGTCAATCGAATTTTCGGTATCAAGGACCCACAAAACAGGGATTCTGACTACAAGACGTGTTAGAGAATTTTTTTCTAAATTTAGCATTTGGATTTATCCACTTTTTCCTTACCAGGGCTGTAATTAGAGTTTTTGTATCGAAAATTCGCCGTTTTTTCACACAGCATTACATAACATTCTCTTCTTAAGAAGTTCTTTAATAAGCGTGGGAAAGTAAAAATTGGACACGATAATATAACGTGTGAGTATTATTTTATGTTTACTTCCCCCTGAAAGTGCAAAAATGACTCGGTTCCTTACTCCTCAGCCAATTCAATTTGAAATCGCTGAGCTGTTCCGAAAATTTTAAAAAAAGACGGACTAGCCAGACGGAAAGTCAGAGGCTTGTAAAACGTTGTGTTCCTGTGCAATGCATTATATTGTACAATGTAATACGTCCATATCAACAAGCTACAAATTTTGTTGCCGCCCGTGGCCGTGTGTATCGAAAGTTTTGTTCCCATGGGTAGCGTCGCTTTTCTTCACTGGCGGAAATACGCTAAAGATTGCTCCAAAATAAGGAATCATCCGCGACATATAACTTGACGCAGCTGACTTCCAGAGGTTCAAAGACAATTTTGAATTAGTTATTTTAAAAAGGAATAACTACCAACGAAAAATTTGAATATCTTTCCCACAGGAATGGCAAGTCAAAGTCTTGCAGTCCCCTGCTTGGTGACGAGTAGTTGTGTATGGATATTTTTGCCAGCAGTTTGTCGTCACTTATAACATGAAACACTTTTTACGGACTTCGTGAAACAATAGATAATTTAACTAAACAAAACTTTTAATGTTTCCGTAAAGAAAAAGATGAAGGAGGAGAAGATGCTGACGATCGTTTCGTTATTTTCCACCATCATTAAATTCTATTCATCTGCCACAGGCATTCATTGCATGGAAAGACAGAACCCTGGTCACGAAGCACTAAGCTAGATTGATATAACGAATGAGGTACAATTGGCCAAAGAGAATCCTCTTGTTTGCTCGCTCGTCTGTCTCCTTCCTCTCACGTCCCCTGCACACAGACGGAAGCTAATCTTCCCGCTCCAATGAGTCTCTTTGATCAAGAAACCGACTGCGGTGAGCACTGCTGGAGCCCGCATCGCCGTGAATGAACACGACTGCAATGGTCAGCGCTACAGGCAAGAGCTTTGTCCACAGCTACGCAGGTTTACGAAGGTTATGCGTTTCAGTGAAAAAAGTTTCGGATTTATTTGCATTAATATTATCTACAGTGACGTATAAATCGGTAGTTAATAATTACAATGTTTAAAATAACAATAATAGTGGAAATAATAGTAATAAAATATAATAATAACCAAAATATAATAAGTCACCAATAATAATAATAATAATAATAATAATAATAATTATTATTATTATTATTATTATTATTATAACAGCAACAACAAAAATAACAACACAGGGACTCGCTCAGTTGCCCTTGGCATATACAGGAAGAACCAGGTCCGATTCCTGGCTGGGGCAGTTAATTCTTTGAACAGTCAAACATCATATGAAGCATTACTTCTGTTAAGTAGCTATGGGGGTCGCAAAGTCAATTGGCATTTGCGGAATAAGGAAATATATTCCTTTGCTATTGTTAGCTTGAATCTGTGGTCGGGTGGTGAAATGTAAAATAATAATAGTAATAATAATAATATTAATAGTAATAATAATAATAATAAGAAGAAGAAGAAGAAGAACCCTACGACAAAAGCTTTTGGGTTAACAAAACGCATTCGATGCTATAGGAATTGCACTATGAGGAAGCAACCGAATACTCTTTTTAACAGGAAACAGAAAGCATTCTACAGGAATCTTTCAAAGGGCAAAGGGCTTTTAAGTGATATGAAGAAGCTTCCTTCAAAGGCACAGATAGAGGACTTTTGGAAGCTTATCTGGTCATCTGTTGTGTCTCACAATTCAGATATGACGTGCATTGAAATGGAATATGACAGACACCGAGATCTCCTTCTAATGGATGAATCAACCATCTCCGTGGAAATTGTCCAAGCATCTTTGAACAAAGCACATAACTGGAAGGCACCGGGCAGTGATGGGCCTGCACAATTATTGGCTTAAAAAATTACCAGCACTCGCCATCATATAGCTACTATAATTCAAAATTTCTTCATAATCCAGAATATATGCCTTACTTCCTCACTGAAGGTACAACGTTCTTATTTCCAAAGGAGGGTGACACTAAATACTCATCCTATAGAACAGGCCTATAACCTGCCTATAAACTTTCTACAAACTCATAACATCATGTGTTACACAACTCATGATGTCACACATTGAGGAACAGAACACCTTAGAGGATGAACAGAAAGGATGTTGACCTGGACTTCAGGGTTACAAGGAGCAACTAATAAGACTGTAATTATGGGGCAAGTGCTTGAAAAGCAAATAAACTTGTAGGCATGCTACATAAATTATGCTAAAGCATTCGAAACAGAGCCCCAGTTTTGGCTCCTTCAATCTTTGGATGTATACAAGGGCCATGCGTTTGTCCAAAACTTCCCGAAAACGGTGATGAGTCGATGGCATACAAAACTGTATCTAACGGAATCAATCCGTCCAGACAGATACTATACACATCCGCCGAGGGATTGCCCAGTTTGACACTTTAAGCACTTTATTGTTCTGCTCAGCCTTGAATCCTCTGTCTACTCTACTAAATGCATCTAATTATGGCATCGCTCTTAAAAAAGGGAACTCAACCCTTCTTCGTTTCTCGCATCTTCTTTATATGGATGACCTGAAGCTCTATGCAGACACTGAGAATCATATGCGGCGACTAATGTGGCCGAGAAATTCACTGACGACATCAAGATGAAATTAGGTTTGGATAAGTGCAGAGGAGTCAATATGATTCGGACTCATAAGCAAGTTATAAATTTGGAAAATGATAATGAACCAAAGATTTTCTTTATGAAAGCCCATGAAGCTTACAAATGATTGGGTTTCCAACAGTCACTTCGAATCAAACACACTGTCACTAAGAACATACTAACAACTGAAATGTGTAAACGATTGAATGGACTCTTAAAAACTCAACTCTCTGCTAGAAAGCGTGTGCAGGCCATCAATTCATTTGTGATTCCAGTGCTAACATACTCCTTTGGCGTTATTGAATGGAGCAATACCGACCTCGACAACCTCCAGAGGACAATTCGGACCTCTATGACTCAACACCGAAAACAACATCCCCATTCAAGTTTTACCCTTCTAAGCGTTTTACCCTTCTAAGATCGCAAGGAGGGCAAGGTGTTGTAGATCTCATAAATCTACACAGCTCTCAAATTGCATCACTCAGAAGATACTTCCTGGAACATTGTGGGAGAGTTCAGCAAGCAGTAAGCGCAGTTGATAATAACTATAGTCATCTGAACGTGAAATAGCTTGATCCGCTTGTTCAGCCAATCGGAAAAGAAGATAATCTCATGAAAAGCGAAGGCACTGCACGGAAGGTTCCCCCATGAGCTGAGTAAACCAGAATTCGACATCTCTGCGTCGCACACATGGCTCCAGCACGGGGATCTCTTTCCGGAGACAGAAGCCTTCATGATAGCTATCCAGAACCAAGTTGTGCCAACTTTGAACTACAGAAAACACATTCTGAGAGATTCGACCATCCAGTCCGACTCATGTAGATGTGAGGCTGCAAGCGAAACTATCCAACACGTGACAAGTGCATGTAGCGGCCACGCACAGTTGTAATACAAAAAGAGGCATGATGAAGTGACGAAGCAAATCCACCAATTATTGACAATGAAAACGGCTTACTCGCCACTGCCATTGCCGTGTTATAAATATATGCCTCAGAACGTGCCTAGTCAGTCCGTAAAAAGAAGTCATTCGGTGCCTAGTCAGGACTATACGGCGGATGACTCATCAAATCGATGCATGTTTTGGGTGCTCAAAAATGCAGTTGTTTGAGCCGATGTGTGAGAGCTCGCATTGGCGTGGTGAAGAGTGATCCGTCTTCGGCGGTTGGTTTTTCTGATTTCTTGGAAGACAGCTGGCAAACAAATCGTTGTGTACCTCTCAGAATTGACTGTTCTGCGTTGTTCTAGTGGTACGGTTGCGACCTGTCCAGTTTTTCCAAAAAAACAGGGACCATCTGTTTGGAAGTGCTTCGTGCGAGAACCACTTTTGTTGGATTTTGCTCATCTTGAAACACCCATACAGTCGACTGCTGTTTGCTTTCGGGATCATACACGTAAATCCACGATTCATCACCTGTCACGATGTCATAGACGTGTTTCGAAGCACCGCGATCGTATTTTTTGAGCATTTCTTTCGACCAATCGACACAAGCCTTTTTTTGAGCGATTGACAAATTGTGTGGTATCCAACGCGAACAAATTTTTTTGACAGTCAAATGTTCATGCAATATTGAATATATGCTGTTCCCACTAATGCCTAAGGTTGTCTCAATCTCACGATAGGTCACATGACGATCTTGCAATATCAGTACAAGCACAGCATCAATGGTCTTCGGAACAACTGATTTTGGACGACCTTCACGAAATTCGTCTTGGAGTGAATTACGACCACGAATGAATTCACCATATCAACGATAAACACTAGTCCTTGATGGAGCTTCATCGCCAAAAATTGAATTAAGTTCATCCATGCACTGTTGCTGAGTAAATCCACGTCGAAAGTTGTAAAAAATAATCGCACGAAAATGTTCACGATTTAATTCCATTTTTGGGCCAAGATGAATCTTTTACGTTACTGTAAACAACGCAAATGGCGCTCGTATGTCAAAACGTTCTGAGTACGTATAACCTCAAAACATCCAACTTTACGATAGAGCTGTCAGTTGCCATATTGCAACTCCAGGGTTGCCAAATCCCGAAACATAAAAGGCAACCTTCGTGCTAAACGTGAAATAAGAGACAAAAAATATTAGAGAAATCGTGAAGAGACAAACCACTCCATGGACAATATTTAAAAAGAATGGACAAGGTGTAGATCAACAGGATCAAACATTTATGTGAATTGAAAGGGGAAGAATGGAACCAGAATCGGAAGCCGTTCCCATAGTGGCTCAGTATCTGGCGTTGAGAACCCATTATGATCAAGCGGTTCTCAAACTTTCGCAAGATGATAAATAACGCATCTGTCAGGAACAAGAATAGAAACCATTGATCATATCGTCTCAGCCTGTCCTATTCTAGCAAAGACCGAATACTTGAAAATAAACGACAGGGGTGTAGTTATCTCGTCTGGCATATCTGTACCGCCCTCGAAGTTTCAAACACATTCCCCAAGTGGTACTAACACTCACCAAAACCGGTGACATCTGTTGGACTCTATACAATACTATACGACCAACAATTCAAACGGATCGCACGATACCAGCTAACAAAACGGATATTTTAGCCGGAAGTTGGAGAAAAAATAGTGACTACTTGTAGATGTTGCTGTGCCTTGCGTAACCAAGGAGGCAGAGAAACTTCTTAAATACACGTGTTTGGAAAACGAGATCAGCTGAATGTGGGCGTAATAGTACAGGTCGTACCGATAGTCATCGGAGCTCTGGAATATGTTCCGCAAAATGTGTGTAAGAACTTGCTTAACTCCTAGGTCATTCAAAAAACTAGGAAGTATATGCAATTGCTTTATTTGGAACAGCCCACATTCTGCGCAGAGTGTTATAGAAGCACCAACGATCACCAGATCAGCACCTTAGGTAGCTGATTGCAACCTGGAGTAGATTTTATATTCAGCCGACTCATAACATCTTTGTCGTGATGTAGAGGAAAAATTATAATAGTAGCGGTAGCAGCAGTACTAACAGTAGTAGTAGTTAATATTAACTTGGGAAATTGAATAAAATGTTTGGAAATTCAAATATTCGTTTCGTCCATTCATGAGTTTTTCATGAACTGTGCCGCTTAGAGTTAACACTTCTGTGGCACTGATGTGTATTTGATTTCACTTCAATTGTATCAACTGATTTAACTATGGATTTAATTGAAATTTGGATGTGATGTAAGGGATATCGAAATGTCCCATGTGCTTCTCTCATCTACAACTATTTTACCTTACGAATATGTGCCTTCTATTGTGCCTTAAGTATATGACCGAGAATTCGGTTATCTTCATAAATATATGAAGCACACCATAGCGTTTTAGAAGTATTGTAACGGATAGTGTGTAAATGACGATAGATTAAGAGTGCAATTTCATTTTCAGTGTCTTATTTCATTTTTATCTTCTTCCATGCACGAAGTGTTGTCTGCAATTTTAACACTGGGTGCCGAAAATAGCTTCGTTTACGCGACCAAAAAAAAGGGGCATCAGCCTGAGACATCGCTCATTCTAGGGCTATGTATAGCGAGCACCCTAAATGGAGAACAGAGCACACAGAACGAGCTTCCTGTTGCTGAAAACGTGGTCCGGAAGTAGAGGAAAACAAATATACAATAGGGACAAGAAAAAATTAGTCTCTAATGAGCAGCTTCTCAAAAACGCACATTGAGCAATTACATTTCTAATAAAGTTTAGGTTTTCCTGATTTCTGACGTTCGGAAATAGAAAAGAAAACTCTTCTTAACAAAATGAACGCCACGAGGGAAGACTAAACAATATTTGAATGGATGAAAACCAGAACGGTATAAGTGACATGTTATAAATTCTGAGAAAAAGTGTTTATTTTAGGCTATATTTCAGTGGCAATATATTTTTATGGTTTTATTGAACAATGGAAATGCCGCGGTTTTAATGATAAACAAAGCACCACGAATTTACAGTAATATTGACCTAAATAAACGGATTTCTAAGAATTTATAAAATGTCACTTATACCGTTCTGGATTTCACCTATTCATTTAACCTGTAGTGTGGTGAAGAGAAATGTTTGGTTCATATTCCTTATCGTGCGGAACTGGAAGAAATCGTTTCACTATCGCGAGGGCATGGAGAGTGACAGCACGGCATAAGAAAATAGGCGTGTCAACTTTCTGCTTTTTTCTCGGATTTTGTGAAATCTATTTGAGGCTGGTTTCTCGCTTCTCCGAGCCGTGCACTCGATTTGGGAATTTATGATTGCGTCTTCCGCATCTAATATTTGGTTTTTAGTTTTTTATACGTACATTTTGCACATTGTGATAATTTAGAACTAAAAAATATGTATGTTCATACACTGAGGAGCCAAAAAAACTTACAGCCATGCGTATTGAAATACGAGAATTGGAACCGATCAGAATACGGCGCTCCGGTCGGCTACGAGTATATAAGACAATGAGAGTCTGGCACAATTAGATCGGTTACTGCTGCTACAATGGAAGGTTATCATGATTTAAGTGAGTTTGAACATGGTGTTATAGTCGGCGCAACAGAGATGAGGCATAGCATCTCCTAGGTCGCGATGAAATTTGGGTTTTCTCAGTCGACCATTTCACGAGTGTACCGTGAATATCGGGAATCCGGGAAAACATCAAACCTCCGGCATCACTGCGGACGCAAAACTATCGTGCAAGAACGGGATCGACGACGTTAGTCCATTACACATGAGGACCATTACACATGACAGAAGCGCAACTCTTCCGCAAATTGCTGCATATTTCAGTGCTGGGCCATCAACAAATGTCATCATGCACGAGGCATTATTGATGAGAGGTTTCGGAGCTGAACCACACTCGTTTATCCTTGATGACTGCACGACACAAAGCTTTACACGTCGCCTGGGCCAGTCAACGCCGACATTGGACTGTTGATGACTGGAAACACGTTGCTTGATCTAACGAGTCTCGTTTTACATTGTTTCGAATGGATAGACGTGTACGAGTTTGGCGACAAGCTCATGAATCCATGGACCCTGCATGTCAACAGGGGTCTGTTCAAGTTGGTGGAGACTCTGTGATGATATGAGCATTATTGCAGTTGGAGTGATATAAGAATCCTGATACGTCCAAATACGACTCCGACAGGTGAAACGTACGTAAGGATCTTGTCTAATCACCTGCACCCATTCGTGTCCATTGTGCATCCAGGCGAACTTGGGCAATTCCAGCAGGAAAATGCGACAATTCACAATCACATGCAACATTCGTAATTGGAGAGGTCAGTCATTTGATAATGGAGCAATAAAGGCCGGTTTTCATTTAGTAAGTTTAACAGAGAATATTATACTTGAATCCAATAGTTTTGTTTGTACTTGGTGTCAAGCGCTAAAGTCTCTGATTTTACATGCCAATTAATATTTTTGTTGAAACTATTACGGTAATGAAGATTTCAGTACAAAATTAAAAATAATGAAGAATGAGTTCTTTTCACTTCGTCTGTTAAACTTACATTTTGATGAATCAGATGATTTGCTTCTCAATCGTTAATGTCCCTGTTGTTCATTACCAGTAGAACTCGGAAGTTCATGCATTTATTTTACTTAAAATAGGTAGGCAAAAGGCATGAATTCTCTCAAACGTAGGGGGTAAAACAAGACACATTAAAAAATCATCATTTAAAAGCAATTAGTGTAAAAAGTTTTAATAATTAAATGATTCACATTTTTTCTAACTCTAAAATTTACATTAGCACAATCGTGGAAACAAACTACCTTTTCTTTATAATCTTAATCGCACTTGACCATCCAGTTGACGAGTACGAATTTATTTTACTTACCACCCTGTCTCCATTAAATGCTATTGTGGACTCCCGTATTAATCATGAATTGGTAGCAGTGAAAACGGAATTGTAGATTTCGTTCTTCGAACTTGTGTAATCGCCACAATGGAAGAGAGAACAAGAGCGAACTGAGGATAGTACTCGTATAATCATGTAGAGACATCTCCGCCCTCAAAAGGGATCCGAGGCCATATACAAACATAGGATGAGATTTCTCGTGAGCGAAGAAGTCTACAAGCATTAATGAAAAATATCAAAAATCTTCACTGGTATCATCTTTCTTTCCCTTTAAGATTTTTAACACAGCCAGACACTGAAACCTCCGCGACACAGAAAGACAATACTCGACCGTGCCTTCATGTTCTTCAGGATAGCAGGTGTTTCCAACTTGATAGAGATTGATGCCAGGGGGGAAAAGGGGAAATAATAACGAAAAAGGCAGAAAAGCTACAAATAAGAAAGAAAAAAGTACAAAAAGACAAAATGCCAAAAGTAGGCATCAGAAGCTAAAATAGGTAAAAAAGGCAAAATGAAAATCTACTAATACAACTCCAGTTGTAGAATTAAGTGATTCCTATTGTTAAAAGTCATAAAATCGTAACAATTATAAAAATACATTTTGCCAAACTTCCGGTTTCTATCAGAAACTGCAGTTTTAATGTACGTTTCTTCAATAAAAAATGGATTTGACTTGAAAGTCTTTAATTCCACTTTGCATAATATTGGACACATAATATTTGCCTGTCGCAAATTTTCTTGATTTAATCATAATCAGTTTATCTCACAGGTGATAAAATTGATAAAACTGATTAGCGTCATAAATGTTTTGGTGTACACAAAGGGTCTAGCGGGAAAGAGTGCCATTTTCATCGATTTTCTCATCTCGCTTTCATCTCAAATTTTTGGCAGTGCTAGATAAGACGTAGGGTGTTTATAGAAGCTAAGTATCATTGAATGACTATTACTGTGAATTATGGAATAAATGGGGCCAGGATTGGATGAAATTTAAGAATAATTTCAATAATTTCTATACGTACGCCTTAGAAGTAACAATTCCCTAATCCAAGTAACACTAAAGAATTGAAAACAAATTAGATTATTTAACAGTATCCTAGGCAGTATATAATGGCATCTCTATTTTTAACGCTAGTGTCTCCATTTTTTAAAGTAACATTTCTTTAATTATTACCTAATCCACAACTCGAAGTAATATGGCCTTTAGGTTTGCAATGTGCTTTAGTTTCGTTAGTTTAAAATTAGTTGATTTTTACTTAAAAGAACTGGCACGAAAGCGCAAGTACGTATTCCAGTGACTTCTGTTTCAAATTTCCTAGCGTATTAAACATGTAGAACACAAAACAAGTAATTTCATTTTCATCTTGCATTATCTATCGAGACATTTCCTTTTGTAATTAGCTAATGAATTACCTAATACCAAATAGCAGCAATATGTGATGTCGACTTTATTCTGGTAATATAGTTTAATATTTAGATTGACCTATTGATTTGTTGTACTTTTCATTTTTGTTTGTGTTAGTAAATAAATACACTTACTATGCATTACATTGTACTTTTTCTATGAAATAACAATTGAATTTTTTCTTACAAAAATAAAATCTTAAAAGATGTCCCGTTATCTCTTGTGACCAGTTCATGGTTTCCGGCACACTCCGCTCTTGGTGATCGTGTCCCTTTTCGCCAGTCGAGTGCTCCATCCTACGAACATAATTCCGTAAGAACTCGTAATTTTGGTTCCGGCCGCAGGTCAGGGTGCTATGTTACCTCGTCTCAAGTCTCTGTTGAAAGGCTATAAATAGCGCGTGAATCTCCTCGCTTGATCCTGCACTTGGCGCCTGCGGTGGAGGGCGAGGCCGCGGTCTGCATCTGGAATTCACACGTGCTGCGTGTCTCGCATCGCCCGTGGCGCGCCTCGGTTTCCTCCTGCCGCCCCTGCTTTTCCTCCTGCGCTCCGCTTCTGTGCCTCCTGTTTCCTGCTGCGCAGGACAAAAGGCACACGTCGAACAATGAGTCAGCGCCGGGTGGAGATGCGATGGACCGTAGAGAAAAGATGTACTCCTCTAGTATACAGGAACGAGTCTTTCCTCAATGGCTGTACCGTGCTGACCCGAAATGGTCCAAAACGCACATAGAAAGGAACCTATTAGCGCAAAATGTGTAAACATTTTATTTAGATAAAGTGAGATAATGCATATTAGAGGAATTGTACTTTGAAGTACTTGATAATATAGTGGAACTTTTAATTGCAGTTGTTTGCAAACCTTGAAACGATAGTTCAATGACATCATGAAACATAAAAGAAAAATTGAATTTCTAAAAGAGGACATTTGGACAGAAGGGTTACAGCCTTCGATAAGGTACTTTAGTCATTGAGGAAGAAGAAACTATGGCTACAAATGCCTTTAGAACAACTATTACAATTAATATATCCATTTAAAATAAATAGAAACATTGAAAACATTCGTGAAAACGAGATACTGTAATTTTATTATTTTTTATATATTAATATTTATATACTTTTGTTTTTATAGGGTGAATGTTTGTTTGAAAGACGTAGTAATACAACACACGATTTTCGTTTTCTCGTGGTGTGAGTTCGGCTCACTGTTTGACAAATGAAGAGGCGGGAGATTGCCAAAGGCGTCCTACGGCTGTCAGTCTGTTTGTTTGACCAGGGAAAATCAATATGGTACGTCACTGAGCGTCAGATCCGGACGCTATTTCTAGAACGAACTCCGTCATTCGCATTATCGCATTTGCGCTACCTGCGCCAACAAACAGGATGAAGAATCGGTGACGCTCTCTCCTGACCGAAGTTCGTTCCTGTCTTTCTTTTCGAGTGGTTTCTCCGGATGCAGATTCAATAACGCCTTTCATCTGCACCAGATTGTACTGTCGTCTACTGGTCGGTCTGCGACCATGCAATGCTGATGTTACTAAAATGCGAGATTTTCTTCTGTAACTGTTATATAATCGTACTTAAAATATGTTGATTTCAACAGGAAAGGGAATGTCCAAATATGTTGAAAATATGTACGATAATCTATTGAGGAGGAAAAAATTAAAAAAATATTCTTCTATACATTTCGTAAAAAAGTGGGGAATCTAGAGGAAAAATTACAGTTCATAATAAGAAGTGAAGAAATATTAGATCATGAACAATGTAATAAAAATTAGATTTACTCTTTCTAAGAAAATTAAAATACATTCTCTTTTAGAAAATAAAAAGTTTATGCTTTACATATGTAGCTCAATTCAGGCGTGAAGTTAAAGTTTTGCATTGTTTTGGAAAGGAAAGAGCCATTTTTATTCTCTCTGGAAAAGAATATTGTGGATGAATTCTAAGGCATAAGTTAGAGCCATCTTGAGTTTTTGCGAAGAAAAATTATTTTCAAAATATATATTCCGTATTATTCAATATTTTAAATAACGGGAAAATGATGCTTACTGCTTGGCTCAATGATCAATTTTTAATATTACATTTTGGACGTATTAAAAAGACAACAGGATATTAAAACTTATTTTTTGTGAATAATATTTTATAGTTATAAATTATTTGCGATTACCTCGAGTGTGAAGAATTGTTCTAATGGAGGGGCTCTCATTACGGCCAGATTAATATCTTAAATGGTCCTAAAAATGAAATTGAAAAATTAATCATATCTAATCAAAAGAAATAAGAAATCTCAGATTTTATTTGAATTAACGTTATATATGTTATACAATGTGACCTTGTATAAACCTTTATTTAAATAAATAAGCGGAGGGTCCCTATCCAGACGGGGTTCTAAGCACGTATTTTGTCCGTTCATACATTAATCCACTCCTGGTTCTCAACAAATTAATCATTTGGATTGAATAACTGTCACTATTCTCATTTATCTGCCGTATGGTGTCACTAGTATCAAAATTTTCTAATTTAGTTTGTTGATTTCTTAATAGTTCGTCTTAAAACACAACAAATCCTACGCAGTATTTCGTAACCTCTTATTGATCTCTCGGTTCACTTGGCTTTAATGTGTAGTGTCAAAATTGTGAAATGATGGGCTAGAGTGACAGATGGTAATGCTTTAAAGTGTCAGTTCAATGGTGTTGTGAATTGTTAGGGATAATTTTTACGAGTGATTTCGTTTGTTCCAATATCGCCACTAAAAATAATATAGTAGAAAACATTGCTAATAATCGTGTCAAAAAACAGATAAAACTGTGTGTATGTGAATTGAAACATCAAGAGCACGTAAACGGACGGGCTACAATAATCGATTCTCAAAGACTCGGCAATGTTTACTTACACCACGCTTTTAATTAAACTGGCAATTTGCAATCGAAAGATCAAGCTTCTATAATATTTCTTAAAAAGGAAATTTTGAACAGCTTTCTTGAATTTCGTCAAAACAAATAGCTGTTGATGAGAAATGACAAAATAATGAGTTCCTACCACAGCCTCAGCACACGTTTACCAACGTCCGTGAAATGATTGCTTATCATTTCTGCATGTAAACACATCAATCACGCATCTTTCTTACTTTGGCATGAATGAGAGTTAAAACAATAGGTGGTCTTATAACGTATCCTCAGGACACTGAGAAACACGATTTCTACAGGAAACGTCTTGAACATTCCTGATAGGAATAGACATTAGTAAAGATCTTCGTTACTTCCAGTAAAAAAAAAAAAATGCGCAGACATTGAGCATCATACGCAAGCATTGAGTACCTCTTTCATAATCATTCAAGAATTACAGTTGTATAATTTCTTTCTTTGTGTTTCATTATTCATTTATTGATTGATTCGGTTTACATCACAGTATTGAAGTTTGAAATTTTCTCAGGAATGTCGGGGAGTTTTAATATTGCATAATACGGTATTACATTTGGTTTATTGCTACAATATGATTAGAATCTGAATAGTTCAAGATGTCTCAGAGTAAATGTTACAGATACCTAAGGCTTGTAGATGGGTCGAAAATTATTACTGTTTGTCAGTGAATATATAGTGGTTTCGTACAATTGAGTAACACATGTGGCATTAGTTGCAAAATGTTCAGCAAATTGCAGAAAACTTTTTATCTACAAGTTATATGAAGCTGCGAGAGGGGTTTTAACGTCAAAGTGAGCTGTATTATAAGATAGTATTTTATGTGGAAAAAGAGGAATTTTGAAGAAAAAATATTTTCTAAGAAAAATCAGAAATTGAACGAACAATAAAGACTATTGAATGAGCATTAACTAGTAAGCATTAAACTAATATGAATTATTTTTAATTGGAGAAATTCAGTTTTCATTGGATAAAACGAATTATCTTTTGTATATGATAAAATTTTTCTAATTGCTGCTTCGCGAAGAACTGGGTTAGGAGTACATGTAGAATGACATGGCAATTGTGAAGCCAAGAGCCACTAGTAGTGACAAACGTATAATAACAAACAATTTTTTTAGAAAACCCACGTGTTAATTCAAATTTTGTGTACTTAAATATTTTTCTCAGCTCTCTAGATTTGAAAGAAAAACAACGTACACTACTGTGAAAAATCATTTCTTCACCAAGATGTGATCATTGACGACGTGCGTAAACATAATCATGACTTTTTACTTTCTCGCTCCGGCTTCCTGCTCACGCTCGTTGAGAGAAAGTAATGGCGAAGAACGGCAAATTGTCGGCCGAAAAACTCATTGCTGGGCCCTTGAAAACCAAAAAAGTGGATACATCCAGTTGCTAAATTTGAAAACAAAATTTGAAAACAAAAACACGTGGTGTAGTCACAATCCATGGTTTCTGGGTCCTTGCTACCTAAAATTCGATTGTCGGCAAAACGTCTATCCGCCTGCCTTTGAACAACGCTAGTGTCTAAACCGTTCAGCCGATTTTCTCAAAAATTGATATTCCCTAATCGATCTAGTTGATGTCGCAGTCCCTTGAATTGAAAACGGAAATTTTAATTTTGGGGGTTCTATACATGTAACCCCTGGGACATTTTCAAATTGAAAAAAATGGTTCAAACTTTTTTATTAAACTTTGCTATTGGATAGTGTGAAGAACGTTTAAGAGAGTCACGTTCGTTGAAAACACTGCTTTTTAGAAAATTGCAAAAGTGCAACATCGTTTTCTCGTCATCTTCCTACAAATAGAAAATTAAACAGAGATTTTACCCTTATTGAAATCTGTTCCTTAAAGATATAATTTGAAATAAGGTCATATATAATATTTCGAAAATTTGAGTTTTACAAATAGTAATGACTAAGATGTGTTAATTCTGAGAGAAATTGCGGGATAAATAGTATTATGTAAGGATTACGGAAAGGGAGAAAATATGTGATGTTTTAGCACCACTAGTTATTTACAGTAGGTAACTCAAAAGGTCTATTAATTTTTTTCGCATGAATTATGCATTTTCGACTTCCATTCAAAATCTTGTGGCGTACCATATGATTCAGAAGTAATCTTTAAAATGTGTGAAGATATTTGAAAGTCGACTCACCATTAAAATATGGCTCATTAAGAAATATTTTGTCGCACGAGTTTACAAAAGAATATATGTGTTGATAAACAATGACTATTTAAATTGAATTAATGAAACTGAAGGCTATGGCTCGAAGAGAAGTACAGTTCGTATTTTGATTTGATGGTGGACATCTGAACCATTAGTATTTCTTCTGTATTGGCACTCCAGCTTAAGTTCTTAACTTGATACTTACTGGCTTGGTGCTCCAGTTCTTCAAGTAACTGGGGATGTTTCTTTCAGAGTCGTTCATAGATTTATGGCTCCGCTACAGAACATATGCGAATAAAAACTCATAATCGCAGAAAACATTTAAAAATCACGAGATATTTTTATATTATTATAGTGATTGATAGAACAGGGTCTCTGAAGATTTCAATGATATTAAATGTAGAGTAAAGTGCCTATTTAGCGTCCTCCGTCGTCACTTCTGTTTCTGGGCCGATCTCCACACAGTGACTTGGTATTCGTAGTTTCCATGCAAACGTGTTATTTACACGTCAGTTCACTACGAAAACAGTGGTGTTCACATTGGGAGGTGACAAAAAGCTACAGAGGACTTAATATTATTATTATGGTTATTATGGTTATTATTATTATTATTATTATTATTATTATTGCTATTATTATTATTATTATTATTATTATTGTTATTATTATTATCTAGACGTTAGTTCTGTGTATCTGCATAAGGTGTCGTTAAAATTGGCCTACAGCTGCAGATGTTTCTTCTCCGAATTTTTATTTGTAAAAAAAGACCACGCCCGTAATTTCCGTAATCCTTTTTGTGTCTCTAAGTCCGTCCCCGTTATGGCATTACAAACTCTGTGATAAATTGGGCATTCTTTATGTAGGGACTGCTTCTTTTGTTAAGAACAGTTCTCCAAAAGAAAGATACAAACAACGCCGGCAGGTGCAACAACAACAAAAACAACAACAACGATGTTTTGTTTCAAATGAATGCACGAGAATTCCACCTGTGTCCGAATTGTCAAAAGAAAAAAGATATATTGTCAAAGAAAACATCAAAAAATTATTGTGTGATTTCTGAACATGTGGGAAAGACTTACGACCATGAGATCGTATATGATATCAATTATGCAAAAAGTAAAATTATTTTTGTGAAGTTTTTCTGAGATATGAAAGGAAGTATATTCTCTAATTGTGTAAGTTGCATCGGTTATACTTGCAGAGCAGTGTTCATTTAATTTCGTAAAGGTCTTCAGTCTAATCACCAAATGTCGTGTAATGTGTTTAACATTTGTAATAAATAACCAATTTTATAAAATATAGCAATATCGCACGTTTTGGTTTTATTGTCATTTGGAGCTTCCTACTCGCTTGAAACTGAGGGGCGACATTAGAAACAATGTTTTTGCGAAGTGAAGGATTTCCCTATTTATTATTTTCTTTATTTTACGAGCAGGAAGTGATATTTGACTTTGTTGAAATGTTCCAAGCTGCTAACATGAATTTCCAGATTTCTGGGTTTGTTTTGTTTATGAGTAATAAAATACAAGAAATAGTTTATGGGGAGGATATTTGATGATCTCATCCTACTATTTTTAAAATCGATATCCCAGTCCCTAAACGTGATTGTATATGCGAACTGTTTTCCCCTTTTGCATATCTGGGCATTTAAAGTTATGAGCATCTGAATCATAATTTCGTTTAATTACACACTGTACCGAATATTTAAAAATGCAATTATTAAGCAATATTGTTTCGGACCAATGTCGTGAAATGCTGAGAAAAATGTCTTAATCAAAATTTAAATTATTTGTTGTTAACTTTATTTGTTTTACCAAAATTATTGGTATACCGAGCGTCAATAAGTTTGTATTTAATACCTCCAAACACGGATAATTAAGAGAATTTTCAAATGGACTCATTGAAGAGTCGTCGGCCGTATGTGAGTTGTGGAGAGTCAATGTGGTCCTTTGCATCGCTGTGTCCCTTTCACTCGAACCGATTCCAGGGCAGTGATTCATTAGGCGCTGCAAAAGGCTGCAACCCGCCAGACCCTCGTGCGGGCGGCGCGGCGCGGCGCGAGCGCGGAGCGCGGAGCGCGGAGCGCGCGAGGCTGAGGCACAGGCGGCGCCTAAAGGGGATTTTCGCGGGCGAAGCCACCCGCTGGGCTCCTACGTGCGGAGCCGCCGCCGCCACCGTCTCCCCCTCCAGCCGTCTACGCGCGCCGTCCCCCCGCCGCTCGCCCCCCGCGCGGCCCGGCGCTCGGGCTAGACGCCATAGCAGTATACAGTCCCCCTCCGTCGGCGCGTCTCCCCCTCCCGGGAGCCGGTCGGCGAGAGCGTGACGTAGCCGCCTGGGACCGCCGCGCCGCGCGGGACGGGGGTGGGCGGCAGGGGGAAGCGGCGGGGCGGCGCGGCGGGGTGGGGCGGAGGGGAAGCGAGGGCGAGCGGAAGGGAGGGCGGATCGTGGCGGGGAGGGGAGGGGCGCTGTCTGCGGCGCGCCGGCCGGGCCCAGCCGCCACCCAGTTGGTTTCCCGCCGTCGCGCGAGAGAGAAGTGCCAGGACTCGCGCTCGGCCGGAAGCGTAGTAAGCGAGCTGTCATTGTGAAGAGACGCCGCTCTGCGTAGCAGCCGCCCCGTGGGCGTTATTGTTGTTCGCCCCAGCGCCCAGCAGCCTCCCGCAGCCTCGTGGAGTCGCTTCCGAGGCCACAGCACCTGCACGTCGGCCGGGCCACGCGCCGCCCGCCACGCGCCCAGGCGATCGAACTGCCGCACGTGGTGAATGAAGTTGATAATGTAAGCGGTCGTGTGCTCAACGTCGCCGACCTCTGTGATTAGCGAAGTCGGCGTTATCATTTACGCAGAACTGTGTTGGAACGGTCGGTGAACTTTGAACTATGAGTACGGAGAAGCACTCCCGAGGGAACGTCATCGTGAACGCAATCGCAAAGTTTCTCAAGATCGGCACACACGCCAAAGCCAAGCGAAAGGTAAGGAGCTGATGTGGGCTGCGTGCCGAAGGCGTACGAATTACTAGCAGAGGGTGCGTAGGGAGCGCGTGGGGGTGCGTGGGGAGAGTCGGTGGCCTTGTTGCCGCGGGTAGCGGGGGCGACGCGCTGCGACCTTCTCTTTACTCTTGCGTGTACGTTAATACTAGCGCAATTGTCGTTTCACGAGACATTAACTCGGCTCGATAATTTGAAAGTGCCGTCGTAAAAGAATGATGAGTTAACGATTCTTTACACAAGAATTATTGCTGATAATGCTCTTGAACTGGATCTGATAATAAGTAAAATATTATCAGGTAATTAAGAGGCGAGAACGGCAGTGTTTACACGGCCGTGCGTGGGTGTGGTGCGGCTACTAGGTGAGTTACTATTGCTGTGTGAAACGCTCTCTATTTGCACTGTAGGCGAGGGGGGGGTGGAAGGCGCCTCGGATCAGTTACCACACCCCGGTGGGTGGGCGAGCGGGAGGCTGGCGGCGGCATCGCGGGCGGCGGCGCGTGCGGCATGCGCCGTTGGGAAACTCCTCGCTCCAGCTTTCCCGACTTCCGCGCTGCCGCCGCACCCCGCCCCTCCCGCCACGCCCCGCCCCTCCTCGTTCCGCCCCGCCCGCGTCCAGCAGCCCCTTCCGCGCCGCTGTGTTTACTTCCCGGCCAGGGGTTCTCGGCCGGGGCTGCGGCCCCCGCTCCGTCGCGCTTCGCTCGCCTGGGTGCAACGGCCGGAGGGTGGATGCAGTGTGCGTGATGTATGTGCGTACGCGGTGCGGGCGGGGAGGAGGGAGGAAAGGGCCGGCGCATGGAGGGCGGCGGAGCAGGCGCGGCGCGGCGCGGCGGTGAGCTCATGCGCAGTAGGGGCCGTTCGGAGGGCGGCCTGTTGGCCCGAGCACGGAGCCTGTTTTTATGGAGAGCTGGTAACCCAAGATGCGAAGTATTTTTCTTTTTTATCATTAGAAAATTCCGGTTTTAATAGTAATTCTCACATTTTGTATCGCAAGAAATATTTAAAGAGTTTGAATTAAACGCCTTGGAAAAGTACAGTACATTACAAAACCCGTGATATTTTTATTAAAGAACCGGTGAACATCTGAGGAATGCCGCGGGAGGCAGCTCCACGCACGCTTTGCGCGGGTGGAGGGATTGCGTGGGAGGCGGTGGCGGCCCTTGGCGAGCTGGGCGTGGGGAAGCTCGCGTGTGGCCGGCGAACGCGCCTGACGATGTGGGTCATTGTTCCGCCGTCTGCCAGCGCTGCGTCGGCCCTGTTGGCATGGCCAGGCGCGGCCAGGCCCGCTCGGACCACCGCGCTGCGCCGGCCATCCCTGCCAGGGCCCCTGGCGGCGTGCGTCGCTGGCTGTCAAGAATTCGCCCCCTTCGGAATTTCGTCCTAAGGACTCTTGTTCACCTTTCCTCAAATTTGCTACAAGAGCAGTTCCATAGAATGTCACTTGGCGGAACTCTGCAATCCTCATATCGATCCTGCCCAGTATAAATATTTCAAGAAGGGCCCATCGAGGAATCTTCCGCACGTGCGTACCTCGTTACTCCTTGTTCGAGAACTTGATAAGAATCAAGTTTTTGGCAGAGTAGCCATTGGTATATAGCGATTGGTTTGCAGACGAAGGAAAGATTTTAAATCCACAGCATGACTCATACTTCAGTTCTTTAGGATGCGGTTGGCTGGATACAACTGATAGAAAATTGGAAGGCTTTTCGTTTTTCTTACCAGGTCTTCCTTTTTAACCGAAGGCAGATCCTATACATTAATTATTCTGAAGTGGTTCCTGGAATAAGTTTCGCCAAGGCATAAGTATTGAAAAACATCGCTAGGGAAATCAGTGAAACGGATCCCAGGACTGACAAATGAAATAGACGGAATCAAGAGGTAAATTTAAATGACATCTTAGAAGAGAAGAGAAGATAAAAATATTAATGTTAAATTGATTTTAAGAACGATTGATTATCCATTTTTGAAGTTTATATATATATATATATATATATATATATATATATATATATATATATATAGGAACAAGAAAAACGATAAATGACTATGAAAACATAAATTTTATGACCAACTAAAATTATGGAAAAGTCGTTTGAGAAATATTTGGAGCAAGTAGAAAAATACGGTTTCTTCATGAAAACGTTTCAGGGATCACATTGCACCAGCTACAGTGAAATGTGTGGGAGAAGAGATGGGGATGATATGGATTACCAATAATATTTAAAGAAACGCGTTTGGCGGTTTATCCATTTCCAAATTTTCGGAAGCAAATGAAATGATAATGAGGTTGCATGTTGTGCAGTTCAGCCTCCTCGAGGTCCTCGGAGCAGACGGGCCAGCGTCGCGTGCAGACGGTCCCGGCGCCGCGCCGCGTCGCCCAGCGCCAATCGATGCCCCACTTGTCGCGCACGTTGTTTGCGGCGACTTTCTCGAGGATAATCGCGAAGCAAATGAAGCGCCTCGTATCGCAGGAGCCGCCAATCAGGGCGGCCGCCCGTTCGTTGGGGGCTGTTTTTTTGTGGACGAGCTCAAGGTGTACTCTCTTTAGGAAGGTTCATTTTTGTCCTTCAATGTTGTTTTCCCCTTTGTAACACGGGCTTCACGACGTCGCAACTTCGTGATGTTTTGATGTAATCCTCTATACCTGCGCATGTTCTTATCTTCATTGTCGGCCCAGATACGCTTTCCTCTGTACGTTGACCCATTTTTACAAGTACAGACATTTGTCGTAGATTCTGGCCTTGGCGTGAAAAATTATACAACATCATTGCAACATTTCCCCACATTTCTAATACGTTTAAATCTTAAGAGTACATACTTCTCGTATTCTTTGAAACGTTTTCCATAATATTATAAAACTGAAACTTGTATTCTACTAATTATGCAACACTCTTATACTCCCATCAAAGCGCGGAAGTTAAAAAAAATACATATCGAATTTTTGAACTGCAAAAGTTTGAATTCAATGGCTCGGAAACCCGGGATGTGACATCTATGTCGATGTATACAAAACATCGTTGTTTTTCGTTAAATCGATGTATTTTAATATAGATTTTTTAAGCCAATTTTTTCACATTGATATTTTGTGTTAAATATTTCTACGTGGTCGATATTTTTTTAAATGGAAAAAGTCCATCAAATGTCCATTATTATCGAATCGGGTAATCAAAATGTTATTTATCCCGATGATTTTTTGATTTTGTTTTGTCAGTTAAACGTCAATTGAACATTAAAAATCAAGACCACTTTCAAATTAAATTCCTCTCGAGGGAACTTCAATGGTCACTGATCCAGTTTTAAAAACATGAATGTTTAATAACCTCGATGGTGTGGGATCGATGTTTTATTAACATCTAAGTTTAATTTTGAACATTGAAGTTTCTAAACGTCCGTATTTTGTTGACGATGTCGCACCTCTAGTATATACCGCGTCCGTTTGTGTATTTTTTTTTGGCTACGACGCTGTCTCATAGTTGCCATAGTTCGAACACCAAAGATGGAATATTGTCACAGTTGTACTAGACATTGCGTGATAACGACTTGTATTTTGGAAAATTAAATTATTCTCTAAAATTATTTAACAATAAGATTTTGAAGAATTTATTGCATTAAGAAGTCTGTTTCCATACTGAAGTTGTAGGGGAAACACTTGAACTGTTGCAAATTGGAGTTTTAATGAAAATTAAACTCGTATAATATTTATAAGAGCACCTTGATCTGATCGAGCAAAGAAATTAAAGACAAAATTGTGAACCAGTTGTAAAAAAGTTTCGAAAACTCGTAGGCACTATTTGTAAAATAATCCTCACCCCCCAAAAAAGAAACATTTCAAATTCGGAGGCCTTCAACTTGTCTAGAACGATTGAGGAATTTCCATTTGGGGGGGGGGGGTCCTATGTACGGTTTCAGTGCTGGTGTTGACGGACAGTCGTAAACAAACTACTTTTTGGGTATCTGGGACTCCCAAAACGGGTATTTTCTTCAAACTCTAGACCTCGAGTTTTGTACCATTACAAAACTTTTTCATACCCCACGTATATTAATATACGAGAAAGTCAAAGAAGTTGTGCATGACACTATTAACTTATTATTCGTTGGCATAAATGTCAAATTACTTCGAATCGTGTAGCCACACTTGAATCTAGTTTTAAATAATAATTCAAGATACGGTGTAAACACTGATTCTTTCCTTTAAATCATTCTCTTGAGAAATAAGACGGAAAAGCTCCACGCATTGATCCTTATTTTGAAGAGCTGCTTGGAAATTCCGGGGATGGTGCTGAATACAGTTGAATTGACATAGGAGCCTCTTGCGTCTGGCGTGCGTAGCATTTCGACAGCTGAATGAGGAACTTTCACGCTCTGTTGCTCGCATCCCGTGCATGGACGTCAGAGCGATTCTTTTTTCCCCCCTAGCATCGCGCACGTGTACGTTCCGTACGTCTATTGACAGACCGACAAACGCGGTTTGTGGTGTAGTGTGTAGGCGTGTTATCTCACTATGTTTTGTTCGCGTTGACGCGGCTTTCGTGCACAAGCGAAAAACAAGCCCTGGTGTGGCGTCGGCGGCGCTGGTGGTGGTGGTGGTGGTGGTGCAGCAGCCGCGCCCCCTTTCGCATGGTTTGGCGGCATTTTCTCACGCCTCGTGTGCGTGCACGCTCCCACAGTACGCGCCCCTGCGATACATGCACTCGGCGTTATCGTCCGGCGCTCTCCCAGGCACCCGGGCTCTTGGTCGCCAGGCGGTCGACCTCTTCCTGATCTTCGGCAGACAATGGGTGCATAAGCAGTCACCCATTGCCCCTCCCCCTGGGTACTCATAATATTTAAACAAATTTCATGTTCATAAGTATGTAAAAGTATTATTATTAAATTTTTGAATTGCAGAGGTTGTGGTTTAATTTATTTTCTTTTTGTTTACGTACATTCAGTATTCAGTCATTTGAATATTATGAGCGGGCCTCATAATGAGGTCACGTTTATTGCCATGTAATCCGGCCCCGTAAGAAGCCTTGTGCGAGAGGATGGGAGGGTCAATACGGCCGCTCTTCGCCCAGGCGGGGGTGAGCCTCTGCCTTCGTGTGTATGTAATTTGTTAGTTTCGTTTCGTCAGGTTGCGTTCTGAAAAATTCCCGTTACCTTACATCAGGCGGATTTGTTTAAACGCTCTTTCCATCTTTCCTCCACATTTCCATCCATTATCCCTCTTTGGTATTTCCTCTGGGGAGTGGAATGTTCTAAAGAACTTTTCTCCTTGCCTTTTACGTCGTGTTCTTTCTTAAGTTTCTTGTTTAATCGCCGCATATGCCTTCTCCATATTTCCCTACTTTACTGCGTTTTAATTGTGTAGAATATTGAGTGACATAGCTATTGGTATTGTTAGTACAATGTCACTTTTCACGTACATTTTGTTTTTAGTTTATTTTGTGTCTCACCATTCTATAAGAGAATTAGAATTACGCAATCATCTAAAACTCTGCAAATATGTTTTTGTGCGCCAGTGACTGTGTTAGTCATAATATTCTTTACGTTGTATAATAAGATAGATTTGATCAAGCTAAGAAAGCTTTCAATATTGCTGTGATGACGTTGCACTATTCACCGTCTCTCTGGGAGGTTTGTTAATAAGGAATTGGAAAATAAATATTACTTAAAATCATAATGCCCAGGGACAGCTCGGTGAATGAGGGACCAGCAACATGGATGCTTCCAAGTAGAGAAGTGCCAGAAAGTACCGAAAAAACTGACAAGCGCACTTAGGCTGTGGGATCGCTAAACGTGATCATAAAATCTCTCGCGCGAAGAACTCTTTGGTGCTATCGTAACTTGCAAGTAAATGTGGAAGATGGCAGGTGGATGAAAATGGCGTGTACATTCTCCTGGAGGTCCGTCGACCCTAAATGGGCGAGATGGACAATATTGTTCATAGAGGTGAACGCATTTTTTAGTAGTGTGCGAAAAAATCTGAGCTGCAAATTGTCGACATAGGAGTACATGTGATGGATATTTGGAAATACGCTGCAGATCAAGACATTGGGATGTTGGTGATTCAAGAAATATCGTTGGCGTATTCATAGTGGCTAAATATAAACATTAATTTGTTTAAAATATTTTTTTTTAAATAACACCATCTTTCGAAATAACGTATGTAGATTTGATACTAGTTTAGGAATAAAATATTTAACAGGAAATCTAAGTGTCTCCCGCGCGAATGTGTTAATACACCACAGTCAACATCTTCCCTGTGATCCCGTGCGGGCGCGGACGTGCGAGGGATGTGGACCGTGCAGGCACGCGGTAAACTCGCGTGCGTAAACTGTAAATGCGTGCGTCGTCGGCCGCACGTGCTGAGCGCATGCGGTAGGCGGCGGTGGCAGTGGCCCGGAAGGTCGGCGCGGCGCGGCGCGGCGCGGCGCGGCGTGGGGCGGGGACGGGGGGTATGGGCGGGCGGCGACGGCGGCGGCAGATGGTGGCGCGCCGCGCGTGGTGTCGTTACCCTTGCCGCCAGGTGGCGACGGGCGGCTCCGCGTTCCCCGAGGCGTGGCGTGGCGGGTGCGGTGGGGGTCGGGACGGGTCGAGGTAAGGGGAGGCAGGCTCGCTGCCCATCTGCCTGGCGGCCCCTTCCCCCCGCGCTGCTCCGCACCACACACACACCTGCCCGCGCCCGCTGCCTCCCCGGCTGCACTTGGAGGGCTGGAGCCCGCCGCAGCATCTGCGGGGATTGATACCTGTCGTCCCAGTTTTCACCTGGCTTGGACAGCGGCCAGGTTTGTCCTCGTAGGCCGGGATTCGAAAGGAACAATAAAAATATCTACAGTGCCTACATAAGAGTGTGAGGTCTTCGCTAGTCATACATTGAATTTTTTGCAGAAAGTTTCTCGTTATGGAGAGTTATACAACATGCAAACATTGCGTTAGTAATGCGTATACTTGTTTACATGGAGTTAACCTTGTTGATTATGTGGGTAGATCTTGTGGCCATCACGCGAGAAAGTCGAGAAAAAGGGGATAGGGGAGAATAAAAAGTAATCGACGAAATCTGGCATTTTTGCGTTGTCACAGGATGTGTCGAATATCTCCAGGCATCGGAAGTTTCTGGAAGATGTTTTCGAAACATTATTCCTACGATATTTTCCATTAAACATTAAAACCCTCTCATTTTTCTGATGTTAATTCTCCAATCATTTTAATAAATATCTACACTTTAATCCTACATTAAAATTGCAATTGTTATAGAATTCTTCCGTTCGTTGTTGATCTGATCCCCACACCATAGTTTGTCTGAGGTGGGGTGAAACGAAAATTCATTGGGTCGGTAGAGTAAAATTATGCTTTTAACCTTGGTGTTATATAAGCTCTTTCGAAGTAATCAACAAGGTTTTCCTCGTGTATATTTTGACCTATTGGGTGAGAGTATGTATTTGTTTGGTCTTGACTACTCTGAGGTTTCTGGATGAACGTGAAAAGATTTTGTAAACTATGTCTACCTGTAAATAACTTGTTTGAACTGAAAAGTTGTTTGTGCGACGAGAAGAAAGCAAACTGTTTTCGCGTTTCTTCACTGCTTAAAGTTTTGCACAACTACCTGGGCACAAATACTTAGTATTGCTACAGAAATCTAAACTTTCTATAGATATTCCATAGATGGTTTTTGCATTTTAATAACGACCGGCCTGTGAAAACAATTCATTTTACAAGCTTTGCTCTGCAGACAAAAAGTCTACCTTTTGAGTTTTGCTGTATAAACAGCAGTATTGAAAAGGTGATCTTCAAGAAAATATATTACTAGGTCTACCCGGCATGCATTGGGCGCCTTCCTCTGGTTCCCCTTGGGTTCAAAGCGTATTGGGGGCGTTTCAGGTACGGGCCGTTTTCAAAGCACTTAAAAGTGAAGACACTGCTCTTTTCTGGCTGATGTAGGTGGAACAGCGTCCATATGTTGCGGCTTTTAGGTTACTAGATTAAACATCTATTTAAATCACGCCCAATTTCATAACGAATTACGCGTCCACTATTTAAATAAATTAAAAAAAAAAACTCTGCAGGTTCCAATAAAATTATTGAAAGAAAATATCACACTATGGAAAATCCTGAATTGTTTTCGCCCTAGGAAAGCGTACAAAATGTTTAAATCCAACCAAACATGTTAGTTGTACGTTACTCAACTTTCAAAAAATGGAAAATGGAAGGATTGCCATCAGACTATACAGAAGTTACATAACATCCCTATGATTATTAACAAATGAATGCATGAATTATTGTCGGAACTGAAAGTGGGGGATTTTTGTATTTGAATTCCGGAAATTTCCCCTGCCGAAGCCCCTAGTGCGCGAACGCCGTGGGCGGGGCGTGGCTCGCCCACCCTTGGAAGTGCGCGCTCTTCGCGAGCTGTGCAGAGCGGGGGCGGCTGTGGGGGCGCCGCTACGTCTTCGCAGAGGTCTGCTTTCGCCGGGTGGGCTCAGCGCCTCTTCACCTACTTATTATGAAATGGAAACCTCTCAAAGGACTACTATTAAGTAATATTTCTACGTGTGACGTCGATGTGCTTCATTAAATGCATTGCAGTCATGATTATGACTTTGCAGGAAATTCGTTGTTTTCAGTTTTCCGAAGCATGGTGACGGCCCGTTTTAATTTCGGTTAAAATATGAAAAGTGAATGAGATTGATACGGAGAATGTCAGCAGCAACTACTATTTATGCGTTTTGACATTTTTACATCGGCAATGGTTATACCACAGAGATCCTTGACCAAAGAGGCGGAAACTCATCTTGTCTCGTGCAAGATGACTGCAGGCTTGTGTTGAGAAAGCGTTGCGCAGAGGCTGGGGAGCTCATTTGGTTAGCGCGTGGGTGTTGGGCGGGTGCCCTTGCGTCACCGGGCGGTGCGGCGCCGTGGCGTCGTGGCGTCGTGTGGGCGAGCGTGGGTGCGCTGCGCCCGCTGCGCCGGGCGTTTTCGCCAGCGAGCCCTGCCGCCACTTTCGCCCGGCCGCGGCCCGGTTCCCGCGGCCCCACCCCCCTCCACCCCGCTCCACCGGTTGTTTGTTTACATGCGCGGCCCCGCCGCCCCGCGCCGTCTACCTGCGAGGGCAGCTCTGGAAGCGGTCGCCCTCCTGGGCGGGACCAGGGCTCACCACGTGCAGCAGGGAAGCAAACGGGGGTTTTGGAGGGAAATCCAGGGGGCCCTCGTGAAGCTCCTTTGTAAGTTACGTGTGGATGCAGGGAATGTGGGGCCTGTTAACAATGAAAGATTGTGTTGATCCGATCGGACTAGCATGAGATTTTTATTGCCTCTTGGGATATTTTTTCGGAATTATCTTCATTCCGTCTCTTTCCGGGAGTATTTTTAGCTATTTTGTTAAGTCTAGTTACTGAGGTAATGCCTTTAAATTCATATTTCCACGTGCCTGGTGGACTGGACGAAAAATGGCTGTGTTTAATACAGAACAATGCATTAAAACTTTTGGGTCCTCTTTGCCCACTGAGCCCAATTTGCCCATCTGAAATATTTATTTGTGCATATTCTGGCAGCTGATTTATTTATTATTGTGATTATATATAAAACAATTCAACATGCCTGAAGAAATGTTTTTTAAATGATAGAATTTTATCATATTTTTATGTTATTTATAATATTGGAAATATGAAACACGTTGATTCAAAGATTGCAAAAATATTTCATTGCCCAAGAATCATTTAAAAAATAATCGTCCTTCATGAACTTAGGATGTGGAAACGTTGTTCGTTCCTTGGTCTGACGTACTTCACGGCTGTTATCAGAAATTTCGCGTTAATACTAGTGGTGTTTCTGTCGTGAAGCTAATTGTGTTGATCTGTGATACGTTTATATGCGACCTTATCAACGAATAGTTTCTGCGATTTCTTGGCGGTCCCCGTTTGTCGACAAGCGGTGAAGGGAAAAACCCCTTATCTTGAGTCCACTCTCGGGTGAATATCTAATCGACAAAATTATGCATGGTCTTTCCGTGTAAGGCGGGTTTTCTCCTCATTCGGATTATAGTAGAGAATGGTGGCTATGGATTTAAATAAACACAAGTAGTAAAACAATAAAGCAAGATTTCAATTTCAATATACATTATAAATACAATTTATAGAAGGCATTATTATGTACCCAATTTCATCCCAGCAATTACTATTGATCGCCTGTTCTGACTTGGTTGCGCCATGTTTCGAAATCATGAAACGAGATGTCAGAACCGCGAGTATACATCCCAAAATATTCGCAGTAAATTAAGTTACATTCAATATTTACATTTATTTTTAAGATTGGAAGGACAGTTTCCTTTCGGCATATATCTAAAGGGATTGTGTGAATCCAGAGGGAGGAAAAATCAATTAGGATGGCAACTGAAACCAAACGAATTAAGTTGCCATACATCCTCTCGCGTCACACTTGCAGTAGGCGCAACAGGCGATTCAATTCCCATCGTCCCAATTAGTCCAGAACTGTTGCCTGATAGAGTACCTTGCTCGCAGATGCATAAAATATTTTGTGACTTGCGAAGTTTATCTACGTACGCGGCATCAACGGTATTTGACTTACCGTTACTATAAATATTTGCGTCCTTTCGGAATATAGTCTAAGCTGCTCTTTTGTGCGTGAGCTTTACCATAGCTAATCAAATTGCTTTGAATTTTACTCAAACAGACGATGAGCATCATGGCTTCTGGCGAAAGGAGGAAGATCAGGACGAAAAAGGGGGCTGTCCTGTGTTTTTTCTAAATAGAGCCGTATTTTATCAAATTAATTATTTCCCATAAAATGCGCTAACATGTTAAGACTAGAAGTAAGAAAATTATATAAAATATCGATAAGAAAAAATGATATACTTGCTTTAAAATATTATTATTATTATTATTATTATTACTATTACTATTACTATTATTATTATTATTACTATTATTATTATTATTATTACTATTATTATTATTATTATTATTATTACTATTACTATTATTATTACTATTATTATTACTATTACTATTATTATTACTATTATTATTACTATTACTATTATTATTACTATTACTATTATTATTACTATTATTATTACTATTACTATTATTATTACTATTATTACTATTATTACTATTACTATTATCATTATTATCATTATTATTATTATTATTATTATTATTATTATTATTATTATTATTATTTTAGTTTCCAATATTAAATAATCATTGCGAGCCAGCCACGATTCTACAGTTAAGTTCCAGGACGCAAAATTGATTCAGCCTATAGGTATAACTTAAGGACGATCATTTCGTGTGAAGGAATTCTTGCTGTTATTGCTGTGGAATTGGCGCGTGGCAAGGTGACCCTGGAAGGCGCCCCCGGAACGGCGCGTGGCGTGGGCGTGCGGCGCGTGGGCGGGTTCGACCCTCGCCGCGCCCCCGCCCCCGTTCCCGCAAAGGCGCTGCAAGGCACGTCTTCGTGGGTCGATGGCTCTGCTTGCCCCCGCCCCATTCCCCGTCATTTGCGCTCCTCTTGGCCCCGCCTCCGCGGTCGCCCACGTCCGCCCACGACGAAGCTGCACGCTCTAGCTGAGGACGTCCTCCCTGGACATTTGGCGAATTCCACGAGTGGCTACAGGGCGGCGGAAGCCCCGTTGCTCTATTAATACTTAAAGACAAGATGGCTATGTTTAAGGAAGTAATGCTGGGAGGTAGGAACAGCTTAACGAATTCCCTGATCTCGCGGAATTAACTTCAGGAACGCGCTTAATTTGACGTTGGGTAGTTTATGAACTGTTGTGGGAGATCCTACTAATAAATTAATCTCTAGCCTTTTACCGGTCGAACTGCAAGCCATCGAATGATATTCTTAGGGCTTAGTAGGATGAGACTATTCTTCGCTTCACAAGTCTGAAATTACTAGATTCTTTTAAGTCATCCATTCTGCCCGTTTATAATACTCTTTGTCGCCTAATTCGTCCTCTTTTTGCGTCTTTCCTTTGTCGGCGTCCACTTGGAGTCCTGCTCGCCACGCAGTCTAGGTTACCGTTTCCGGTCGGCCGTCGCCACTTGAGTGGCTGCTGTGGATGTCACTTCGTCCGGCCCGGCTGCCTCCTTCGCCGTGCGCCTGTTCCCCCGCGACCTGTTTCTCGGCGCGTCCTTCGCCGTCGTTCCCGACACGCCTCCGTCGACAGCGCTTCATAAATCGCCGCTGCCAGTCGTCCGTCATCCCCTCGACTGCCGCCTGTCGTCTCCCTTCCACGTCACAGGAATAATGTTGCTGCTTATGGTTTTCTAGGTGTGTAAAACTTTTTGAAACGGCTTGAAAGTTCATTACAATATTGGCTGCTTTAATTATTTTTCTCCGTAAGGTGGATTTTCTATTTAGCTGTATGCTTTGACCTGCGAAATATTAATTCTTAACGAATTTGCGTGCGTTGTGTAGTAAAACTGACAGAACTGTTGCCAAGCTGCTATTTGTTGATAAACAACACTTCTGAAGTAGTGTTCCTTAAGAACCGTGCTAATGCCGAGTTGTAGACTTTGTTTTACTGTTATTGATGTTTATCCGCGTTTAGTGAGCACGTCGAAGAATTTGCTTGTATGCTACGCATTCGGAGAACGTGTAGCAGCGGAGGAAGACGCGTAAAATATGGGAGTATTAAGTGGAGTTGGTATCTCCTTTCCCGTATTCGGGAAATTGGAGTTGTGCTGTAATGTCCATGTTTCTGGAGCTTTCCGTCTTGAGACGTCGTCTCCGGAAGGAGGGAGAACGTGGCGCGCCGTGACGCGAGACGTGTCCCCGCCGAGCGCGTGTGTGCTGAGGCGATTGCGGTGTCCGCGGAAGCCGGGTTTCCAGCGCGTTGCGGTTTTCCAACGCTGCGCGCCCGCACTCGGCAGTATTCCGGCGCGGCATGGCGGCGTGCATTCCTGGGGAGCGGTGCAGCGTTTCGGCGGGTCGCGCAGCGGAATGTCCACACAGAGAGAAAGAGAGGGAGAGAGTTATAGAAAGTAGCTCGCGGGGGTGTTGCAAGAGCTCGTTGCGCGTTGCGCTTCTCGTCGGCGCGGCTGCCTGCACCGTGGGACCCGCGGCCGCGCGCGAGGCGCCACGAGCGGTGGATGCCAGGACGCCACGTCGCGCGCCGAAAGGGAGAGCGCGAGAACGCCGCGGCGAAAGCCTCGCACACGACGGAAGGGAGGAAAGGACAGATAGAGAGAGGTGTCTGTCGAAGTGGAAGAAGGGGATACAAATCTTGAAAATGTGGGGAGAGTTGGAGAGAGGTGGCAGAAGTTGCGACATTAAAGGTGGCAGACAACTACGCGGGTTTAACCCTCCTTTGCTTTAACTTTGTATTCATAATTTTTCTTCTGTTCGATATGACGTTTATACGACCTAACTAGTTGTTCGGCTTGTGTAGTAGAGATATTATTGTTTTTAAAAGACTGTTAAATGAATTATTTTCCTTTTTGGATATTTCGCACTTGCCGTAAAACTGGTCGTCCACTCCAAAGATCTTTTATAGAATTGATACAAGCATTATTATCTTCTTGTAAAGAATTTACCTGCAGTATTGATAGCTTCAGTATCAAATTCCTTAACGATTGTGAACCCAATATTGTGAAATCCATAATGATGGAATTCAGGAGGTAGGATGGTGAACAAATCCAAATTTTCTGGCAGGAAGATGGTAAAGAACGTAGAAAGAATCTTTTAAATGCTTTTAAAAAAGCTGTTGTTGAAACAGCTGGTTTTAAATAGCAGGTAGTAAACAGAGATTGGCCACCCAATAGCGGTACGTTGTAGCGGAGGTAGGCGCCTGAAGTTTGGGAACCGCCGTTCTATGGAGTTCTCGTAGCTGTTTCGGAGGAGGATCATAGCGTTGTGCGAGACCGCGGGTGGGGGGTGGGGGGGACTCGCGAAGCGTGGTCTCGCGCCGCGTGGTTCCTCCGGGGGAGGGGGGAGCGGAGTGGGGGTACATCCGGAGGCGCTGGCTGGGAGCGGATGGCGCCGCCCGGCGCGGGTAGGTCATTCCCGCCTGGCACTTCCGTGCCCGCCGCCGCCGCCGCCGCCGCCGCGCTGTCGCTGCCGCCTCTGACAAACGCTTTCGCTCCGCCGCCGTGCCAGACGTCTCCCCCGCCCCGCGCTGCCACTGTTATGACGGGTCCCTTGGGCAAATGAAAAGTTGAGTCATATACGATAGCAATACAGACTAAACAATAACATTTTGAATACTATAACAGTCCTCTTGACAATGCGATGTTCCGTACAGATAACGATTTGTTGGAAGAACGTGTTTTGCGGCGTAGTGTGGCGTCTTTGCCGGGGCAAATAAATACAGACGTGAACGGCTTGTAAATATTTAGCCTTTATTAGAAGAACGATACTCCGACACCAAAACACTATATACAATATTTACAATCGAAGTTAACCGTTACAAGAAGGAACTTTCCCTGGTTACCACCACCGCTGGCCCGATAATTAATTACCATCCCCGGTGTGATGCACCAGTACCTTACGCGTGCATACATACGAGTATGCCGCACCTGCTGTCACGACGTAGCACGCCGGCTTCGATTCCCCGCCTCGGTAGCCTATGCATTACCATGCAACGCCGCGCACAACCCTCACGACGCCCTACCGACGCGCTCACCTCTGAAGACTCAAGAATAGAAGACCGCTCTCAAGTCGGATTCTGCTTATATAGCCTGTGGCAGGTTGACGGAAGCGCGTCACCCGCAGTGACCGCCGGGGTTTCCAAACCTGCACCCACGACCCGCATTCCTATGTGCAGCCCCGCGTCACTTCCGCCAGGGTTGTCCACATGGCTACGTTTGGGTACGTTTGTACTGGCGACAGATATGACGCCACAAACTCCTCTATACCCCCCCCGGGAATTTTCGTCGCAGTTGCAATCAACACAGAAGGAAAATTCCACAAGTGTGAAAGTCCTAGGCCGATCGGCTCACATTATATACAACTGCGCCTGACCTGGCTAATTACACAGATAAAGAACAAACAGAGAATGCCCTACTAACCTACCCCATTGACATATTTTTACTCTACATTGTACATTGTACTTGAAATATTAAAAATCTTGCCGTACGGTCGGTCCCTCTTATGCATTGTTACGAATTTTCAGCCTGGTGTGGTAACCTCTAATAACCATAGTATGTTCCTTTCCCTTTTACAACCAAATTCTTAAATTAAATTAATTTTGTACAATACACTCACTACCAAAATGACACATACAATATCACCAATATAGCCACAAACATTACATCAAAACCATTCAAAATCATATACAGTTCTATACACACAAACTGACATACTGAATGACAAAACCCTATACGTTGATAAATGCACAAAAAAACAACAATAAACTAACATTTATCCCTTTTACAACCAAATTCTTGAATTAAATTAATTTTGTACAATACACTCACTACAAAATGACACATACAATATCACCAATATAGCCACAAACATTACATCAAAACATTTAAAATCATATACAGTTCTATACACACAAACTGACATACTGAATGACAAAACCCTTTACATTGATAAATGCACAAAAAAAAAATAACAATAAACTAACATTTATCCTGTTTTACATTTAAAACCACGTACAGTGATACACTTAAAATGAAACAAATACACAATTTTTACATTTCTCTCTTGAAGGATTGTACAAAGTTTTCTTCTTGCCAGAATGAATATAAATGAATACAAAAGTTCATGATATTTGCTGGAAACTATTCTTTCGTAGGTTTCTTGGGAAAAGTTTACTCAATCTTGACACAACACAACAAACATCACATTCACTTATACATCATTCTTCTTGCACTATTTGTTTTGCACTGTGTTCCAGTGTTTTCGGCGCACACGTATCGGCATTGCCGGGTGCAGTGTGCCCCTCTGCAACTTCGGACACTGTCTGGCGCTCATTTTCAAACACCCTACTGAGAATGTCCGCATTTACATTTAATATCCCTTTCCTATGGCTTATGATAATGTTGTAATGCTGAATCGCCAGCGACCACCTAAGCAATCTAGGATTATTCCCAGCATTCTGTTGTAACCAGACTAACGGGTTATGATCCGTTTCTATCTTTAGCAAAACATTACCGTCTAAATAGTAACGCAACTTCCCTAAACCCCAAATTAAAGCAGCACACTCTTTCTCCGTGGTGCTCCATTTTAATTCCCCGTCTGAGAATTTCTTACTGAGAAAAAGAATCGGATTTTCATTCCCTTCCTGATCTAGCTGTGATAACACAATGGCTGCTCCCCTAAGTGCCGCATCACATTGCAGTAAAAATGGCTTACTAAAATCAGGTGCATGTGTGACTGCCCCCTGACACAGTGCGTCGCGAAGCTGTATAAACGAGTTTTCGCACTCTTCCGACCACCGGATTTTGCCTTGCCTATGTGTTCCCCTCAATAGATCAGTGAGCGCCGCTGATTTCTCCGAGAAATTTCTGATGAACCGTTTATAATATGATATCAGACCTATAAATTTCCGGATTTCCTTTTTTGTCGTAGGCCGTGGATATTCCTTTATTACTTGCACTTTGGCTTCATTTGGTCTCATCAGACCACTACCAATCTCGTATCCTAAGAACGTAACCGATTTCCTAGCGAACTTACATTTTGCCGGTTGCACGCGTAAATTGGCCTCACGTAACTTTTGGAATACGATTCTGAGATGTTTGCAGTGATCATCCCAGTTGTCGCTAAAGATTGCAATGTCATCCATATATGGGACGGCGAACTCCGCGCAATCTTTCAGTAGTGCCTCCATAAGCTTGCTGCAAACATATGGTGCATTTTTGATGCCGAAAGGCATCCTGAGGGGTTTATAAGACCCGAATTTCGTCGTAAAGGTGGCATACCGTTGTGCGCGCTCGCTCATTTGGATCTGCCAAAATCCTTTACATAAGTCCGTTGTGGTTATGATTTTGGCCCTCGCAACTGTTTCAATTCGCTCGGCTAAACTCGGAAGCGGGAAATATTCAGTACGAATAACCTGATTCAACTTGCGGTAGTCAATACATGGCCTGGGTTTTTTTCCGGGTGCTTCCACCAAAATCATAGGGGATGTGAAATCCGAATCTGAAGGCTCGATGATACCATCCCTTAGCATTTTCGCGATTTCTTCCTGGAGGATTTTTGTTTGGCGATGTGACGTGCGATACGGAGCGCTCCTCACCCTTGCATTTTCGTCCAGCAACTCGATGTCCATCTGAACATTCTTTGTGAGCCCGGGCCTATCAGAAAAGATGTCCCTAAACTCAATTACAAGTTCTCTCAGCCTTTCACTTCCTTCCGGCTCCATTTCTGTGCCCGCGAGCATTGCCTCTACATCAAATTCCTCCGGTTCTAATTTTAAGGCGTATTTCTCTATTCCGTCCTCCATAAATTCACCTATTCCTTGATCGATAATAAAATTGACATACTCTGTCCTTTGTACGTATGCTTTGATCATATTGACATGATATACCTTGCCTGTGCTTTTGTTCGGCATTTGAATGACGTAATTCGTGTCAGACACCTTCTCTACTATCTCTCCCGGTCCTATCCATTGCACAGATAATTTACGTACCTTGTTCGGAGCAAACACTAATACTTTGTCTCCTACATTAAATGTGCGTATCACTGCTTTCTTATCATACCAGGTTTTCCTTTTCACCTGAAGTGCCGATAGTTTTTCATGAGCTGCATCTCTAATTACCTTCAATCTATTCGCCAGACGAAATATATATTCCGTTACCTCGCTACTTTCCGGCTCTATTCCAGAGAGATTCTCGTAGAGCAACGTAATAGGAGTCCTTAAATTCCTACCAAATACTAATTCTGCGGGCGAGAATCCAAAACTTTCGTGAAAACTCGTTCTTAAAGCGAACAATATGGCCGGGATCTGTTTTTCCCAGTCAGTTCCGGCTTCCAGACACAGAACTTTGAACAGCCTATTCATAGTACTATGTACACGCTCAACCGGATTGGTCTGCGGATGATAAACCGAACTATGGATCAATTTAATCCCAAATTTATTTGCAAATTCTGCCATCAGCGTGCTTCTGAAGCACGGGCCCTGATCTGTTTGAATTTCCCGTGGGAAACCGGTTCTGCTGAACAACTGCAAAAGCGCATCAATTACAGTAGGCGTTTGAAGATCTGGAATCGGTATTGCTTCGGGGTACCTCGATGCAACACAAATAGCAGTAAGTACATGGACATTTCCGGTACTGCTTCTCTGAAACGGGCCTATCGTATCTAAATTTAATCGCGAAAAGACCTCTCTTATAGTGGGGACCAATACTAAAGGTGCCTTCTTCCGATCACCACTATGACCTACGCGCTGGCAGCTGTCGCATGAACGCACAAATTGCTCCATCTCTTTAAAACAATTTGGCCAGAAGAAGTGCTTAGACAAATTGTTCTTCGATTTAGCTATTCCTAGGTGAGCACTGACAACTTCATGACAAATCCTTAATATAGGCCCACGAAATTTACCGGGCACAACTAACATTTCGTAAATGTCGCCTTTTTTGCTCTTCCGCTTCTTATATAATAATGAATTCCTAACAAAATAGGTATCTCTTTCCGATTCTGCTTTTACATCCTTATACTTTTCAAACAAAGTATTTACACTCTCATCTTCCTTCTGCGCCGCGCTGAATTCTTCCGTATTTACCTTCAACATTTCCGCGATCGGCACTGCCAATTCTAATTCTTCTCCGTGTGTTACTAGACAGAATTCCGGGAATTCCTCCGACGGCTCATGCTCGTCTTCGCCCGGTTTTCCTGTCCGGTCGCCCTCCGCCTCCGGCAATTTTACCTGCGAGTTCCCCGAATCATCTGCTTTTGTTCTGCCTTCTGCCGCAGCCTTACTGCGCGTCATACCCATGTTCACAGTTTGTTCTTCTACAAAGCCCTGTTTACTATCCTGCAGAAGTCGATACGTTCTGTTACTTAATAGATAATAACTAAGTTGATTTTCCTTCGGCACTATAGCGGCCCTAGTGATTACATTACCTAATTCCGAATTTAGGCGAATTTCCGCCACCGGCAAATTAATGGCAGTCGAATGAAGCGGCTGTTTGATCCAGACCGATTCGCCCGTATAATCACGATCTGTGACTAAATTTGCGGATACCAGATCAAATGACGCGCCCGTGTCTCTTAAGATCTCCGTCGGCTGCTCATTCACGGTCCCTGTCACAATGTGCTGCCTCAGGAACTCCCTTGCCTCGGGTTCACATACGTGATTTACTTGATTGCCCTGTTTCCGCGGACAGTTCTTAACCAAGTGCGTTGTTGACTGACATTCGTAACACTTGCGGACATAAGGTGCCTCGAATTCCTTCTTCGCGCTATGTTTCTCTAATCCATTAGTACTTCCTGCCGACTTGGGGGCCACGTGAGGAGCAACAGGTGCCCTGTTGTTTCCTTGTTCTTTCCGGAATGTTCTTTCCGGCCGGAAAGATGGTAACTGTGGCTTCTTCCACCCTTGCCGCGCATTCTCGTACGCATCTAATCTTTTCGCGAACTCAAGCGGATTCGCAAATTCGGCCCATTTATCCACGAAATGTTCCCGCATATCCCCCGGAACTTTATGCTTCATTTGATCGGCTACGATCAAATTCAATAAACCCTCGAATGTGTTTATTTTAAGTCCCGCTACCCACTCTCTGGCATAGTTTAACAATTCCCTCGCGAATATGCTCCAAGTCGCTCCGTTTTTGCTATGTTTCCTAAATAACTGCCGGAATTTCTCGGCATCAAACCGGTACAGTTCTAATAATTTCAATTTCAGCTCCGCATAATCTAACGCTTCTTCCTGTTCGTCTAAAGTAAGCCATGTGTTAACATTATGCGGTAGTAATCCTATCAAATTCACAACCCAATCTTCTTCGCAGATTTTCAATTGCCTGCACTGGCTTTCAAACGCGCTCAGATAAGACGTGATATCGTCCTGCTCTCCTTTAAACCTACCAATTATTTGGCCTATTCTAATATATTCTCTCGCGTGTTCCGAGCGCGCTTCCGAACGAATCTCCGAATTTGTTTCGCCCGTCTGGGCATTCTGCACTCTCGCAAGCTCTAACTGATATTGCCTTTCTTCTAATATTCTCCTATCCTCCCTATCTCTTTCCTCTGCCACCATTCTATCCCTCCTATCTCTTTCGTACTGTTGCCCCAATTCCTCCGTTAATTCAACGGAATAATCCTCATGCTCTACTATTAATCTCTTTAAAATCGGGTTTGTTTCCGATCCATCTAATTCTATTCCTAAATCCCTGGCGATTCGGATCATTCCCTCCTTTCGAAATCTCAGTAAATGCGCCATTGCTTTCAAACAGTGCCCTACGCGTTGCAAAAGAACACACTTACCCTTAGCTTCCACTGCTTGCACGTGGCTGCTTCCTGCTGCTTGTGCGTGCACGTTCGGCGCTGGCGGATGTCGTGATGAGATGGATGGATTGGCTGCAACTCGTCCTTCCTTCCCGTCCTTCCTTCCTTCCCGTCCTTCTGCTTGAGGTTTCGCCCCGCCGATGTACTCGCACGTTTTCGTTCGCGTTTTACTTGTTTCGCGCACTATGAATATATTTACGTCGAAACTGTTCCCTGGCTGAGCTTTGCTCGCTCGCCCACTATTTAAACTTTCTCCGGCGGATACCTGCGGCCAAATATACTTTCACTTCCGCGTACACGATCCGCTGTTCTGGCTGACTGTCCCGCTGGTACTAAGCGCCCTACCTGCTGGGTGTTTTGTTCGTTTCTATAGCTGTTGCTACACTGCCGACCGAACCTTGAACGTGAAACGCAGAATTCTATTCCTCCTACGCTCACTAATTACCCATGGACGGATGAAGCCCCTTACTGGCGTAATTATCTACCTGCCGTTCCTGGCGTGCTTCCGTGTGATGCTGCCTACCACAGACAAACACCGCACATACACAACTGCGTGGTCGTTTACTAACCATAAACTGCGTACTTGAACCGCTACATACACTACACTTGCGTGGTAGTTCCAGAACTGCTGCCTACACTATACTACGTGGTAGTTCTTGAACTGCTGCCACCATTTTACACCTACGTGGTAGTTCGTGATCCGCTGCATACACTACACGTGCGTGGTAGTTCCTAAACCGCTGCTTACACTACACGTGCGTGGTAGTTCGTTTACCGCTGGCACTATTCTACGTGCGTGGTAGTTCGATAACCGCTGGCACTATTCTACGTGCGTGGTAGTTCGTTAACCGCTGGCACTATTCTACGTGCGTGGTAGTTCTTTAACCGCTGCCACCATTCTATTCCTCCTACGTCTGTGGCGTCTTTGCCGGGGCAAATAAATACAGACGTGAACGGCTTGTAAATATTTAGCCTTTATTAGAAGAACGATACTCCGACACCAAAACACTATATACAATATTTACAATCGAAGTTAACCGTTACAAGAAGGAACTTTCCCTGGTTACCACCACCGCTGGCCCGATAATTAATTACCATCCCCGGTGTGATGCACCAGTACCTTACGCGTGCATACATACGAGTATGCCGCACCTGCTGTCACGACGTAGCACGCCGGCTTCGATTCCCCGCCTCGGTAGCCTATGCATTACCATGCAACGCCGCGCACAACCCTCACGACGCCCTACCGACGCGCTCACCTCTGAAGACTCAAGAATAGAAGACCGCTCTCAAGTCGGATTCTGCTTATATAGCCTGTGGCAGGTTGACGGAAGCGCGTCACCCGCAGTGACCGCCGGGGTTTCCAAACCTGCACCCACGACCCGCATTCCTATGTGCAGCCCCGCGTCACTTCCGCCAGGGTTGTCCACATGGCTACGTTTGGGTACGTTTGTACTGGCGACAGATATGACGCCACAGTAGGAAGTGGATGCTGCTGGTGTACACAACCGCCAGTTGTGAGTGAAGCAAGAGTTCAATTACTCTGCAGATGCATGTTGTTTCCTTACGTGACCGAGTGTAGGCCAGGTCCTGGCCAACGCCGTCCCGCATCGGGTATGTTTGGGTTGAAAGCACGCGCGGCCGTCGGCGTGCTGATCGATAGACACACACACAGTCATACTCTGCCAATGCACCAGGTCATCGACTTATTCGATTTCTCGTTAGGAGCGAAACTGTCTGTAGCTGCCGGTATGAGATAACGGGTTTTCCTCCGGTCTGCGGGTTCATCAGAGACCGCTGTATAGATAAGGATACGGAAACATCCAAAATGCGTTTAGCGATTGAACGAGGAAACGTGTTCATTCGCGTGCATTTTAAGCTTAAAATGATAGAATGAGGGACAGCGTAGATATTAAAGTTCGGAAAAATCCATTAATTTCGACGTTTGCTTGGTTCCCAAGATACGGACCTACTCGCTTTTCTGGAAATGTAGAAAACTTACGGAACTACGACCCGAGGAAATTCATAAAGAGCTTTTAGAAAGCGATACCATAAATTTTTACTAGTCTTCTATCGGTGAAGGCCTGTCGGTAAACACGGAAGTCCGAAACGTGCATCCTGTTTACAGCGCTTCCTGCGGCGGTAGTGCCGTCTGCGCCGCGCGCGCGCTCCGCGGAAACGCGCCCGAGCGAGTGAGTATTTATTTAGCGTTTCCGGGCGCATCAACTACTACGGTCATTATTGCAGTAAGGAATATCCCGGAAGGTAATGGTGTCCCCTCCCCCCGCTGAAATGTGATATCCGGCGGCGACCTAACGTTTGTCAGCTGCATTTTTCTCCAGGTATCTCTTCCAGTGCGGCACCGCCCTAGCCGGGACGAGCTCGAAACTTGACTAGTCTCCCCGACTGATGTGGTAGTGTACTGCATGGAAGTGCAAGGGGAGGGGACAAGGACGATGAAGGAAAGCCTTTTTTTACTGTAGTGCACATGAGGGTATTGCTCCGGGATACGCCCCTTGTTGAAGGGAGAGCCAACGGCGAACCACCGATCAGAAATGCCGGCCACGCCAACAGCGGTTGAATCGGAATCAGCTATTTAGCAAGCGTAAATCCGCAATCGTCGGCACTCGAACCCTGGGATCTCCCGGCTAACCTTGCTGAGAGACAACGGCTGTCGCCACTGAGCCATCGCAGCCGGTGAAACGCGCGCGAGGTGCACCGTCGCAGCGCGGCGATCAGTCCTCGAGATACCCGCCGACTTCCTTCTCGGCGAGTGGTATTGATCGAAGAATGCCTTGTGTGCCGCCGCTTGCCACCGCTTCCACGCCGTCCACGCCTTCACGCGCCTCCCCGTGGCCGGCCTCGCCTAGCGCGGCGTAGGCGGAGGCGGGGAAAACCCATGGGCGTTCCGGCTGTCCGCTTGTCCCGTTGCTTTCCAATGAAGTCGATGGCCAGATATATCGGTAGTTCGGAAAATACGCTTGACACTTTTTGCGTCTGCTTCATTGGAAGTTACGTGATTTTACTTCTAGGTACATGCTAATGCTTGCGCCAGAAACGTTTATTAGAACATTTTCCACTCTCTTTTGATATCAAACATTAAGCCGTGTACTCGAAAAATTGTTAGAGAAAATATAGAAAACGCCTGTATTCTCTGAGCCAAACGCTAAGTTCTAAGTAAGCTAGGAAGGGTATGGTTCAGGGGAACTTTTCACGTGTTTTATTTCGCTTTTGTCAGATCGATGTGGCACTCGTTGCTAAATTCATACCCTTTACCTATTTTTCATCCCTCGAGTTTTTGTTAAATTTTTGCTCACTTTTGGCACATTGTTCTTGATCCCGAGAATAGCCAAATCCGGCTCCTCCGCGTCTTTTCCTTGTGTGTGCTGGGTGGGCGTCGGAACGTGCGGTGACCCAACCGCGGTGAGAGGTGTGCGTTGGGCGACTTCCTCGTGGGCGCGTGGCATAGGGGGCGAATACCGAATGCGGAGCGTGCGGCACGGACAGGACGAAGAGCAGCAGCGGCCGGAGGAGGAGGAGGAGGAGGAGGAGGAGGAGGAGGAGGAGGAGGAGGAAGAAGAAGAAGAGGCGACGGCGGCGGTGCGTGGCTGCGTGCGCCTCCGGAGGCATCTGCCCCTCTATTCCGAGCGCTGCCTCAGAGGCCAAGCGCGTGCAGCGTGCGGGTGCAGCGGCCCACGCGTCATCTGCCCGCCTCTTAAGGCCGCATCCGCCGCGGCCATCGCCGGTCCTCCCGTCCTCGTCCTCGCCGTCGCCCTCGCCCTCGTCCTCGTCCTCGCCCTCGACGCCGCGCCTCGCGCTGTGACTCACGCGTCGTCGACGCCGGTGGGCGGATGTCGTTATTAGGTTGGCTTTGGTATGTGCAAACTAGTCCTGTTTCCTTCGCGGGCTGTGGCCGCGCCCTTTGAACTGTCGTTCCCCCCTCGACAAGCCTTGAGCGCTTTACTTTTCCACGTTACGCAGTGCACACCGCGTTGGCGACTCCTTCCGAGGAGGAGCGGATGCGAGTTGACCTTCTCTGGCTGTGGAATGCACCGTGCTACCGAGTGGTTGCTGCTGTATTAGCCTATCCCTATTACTGTTCTAAGATTTTTTTCAAGTAGTTCTTCTATAGCCCGTTACCTAATAATTAAAGAGCGTATGGCTGTAGATGTCTTATACGGTTTATTGTATTTGTTTATACGCAATCATGAAGCCATTTCCAATAAGTTTTTTGTAGGTACGTGTGAGTGTTTGGTTCCTTTAATATTATATTCTGAAATGCCCCAAGACGAGGATTGCCTTTTGTTTAGAGTCGTGATGCGTACGCAGCTAATGACCTATTTCGAAAGCCAGGAGGGTCAAAGCCTTCCCCTTTCGCCGTTATGTCAACATGGCGGCGCAGTCGTAACTGTAGCCTGGAATGCAGCACGGTAACGGTTTCTTCTCGGTGAAAATGCCTCCAACGCGCAAGAATGGAAATAGGAGAAAGTGGTACACAGTACGAATGTGTAAGGGAAGCTGGGGGAAAGTCATTTCGTAAGTCTGGAATGCGTTCGAATGTCTGGTATTGCATGTGGCGTGAATATCTCTCGCGTGATTGTTTTTACGTACGCTCGCACCAGCTGCTGACAGTGAGGTTGATCCTTCTCCGGAGTAGTCCTCTCATATTTACTATTGTGTACAAAAAAGTACTTTCATTCACGAGACTGTGTTATGGTTCTCGTGCATAAGAGAGTCTAGAGTTGTCGTTCAAATAAGACTTGTCGTTCCAGACGTAACTGCATCTTTACAAACTTTCAGGTTTGATTTTCCCGAAACCAGAAATTGTGGATATGCAAACTATGTACTCTAAGCCGTCGTTATATGGTAATTATTTTAAAGTGTGTAAAATTACTAAAATCATTATCTTTGAGGGGGCAGGGCACGATCTCAGAGCCCCCTCCCCCGATCACTCAGTATTCAAACGAGTCTACTTCACAAAGGGTTTCCCCCAGCAGTGCGGAAAGAATGCCTTAAATGTATCTACTCGGTGAACGCGAAGAAACCTGGTAAGCGGCAATTGCTGACAGCCCATTCGTGTTCGGCGACTTCGGCTACTCGCGGCGGCCGGAGGAGAATGTAAACAAAGGCGGCGTCGGCGTCACCTGTGCATCACTGTAGGCGTCGCCTCGATCGCTGCCAAATACGAGAACCCGTTTCGCCCGGCGCGCGCCGCCACGTCACCATGCGCGGACGGAGGCGGGGAGAGGAGGTGGAGGAGCGGACCGCGGGCCCTGTCGCGCGCTGCACTTCGTAAGCGGCTGTGCCAAAGTGGGTCGTCTGTGAGTGACGGGTTGCTGCCACCGCTGCCCGCCCGCCCCCCTCCGCCCCGCCCTTCTGCACCAAAGACGCCTACGCCGCGCTTTGATACGACGTAGTAGCGGTTGGGTTACCCGTCGGCTGCGATTGGCTCCCGTCACTTCTGGACTGGTTGTTGCGTCCGACTTTGGAAAATGTCCAGGGGTCGTAAATGACTGATTAACTTTTTTATTTTTAAAGGAGTGACATACATACCTGAAACGAGTTTTTATTAGAGAGGATGATTTTCAGAGATAGATTCAGCAACTTTCTGTATATTTGCATTTACACGAATTGGAAACTTCGAGAAATAACGCTTAACGGATTCTTTTTGTTGAATGTATTAATATCTGAATACACTTAATCTTTGCTTTTTCATTTTTAATGTAGCTTTGAGAGAATCCAGATTTCGGGAGAGACCTGGGCTCTAAAAAAATCCTTCTTAAAATATAATAGTACCTACGTACGAGAATGTGCAATTGTCACAGATTCGGTTTCAACTAATATCCTCGTTCCATCGTGAACTGGGAACCTTGAATAATAGGTACTCCAGTAAAATATTAAATTTCATGCCAGAGAGGAATGTTTCTCCAAAATATGTTTGCACACTACATACATAGAATGTCACTCCAATGGAGAAAGATGGAGAACTGCTGTAAAATTGAAATAAAATTAAAATATCAATGTTATCGCTGCAATAGTCACCAGTGTTTTTTATTATTATACATTGTCCAATTCCGAGAGAAAGTTATTAATTACTGCTATTATGAATGATTCAGATATCAATAGAGGTCGTATGAAATGGCTGTTTTGCATGATCTCTACTCTTCGTGCCTTTTACACCACCTTGTCAACATTTCTGTGCAAGCCATAACACTAAATATTCCCAGCAACTCTTTGTTTTGTAGAAAGTGTGCCGAGAGGCCACGGCTGTTGGGAACCGCCGCTGAAGTACGTTCTCGCACTTGAACCGGAGTGCAGCGTGGGCGGGAGGAGCGGCGCTGCGTCACGGAGCGGGCGAAGGGGGGGGGGGGGCTGGAAAGGCGCTTGCGTTCCCGAGACCATGTGCGCGTTTGCGTTCCCTCCATTTTCCCTTTTTCCCCGCACCGCACCGCACCGCACCGCACCGCACCGCACCGCACCGCACCGCACCGCACCGCACCGCACCGCACCGCACCGCACCGCACCGCGCCGGAGAAAAGACGCGGTCTTTGTTGTGCTCGGCGACTCCTTCGTTTTCTCCCCGTAGAAAGTGACAGAAGGGAATAAGCCGCTCGCGGCTGGGCGGGGGGCGGGGGGCGGGGGGCGGAGCCGGGGCGGACGACCGCGTTCCCTCGCGTTGTTTGTTCGGCCATGTCGATAGGACGCGCCGTGCCCAGCGCTGATCCTCGTGGCGCAGGCACGGCTGGCGACTTCGAGCCCCTCGCTTCATGTTATGAGATGCTCGGAAATGCCACAAAGTTGCCGCGTTTGAGCTCAGAATTGTTTTTTTTTTTTGGGGGGGGGAGAAACTCAAAAAGGACTTGATCTGTGTGGTATGAGGAGCGTACTCTACATTGTGTTATTACTATTGCTAATGTGGGCGGTGAAATGAAAATAGAATTTCCCATTCTCTTCAATTTTTACCTAAACATTTTGTAAATTTGAGTTTGGGTGCCGGAACAGTTCGTAATTGTAAGTTCGTAATTGTTTCCCGTGGGCGAAAGGTTCGTTTAGATCATTGAAGTGTGTATCTGCGCTATCTAATATATTTTGTAGGTGGTCATTATAACCTCTCCAATGTCACGTATGGAAGTAGCAACTACGAACTACTACTTTCGAACGAACAACTACTACTTTCTAGTCTACTATAAGTCGTCTAGAATGCATTGTTCCTGCCGTACATCATCTCACGTTGCAATGATTGTACATAATGTTTGGCAGGTTGTATGAACATTTTTGCAATGTTCGTCCGCCTTCCATACTTTTTAGAACGGATGTAAATAAATCCGGCTTGGTATGTTACCGAATACGACTGCGGAACAAGATGCTTTTGCTAATGTCAAGAGGTGAAAGCCGGGAAGTATTATCTTGAATGTAATGAATTTCGATGAAGTGTGTTGAGATATCTTCATAGTCAGCAGGTTCTTCATTGATTCATATTCAACGGATCGAAAGAACTTTCCATACACTTGGGCTATTGACATCTTTAAATGAACTGGGTCAGTGTTAACAACGCCTTGCATCGCAGTCCAGCTGTTACGTAAAACCAACAGCGAAAATAAAGTAATCCAACGTTGTTTTCTAGTGTGTGCGGTAAACTTTCAAGGAAACGCTGAACGCGTTGAATACGGCATTTATTTCGTAAACCTATAATAAGTGATGCATTATAGACATTCAGTTTTTAGTAAAAGTGGACTTTTCTTTTAGAGATGTTAAAATTTTATTTACTCACAACAAAACATGCTTGTTTTCAAATAACGCACGCTAAAGGACATGTGGTATTTGAAAGGATCATCAACAGAGACCATGTAAACACGCAGAACTTAGCCGAACGTTTCAAATGCGATCAGTGCAGATGGGCGTGGTTCGGCCATTGCTGCGTCATGCAAAAAGGACTCCCATATGAGTCGCCTTACAGTAAATTATACGTCCAAGATCCGGGACGTACGTTTTGTTCTTGCGTAGGTCTTGAAGGCCTTCGTGAAGGACAATGAAAGAGAAAGGTGCGGGGGCGTGGTAAAAGCCTGCAAGTGAAAGCGGCGTTACAAGTGGCGAACCCAGGAAGAAAACTCCGAAACTGGTACACGTACTCACGTTGCTCTAGCATGGCAACTGAAGAATTTAAACTACGTGCATAGTTGTTCTCTGGGGAAGAGTTTTGAAGCAATCATAATTTATTTGATTTACCATGAAATGTTACGAGTTGAGGGGTCATATGATTGTGAAATGGAGGCTTATCTCAACGTCCCCTCAAGTCATCGTTTGTGAACGCGACCCTCGAAGAAAACAGATAAGGCTATCTATAGTTGTATCAGAAACCTAATTCTGTTTTCACGGAGGAAAGGGTCAAAACATCTGGCATTCCTAGACTTAATTAAAATCACATCAACATTCTTTGATGTCGACAGTGACAGCCGAGGTCTCAGCGATTGCCGCGCAACGTTTTCCCTCTTGGCGCTGAATTCTTGCAGTTACGTAATTGAAACCTATCCTAATACCTGTTGCATTCACCGTTCGACGCGATGCCTTTCTGACAATCGTTTTCTGTATATTTAGGGTTATAAAGGTTACACTAAAATCCATGAAGCTTTTGAAAATGCATACCTTGATTGAATCTTGCATGTCCCAAAATATGTGAACTTACTACGATGTGTATTGGAGGCGATAGTTAGTTATTAATTTTATATCTAGTAAGGTTATATTTTATAACGCTTACGACCACAATTACAGATAGGGTAGACTGTTAACACCAATTTTCACTGCTATCTCACCTACAGGTTTGAGTGGCACGCGCACAAAAGTTCTCGGCTGTTTGATACATTTAAACTTGTGCTAAAGACCACTGGATAGAGATGTACTCGCCGCCTAGCAATGATTTTATTAAGTAAGTTATGTTTTGGTAAAATGTTATTAAAAGGAATTATCCTATTATATATCATAACCTCACTCCACGTATTACTGAGGATCATGAATCGGCATGTTGAAACCTGAAGGGACGCTAGTCGCGCCCGCAGCTGGAGGGACGCTTCACGAGCTCTGAGCCCCCGTTTCGCGCCCCCCTGGTGCACCCTCTCGTGCCCCCTCCCTCCCCCTGAAACGACGCGCAACCCAGGCGCCGACGCCGACGCCAACGCCGACGCCCGTCGTGCTCCAGCTGCACTCGGCCGTCAGTTTCAATAAACGAAGAGACAGCTGGAATTATGACGCAATGTTCCGCGGAAGCTTGCGAGAGATGTTCGAATCCTCTCGCCCCGTGCGCCGTCCTGCCGCCTCGGTGCTGCAGCATGCATTGCCCGCGCTGGGCGCGACGTACGTTGGGGTCCTGCTCCGGTCAGCTGTCATCTCCGACGAGGTGAAAAAGATCCGCTAGCTGGAATGCGTGGGATTCGGGCGCTGCGTGTTGGTGCGATTCGGCGGAGTTGCAGAGATGAGCAACGCCTGCCGGGAAGACGACTCGCGGCATAAGATCCGCGGGCTACTCAAAGTGCATTCTATCTACATTAGATCTTCAATTTTTCCACTCCGCCTCTCCTGACCATTGTCCTTTATTGTCTTTTACCTCCATGGGCGGCTATGTATTCTACCCTACGCGGAATAGTCCGTTAAAGTCCGTTAAACAGCAGTTGTCATTTCAATTGTCCATATCTCGCTTAGCGTCTTTTGCCCAGCAGATCCAAATTATTGAATAATAATAATAATAATAATAATAATAATAATAATAATAATAATAATAATAATAATAATAATAATAATAATAATAATAATAATAATAATAATAAATGGAACATGTCTTCAGGCAATCGTTAAACTCAGTTACAAGCCCAAATCTTTCCTGAGGAGGCGCATCCTTCTCGTGGTATTGGAAGCTGAGAATGGTCAGTCTCTTGGAAGAGAATCATACAAAAACGTAATTTCTGCAGATCCATCTCGTGGATCAGTCAACATAAACAAAATAGTCAATTACGTTGTTTAATTTTATAGGAATCTCCATTGCATCAGTCGACACGTTGTTGACGCTCAAAGAAATGCTACTGAACTTTCTTGTGAATATTTAAGTTTTAAGTCCATTTGATCATAATATTAATGTACAAGGTCTGTCCCAAAAGTAAGTTGAATGACCTTACGCCCCCGAAGCAAGCCACTAGCAAGGCGCGCCAAGTGACGTGAATGGTTGTGTGGGGTTTAGGGAAGCTAAGGACAAGCACGTCAGTTGTCTGCAGGCTCTTTCACAGTGCGCATCGCTGCTAGTTTGAACCCTTGTATTAGTGACGGGTCGGAATTTTAAGATGCCACGTTTCAAGGACCAGCGTTACGCAATAAAATTTGTGTTGCGCTCAAGAAGACGGGCGCTGAGAATGTTGCCATGCTAAGGGAAGCTTATGGCGATAGCACCATGTCCAACAATATGATTTACCGCTGGCACAAGGTGTTTCGAGAAGGCAGAGAGGACGCCGAGGATGAAGACCTCTCTGGACGCCCGTCAACGTCACATTCCGATCAAAATGTGAAGAAAGTGAGGGACATGCTGAACTCAAATCGACGCCTGAGTATTAGAATGCTGGCAGATGAGTGTAATATCCCTAAAAGTACTGTGCATCGCATTGTTACCGCAGATTTGGGCATGCGGAAGATCTTTGCGAAGAAGGTCCCCAAGGTGCTTTCCGATGAACAGAAAGAAGGCTGCTCGTGCAAGGATTTCGCGTGACCTCCTGGAGCAGTGTGAAAATGATCCGAATTTTTTGTATAATGTGATTACGGGTGAAGAAACATGAGTTTTCGAGTATGACCCGGAGACCAAAAGACAAAGTGCTGAGTGGCACACGCCAGCTTCCCCGCGCCCGAAAAAGGCGAGAATGAGCAAGTCCCGTGTAAAGGCCATGCTCATCGTGTTTTTCGTCAAGAGGCATTGTCCACTCAGTGGTTGTGCCACAAGGACAAACAGTATCAGTCATTTTTACTTGCAAGTCCTGGAAAGGCTCCAAAGCAGAGTGAAACGCGTCAGGAAGGAGATCGCCAGCACTTGGCGTCTTCACCATGACAACGCGCCGTCGCACACCTCCTTCATTATTTGAGAGTACTTAGCCAAACGCGGTGTGGCAACATTGCCCCAGCCACCGTACAGCCCCACTTGGCACCACTGGACTTCTTTTTGTTCCCGAGGATCAAGAAGGAACTCAAGGGCCAGCATTTCGCGACTTTGGAAGCCGGCAAAGAAGCAACGACGAGGTGCTTGAAGGAGGTCTCCGTCGACGCCTTCCAGGGAGCGTTCAGAGACTGGGAAAAACGCTGGAGCAGGTGTTCCGAAGCGGAAGGAAGCTACTTTGAAGAATTTTAGTTACTTGTATATTTATCTGCAATAAATCTTTTTTCTTGGACTTATTCAACTTACTTTTGGGACAGACCTTGTATATTAATTCGCAGTTAACATTGGTCGTATTAATAAATAAATAACAATAAAATGTATAGATTATATAACAATTCGTAATATTTAAAGAAAAAATTGAAAACCAATATTAAATTATTTTTAATTATCGAATTTAACAGATATTTTTCTTCATTTACGCTTCCGAACTCTTGAATTCTGCCGATGGTAAACCTCACACATTCGCAGTACTCAGACCAAAGGCGAAAAGAGCCTGGAAGTTCATTCCATCTAGTGTTGGCAATGTATATGGAATACATGACTAAACCTGCTTCGTCATCGTGCTTACTCTATCGCCATCTTAGTGTTAGACCTTTCCTGTTGGAATTTCTTCAGCTGGAGTAGGAAGGCTGGTTCGGTGGACAAGCCCACGCCGTATCTCCCTTCTAATATTCCCGTTGCATATCCGCATTCCTACGCGCCGGTATGTCTGCCGGTGGACTCATCGCATTCTTGCATTCTTCACTTGTTGCCTTGCAAGACTAGATAAGGGCACCTCTGATAGTCCTTCGCCAGTTGTCTGACGTGGCGAGGTGAAGGTTTGCAGTCGTTGGGGGATGCGATATGTTAGAAGTAAAAAAAAAACAAAAAAAGCAACAGTTTTGAGTTGACAAATCGTATCCTCCATTAACTACAAATTTCGTAATTTACTAGTAGTTTACTACCACAAACACAGTAATAACTTACTATCAAACTAGTATGACTACATACTATGACTAGGTACCGTCGGTCTTCGGTCAAATATGGGCAAATTATCTCGAGATAGGACGCCTCATGCCTGAAATTACATTTTATGAGAGTGGATTGAAACTGAGCATCAATGACAATTGAACGTCGCTGTCAACACTTTCCCGACGGTTAGCGTGTGTGTCAAGTCATTAGGAGTGTTCCTTAAACAAATGCTGATCTCTATTGAATGTAAAAACTCATGACTCTTAATGAATATTCCAGGAAGTTTTGCGTTTTTATTTTTCATTTTACTTCGAATTGGCGGCAGGTCTCGCCAAACACTGTTCTTAGAAGGCAGCGTCCCAAAAATGAAAGCATGAATGTGATATTTGCGCTCCTCATGCTCCACACACCCACCTCAACCTTTTGCAGGTCGTAGCTCGGACTGTCGAAAGGCTTCTTCGAGCCTGACGGCTTTAAAAGAACCCGTGACTCATCTCGACTGCGCAGTGTCCTACGACTTTCCCATTATGGGTCGCACCCGGGCAGTAGTAGTGCCGTGGGGGTGACCGGCTAATCACCGAGGCAAACTCGCGGCGGGCGCGCGCTTACCTAACTGCCACTCCCACGAGACGCGCGGGGGTTCCAACGCACCTCCGACGCCGGCCAAGTTGCCAGAACGCAATGATTAATTTGGCTAGGACTCCGCGTCTCGTGCCATGACGTAACCGCGTCCCACCAGTCGTTTCCCCGTGAGCAATCTCTGGATCGGCGCCGATGCGGGGGCGTTGTTTACCCGCGGCGGCGGTGGTAGTGGCGGCGGCGACGGGACGCAGCGTGAGCTGATGGGAGGCGGCGGCGGTGGCAGCGTGGCGGCGCAGTCGGTATCAGCGGTCGCCGCCGCCGTCGCCGCCGCCGCCCCTGCTGCTGTCTGGCGGGGGCTAAATTTAGAGCGGGCCATCGATATTCAGGCGGCGACGATGGCGATCGAAAGGGCGGCGGAGCCCCCGTACAAGTCCGAAATTGGCTTTGCGAACCGCATGGCAAGAATCTGCCTGCAGGCAACTTTCTGGTGGGGGTTTGGTGGTCTTGCTAGCGACAATCTCATTTATAGCTAAATATTTGGTTTTGGAACGGGCTGATTCGAAGTGAGTGCTCGGACAATTTTACTTCGTTACGATGTATTGATGGCTGTGGTTGCGTAACACGATTTCTGTCGCTTTAGCTACTTTAGCGTTCGTAACCGTGATGGAAACAATGGGATAAGTGAACTGATGTATCGGGTTTTCGTCTGTCCATTGAAACAAGTTGGTTTCCACTTCGGCACCAAATTTATACCTATCAACCGTTTGAATCTTATCCGGAAATATTGCACTTCGTAATTTTTCTCGATCTGAGCGTTGCCAACTCAACTAGTGGCGAAAGACAAAACAACAATAAAAAACAACAAGAAAACTAATTTCTGAGATTTTCTTAGAACTTTGACTATCTTCAATGATATTGTATTCATAATTGATTGTACAGAACGTCTTAAACGTATTCTATACTCGAAAAATAGCAATTAAAAATAGGCATGACGCATTTAAATTTGATAATAGTACCTTGTAGAACATTTCTTCAGGTGTTTTACGAAACGCAAGTTTTTTCTCTTACGATTTCATTTGTACCTATTAAATGGAAGGGGCAGCAATATTGTTTCTTTATGGGGCACAATTCACTCCCGAGATTGAAGATTTCGAATCTTAAACCGAAAAAAAATGTTTACGTTCGTAAAGTTGGTCTAAAGGTTTCGAAGTGATCCATAGATACGCCATTGTCGTGGCGGCGATGAAGGCAGTCTCGTCTAGGGGCAATTATGCCCGTTGAACCTTATCAATCGCATAGGGAACTACTGCTCCTGCCGCCACTAACGAGGGTTGTGGAAGAGGCGCCGACGTTGGCTAAAACGCTCGTAAAGGCCCCAGTCTCTCCGCAGTAGAAGTCGATTCGTTAGTGCCAGACGCCCATCGGCGCCGCTCGCACGCAGTGGCCGGAAATTCTGTATCTGGCGGACAAGGACGATGAAACCCGTACATTAGTAGAAGGGTCTTCTTTACAATATCCCGGAATGTGAGGGCATTGTACAATGTAATTTCATCGTCAATTAGTGGAATGACAACTTGAAAAGATGAGGCTTTAGAGATATCTTGCCTAAGACCTAGTCGTGATGAGCTTTAGTGTGTAGAGTTAAATTAGCAGATAATATTAATAGCGTGAATGATTTTGATCTCGAATATGTACACAGGGAAACAAGGAATATCTCGGCCTCTTGCGTCAAGCAGTGGTGAGTGGCGCTCATGGTCTCTCCGTTTATTTATGTCCTCGTAGGGAAAAGGCGCAGTGAGGCGAATGGCTGTATTGATCTCTCGCAAGACCGGAAGTAGAGAGAAGCGCCAAATTGTGTCCAATGGAACGGACGTGTTCCTCAGCGTGCGGTGCGCCGTCGCGCCACCCGTCTGGACGCCCGTGCGATAATGTAGCTGCTATGAAACTAGCGATCGTTAGGAAAATGCGGCGCCGTGTGTCTGGTGCGACAACGAGATTCAAATGGTCGACATAAAGCGTCTCGCCGTAATTCTGCTCAGACGATTGCCGACTGGGCGTTGACTCGGGAGCGGGCAGCGCGCGTTGCGCCCTCGCAACTAGATACGACGCGACATTACTTGGGGTGGGGGTCGCGGGCGGCTAGGATAGCTGGAGTCATGCGCTTTAATTTTTTTGTTGCCAATTATCGCAGGAATGGATGCCAATGCTATGATTGGGAATTATGGCTTCAAGAGCAGTTACGATAAGACGAGATACCATAACCTCGCAAGAAAAAATATCATAGTAATTCATGTATTGTGCTGACATACTGGCGTAAAGATGTTTGAGAGAGGAACTTTGAAAGGATTTGTATGACATAAATAACATTTTGGATTATATTTGGAATGTTTGTTTTTTTGAAGTAAGATTACAGTAATTATAATGGAAAAGTTTTTCAGCAATATTTTTGAACACTTTCGTGCAGTTTCGCTTTCAGTTTCCGAATGCTACATTATTTTTCTTTTGTTCCAGGTAAGTAACATGAATAGCAGAGATAAACGCAATGCCTGTTGTGTAAGTACTAAACGTGGCCAAGTGTGTGTGTGTGTGTGTGTATGACTAAAATTTTCTAGATCACATGGTTGGTAACCTTAGTTTTATAATATATATTCAAATAATTTATCCTTGTAAGAAACCAATGGAAACACTGGATGAACTATTCAGGGCATTTCTAAATATTCTTAGAGATTCTATACCTCGATAAAACGGGTCCGTTTGGTACAAGTTAGTTCCACTGCCACAGCTCAGAGTTATACGCTCTTAAATTGGCACATCGCTTAGAATAAGAATTTGTGTGCAATCTAATGGTAAGATTCTAATTTTGGAGAAATAATTGCACGAAGTGTCAGCGGTTGATAGTCACGGCGAAGGTCATGTGAAGATTTATTCTTTAAGTGCGTACGTATCGTGCAGAGTTTGGTGGCGTGAGTGCGGCCGTCCTAGCGGCGGATGTTTGCGCGTTGTGGCGCAGCTGGCCTCTTCCGGTTCAAGCGTTCTGTCCGCGGTTACTTTTCGCGCCCCGGGCACGTCGCGCGCCCTACCTACGCCACCCACACCGGCTGAGTTTTGCTCAGAGCCAGCATTGCCGCTCTCTGCAGCGAAACTGACCGGGAGGTCCTGTGTTCAATCCCAACGGTGTCGGATTTGTTATTCCATATATATACTAGCTAGGGTGAATTTAGCTGCTGTCTGCAGGGGAATTCTAGTGGTCGGCGGCTAGATCGGCACTTTTGTTTGGTTTCTCCGATCAACCCAATGCTTTGGCCGACCAGGCGAATGCCGGAGGAGTATCCTAACAAACCGGCTACAGACCTTGCACGATCTATTCCTTGTCTAGTCCTCAACCATTACTTACACACACTTACATGCACTACACTACCTCATATCTCGTGATATTAGAGCTTGTCCCGGTGAACAATGCCCCGCTGGTGGCAGCTGGATGGGGAAACTCCAAGCTGACGCGTAGGTCGGCACCGGATCTCACCCAGTAGGGGAGGATCACCGCCGCCACCTGCGATGACGCATTCATTACACTAACGGAACTAATCATAACTGTTAACTTCAAGTGCCCAAAACTTCAATCATTCGATCCATACCCTGCCCAGGGAGCACATCATAAGTTTTCTCAATAAGGGGAGAAGCCTTCTCTCGGCTTTGAACAATTTTTTTAAAAGCAATTGAACAATTGAGGATGACCTGTCAAAGCTAGTTTTCATGTTCTTCACTAACTCTACATATGTTATTATGCCCTCATGCCTTGAACTGTTCCTACAACTGAGGCCTCAAATTATTATCTTGAAAGTAGGCGCAATTCACAATGCAACTAGGCCATTAAACTTTCCCATATTTATACCAAGGCATGATTTTCTTTTCCGAAGTCCTTGGGTTAAACATTTGATTCCTTGAATGTTTCCTAGTGTGGAAATCATAAATGGGATTGTTTGACTTCATTTAATACTACAATACTTGCAGGTTCCATCGCTTATACTGGCTCCTTAGACTAGTAAAGAGCTGAAGGAAATACGCGCAATTGGGAATGTTAAGAGGACGAAAGAATGTTCATAAATTTTTGTATAAGAGAGTCGTTGCCTTCTACATTCTCTTCATTGAACAAATAACTGCTCAATTCTTTTCATTGTTATTGTTGTGAGATCTGATGAAAACAAAATTGTTTATAGTGCTCTCAAAATGGTATCCTATTTGTCAAGGTTACAGTTAAGTCTGTTTGTTTGGTCTCCATGACCAAATTTAATTACCTGGGCGTGACAAGGGAGTAGCTCAGCTGAAAACTGTCGTGGCGTGGCTGCTGGAAAGTGCAGACTGCGTCGTTAGTCATCCTGTTTTCCTTCGGGGGACTGTTTGTGTTGTTTTCCGGCGGGTCGGTGCACGGAAATTCCTCATTGCGTATGTGTGTGTGTGTATGCGCGTGTGTGAGTGCATGTATAGATGTGGGTCGATTGAAACATACGTTTTTACGTTGTTCTCCAAATATTTCTGCTACGTTAAATCAACAAATGAGTAGGCGTGCAAATCTCCACAGAACTATCTCCAGACGTGCACGGCGGGCAAAACAATATAAAGAATGGCTGAACGCAGGCAGCGCGTACAAGTGATTCATGTATTCATCTGCCGTGTTATTTAAACATTTACCAAGAATGATTTGCCAGATGTCTTGGCTTGTGTGCAAATGTTTGTATCACATATCTGCTGTTCAGGATAGCTAGTTTGATCTTGCCGAATGGTTTGTGATACCTTACATTTGATCTTTCTGTTAAGATTTTGTATTAATATAAAGAAATACAAAAACACTTCAACATGTAACATCAATTATAATTTCGTACATCGTTTGTAAAATATTGTTGGCGTGAAAGAATGTCATGAACAGAAATTATTCAGTGGTTCCATTAGTTTGAAAATCAGAGATTCAATTAAATGACCTGTAAATTATTGCAAGAATAATTGTTTAGTGCGAGTATGGAAAAACGCGAACAAGGAATGCAAACATTCAATCAGGTTTTCACCTCACACCTACTAGAAAGCTGTTGTTCCTTTAATCTTATTTCCCGTACATTACATTCTGAATAAGGAAGACGAACTCTTGGCTCCTTGTGGAATGTGATTGATCGTACGCGGAGGAAAAATACTGAGCACAGGGAAACCGGGGAAAATCACGTGATTACCCGCTTTCCTGCTTCAAAATCGAAGCCGAGAGGCGGCTCGGGTCGCTGCGCCTCGCGTCGTTTCTGGGCACCCAGATTAGCCCCCCGCGGCTCCGAGAGCGTGTCGGAGCCCAAGACTCCAGCGCCGCGTCACGCGCTCGCCTGTGCAACCCGCGCGCGCGCTCCACTCGGCCACGGGATTTGGGTCGCGCGACGCAACATCGCCGCCGCCGGCTCTGTCTCCGAATTGCGACGCGATCTCCTGCACGACACGATGCAGTTTGAACAGTAGGGGCCGGAAGCGACAACAAGCGGCTTCCCAGAAGGGAGCCGTCTTCGCGACAGCTCTATCCCGTCCGCTTCTCCGGAACTTCTCTCTCTCTCTCTCTCTCTCTCCCCTCTCCCTCTCCCTCCCCTCTCCCTCTCCCTCCCCTCTCCCTCTTCCCTCCCTCTCGCGCGCTTGTTGAGCGCAGGTGCCTAGTTAACAGGAGCACTTGCGTCGTCCTAGAGGACGCTCGTATAGCGTTTATTGCTGGCTCGCTTCTAGGAATTCTCCTCTGCTTCCACCCTTTTTTCCCCGCCCTGAAACTGTAAAACTTCTGCTGTAGAACAGATCTGCTTGTCCCTGAATAAATGGGTTCTCGATGATTTCGAAACTGACATTCCGCGTTGGAAATTCTGAAGTGTGAAGGTGGAAGCTGAAGCTGAAGCTGAACTGCTGTTTTTATTGCGCAGATAATTCTGCCTGGACTGTGCATAGCAGCTGTGTCAGTATTCTAATTGTCTCTCTCATCAATACACAAGTTAAATTTAGAATATTTTAATGTTTGCAATAAATTACATGGAATATCATGCATTTTGAAAACGTCAGAGATGGATAACTGGATCATGATCTCTGCGCAATCACGACTCTACATGAGCCACCTGCTGACTAATGTGGAACATACGAGGGTCATTTAGAGTTTGAAGGTTACGGTTAATTCGGGATGGGTCTCGACCGGATGGAATCTGTGCACACTAACGTATGTCTTTGTCATCCTTATTCGTTCCGAAATCGAATAAACGGACGGCGACGCTGTGAGTGCATCACGACGAAGCACCGTTTGACGGTGAGTGCTCAGAGGCCTTTGGCGTTGGCGATGTCCTGCACGGGGCCTTCCCCAGCGGAATGTAGGTTAGCGCGGTGCGCAGCACGGCTGGCTTGCCTGCCTCCTCCGCCTCCGTTGCACAACGCGCTTGCAGCAGCGCGGCCGTCGCCCACACCGCCCACAACCTCCTCTAGCCCACCTTGTCCGCCCGCCATCGACCCTGCCGCGTTCTCGCCCCCTACCGATTGGTCCCGCGGCACGCTCTTGCCCCCCCTAGCCCTCCTCGCCACAGCGGCGCAGCTGCCTGCCAGAGCCTTTCACAGCTTCCTCCCCTTTCCATCTCCTCTCCCTCTCTCCCAGTCTCACCGACCTATCGATTATGAAGTCTTGTCGCAAACGGTCCGCCTCTGTTTGCTGTTTTCGTTGTTCAGTCCGTAGAGATTTGGGGCAACGTTTGAATTACTGACGTGAAATACTACCGTTGAGCAATTTTTATTTACATATTTTCCTCTAGCAAAGCGGCGAATGCTTAAATGTACTTGTTATCCTGTTACGCAAACGAATGGTAGCAGACTTACGTAACGCCAGTCCACCAGTGAGCATGCGTGTCTTGTTTTCCTATCGTATGGAAATGCTGCTTGAAGATGGCCGTGATTCCACAGTTTCTACTTGCATATTTCTGGAAAATATTGCAGGCCATTACCCAATGTGAGGTAGCTCCTATCTCAGAGTATACATGAATATCGTGCATGTTACTTTGATTTGTGGTGGACTTAACTCGCGGATTTGTGAATGTGTTTGAAAATTATTTATTTTGGCATTTCATCGAAAATAGTCAAATCGAGGTATTCAAAGTGTGACATGAAGTGAATCAAAATCAGTATTTTAAATTAAATGAAAATCGATGTTGAAATACATTACTCATCAGGATTTAGAGTTCTCATGTTTTTATTTCCGAAAATTCTAAATTGTATGCTACTTTTTTTCCATGCAAATAAACGAACAGATGTCTCAGTATTGTGGGCTGTTGAAGTTCGATACTCTGTATGACTGTCATGTGCTGACAGCATTCTGTCAATCGAAATGTCGTGTTCGTCAATCGAAAGTCGATAAAAGCTTGTGACCGCGCTATCGGAATGAGGAAAAACTTTGATAATTTCATCCAGTGTCGTAACATCGCATTTACAAATGGTACTAACTTCTAAATACACATGAGGCCCGGGTTCATCCAACTAGGTGGCTGTTGCTACTCCTGTTCCACGAATTTCCTTTTGACTAGTGACATGGGTACACTTTACTCTTGGGTACATAGAGTAATTTGTCGATTGTCTTGATCTTTTTGTTATCAGCTCTGAACTTGTCTTACAGATTCAGTATTCATGCCAGTGCATTTACATTAGTGAAGGTTTAATACAAAGGCTGTCGGTCACAAGTATCTGTTGCAACTCGTTATGTGCTGCAACCTGTCATAATGAAGTCCGAATGATGAGGTCCAAACACTGCGTGGTGGGTAGAGAAACGTGAAATATTACACCACTTAAAAATGCATTTATGAATTTGTTTATTGAATAAAGTTACCCATAGTTGTTAGAAATGTTACGACAAAGTAGTCGTATTAAAAGAATACAACGAAGGGAATAAAACATTAAAAGATGACGATATTGTAAAATAAAACAGCAAATTAGATTAAAATATATCTTGCTTGGAATAGTTCTTAATCTTCTTCAAACCCGGAAGAATAAGAATTATGATCTCCCAGCAGGAGGCTACGAAACAAATGAAGGAAAAAAAAAAACAAACAAAAACGGATGACCTCGCCCCCTTGCCGCCACCAGAACGCACAGTGCCCCTAGCAGGTTTTTCGCTCGACCGTGCAATCCCCATGATGGACAGTCGAGACAGTTGTGGTGTGCTTTGTCGACTTGCTCCCGGGATCACTTCATGCAAATGCGCAATTCCAATAAATGACGAATCTATGGGGGGGTTACGTCTATTTGGAATGGTGTAAAGAGTTCGTCAAATTCTTTGCAGAATTCGCAAACTTTATTGCATATCCAGGTCGAAATTAGAGTAAAATGGTTCAAGCCACTTCGTAAAATCGAAAATATTGTCAACACACCAATGTACTCAAGTTTTGACCGATGACACGCAAGTGCCCCCCAGCATGTTTTTGACTCGTCCGCGCAATCCACTTAACGCGGGAGGGAGGGGGTGGCGAGGAGGGTGGAGGGGTGCGGTGTGCTGCCAGTCGGGCTTCGCGGTATAGTGCGTTCGCTGTCGCGCATTCGCGTGGCTGCAGGTGCGGCTTAGGAAAGGTCGCGGGCGGCTCTGCGTGGCCTTTAGGGCGGGAGCGCTCGGAACGCGGCAGCCTGCCCCCGCCGCCGAGCCTCGGGCGTTACCTAACGCGTGCGACCTCCCCGCTACGCATTACTCATTTATAGAACGCCCAAGGACGGATCATCCGCAACCCCGCTGGAGCGGTCTCCCGTGTTGGGAGTTCGCGCCGCGCCGCCACGCTTTACGTAAACTCCTGCCATTGGTACAGCGCGGTTGAGACCAGGGCGCTGGATGCACTTCAGATTCTGTGGAAACCTTACATCTATTAATAAAGGTCGACAGTTTTGTAGAAATGTTGTTTGTTTTTTTTCTCGTTAAACCTGCTTGCACTCGAGAAGTACAATGATTTAACATTTACCCAATATCAAATTTGTAAGGAAGACAAATATGGATAGATTGTTGCTTTTCAAGGTGAAACTTTCTTACAGCTTTCTAGTGTAAGTGTAGAAATGTAAATAGGACAGCAGTGTAACCCAAATCTCCATGAAATGGTATATGGTATCATTTTGAGTCTTTTGTACGTATATCGTGGGATGCTTCAAGGATAAGTTCCTCCCTAAAATACGCAAAATTAAAATAATTACTAGTTGGATAAGACAGATTTACGATGATTCTGGCATGTTCAACTTTGTTAGGTTTTTTCTCGACTGCTGAGAAGATTTATTAATTTGCATTGATCATGAATGGAAGCTTTAACTTTCCTTCCTCCCCTCATCCAAAACACCGACCGGGATGCAATCGGGCAACGCCGAAAGGGGATGAAGTGGGTGTGAGGGGAAGACTGACTGCGGGATGTAATCGGGCGATTTGCAATTCGACAGTATCCTCGGAAGAAACAAGTGGGTCCGAAAACGTCGATGAGAATAAGGAAAATGGGGCGCGACACTGAACCGCTAATACTACCAGGAAGTTTTGTAGCCTTTGTCTCGCGATCGCAGCGTTGCGCCTCCGGCTGGCTTCGCCTCCGCGTCTGCCACTGATCTGTATACGGCCGCGTTGTATACAGATAGGCGGCTTGTGCCTCCGTCGCGCGTGCGGGTGGCGTCGGCGGTGAGCCGGTGCTGCGAGCAGTCGCAAGTACTCGCAAGTGCTCGCTCCACAAAACACTGCCTGTGTACATACATACACACGCATCGAGCTCGGGTCAAGGGTGGGCCTCCCCCTTCCAGGTTGCGCAACCAGTTAGAACGCACTTGGCATCGGAGTGGGAGGGAATGTGCAAGAGTGGCGCGTGGGCGGACGATCGTGAGGAGAAAAGTGAAGTTGAAAATTCTTTAGAAGCGTTACGTAAATTGGCAGAGAGGGGAAGTGACGAACCTTGGAAATGACCTTACGACACAATGCGGTAGGAGATATTGCAGTAGGTTTTCTTTTCTGCTCGTTTCTGGGAAGTTCAGCAAATGACGATAGCAATTCTAAAATTATACCATCCGAATAAATAACTTGTTTGAAATCGTATTTATCGTCACTATTTAATCGTATTGACAGTGGGTCATGGTTACCAGCAAAAATTAATATGAACGACCATAATTCACATTGATCACTAGTGAAGATGAAAATAATATTGATCTAAATGTTCTGATTTAGCCGTCGTAAATAGTTAAAGACCATGAACAGATGAAATAAAGTTGGGCTGTTCCCGGACTTTTTTGGGTGGTCTTCTTGAATTGTATATCGAGTTAATAGCTCATTTTCTGGAACGGCATTTGTTGAAAAGATCATGACGGGAAAGTTTGAGAACGGTGCCCTCGAAACCATGTGTGGGCGAATGATCGAGAGCAAGAGGTGGGGTGGGGGCGAGGGGAGGGTCCATCTGGTGCGGCAAGTGCCCATAATTGCGGCGGACTTAATTGGAGGTAGTGGAGGGCAGCCCTGCGTCGTTGCCCACCCATCGCTGGAGGCCGCGCGTGCGACGGAAAAACAAACCCTGCTTCTAAGAAGGCCAAAAATAGAATGCGCACGGGAAGGTGGGCGTGGGGATGGGAGGTGGGTGGAAGGCGAAGACGCCGGAAGTCGGCGGCGGCCGCGGCAGGTGCCTGGCTGGAAATCCCGGCTGGGCCAGCGGTGTGCAGTGTTCCCCGAAGGCCAGATGCGTCAGTAGCGTGGTGGCCGGCAGCCGCCCGGCTCGGTGGCGGCGGTGGCGGCGGCGGCGGCAGATATCGTGGGAGCCACCATCGAGTCGTTCTGCGTAGTCATTTTGCTCTTCGGAGTACGATGGAATTCCGCCTTCTTTTAATCGGTTCGCTGGGAAGGGTATTAGGAAGTAAAATAGTGGCGTCATGGAGTACGAAAGACCTTTTTTGTTCTGAACGTTGGTGAATTGAGAAGTTGGGATTACAAAAAATTGTAAAGCTCATTACGTTGTAATACTTTTTATTTGCTATTTTGTTATTCTAAACCGTTGTTTAGCACGTGGAATTGTGGACAACTTTCATTGTGCCAAGTTTCATTCGTAGCTTTCTGTAACGTTCCTCAAATAACTTCACTTTTTTCGCCTACTTCTTCTTCGTCCTTTCCTTCGCTTTTTTTCTCTTCCCTCTCCCTCACAAACTTTATAATTTATACTTTCTGACCCCTTCCCCTGTACGTCTTTTCTTTTCTCTTTCACGAAACTTCCCTTTCACTACTCAGTATAACATACTCAGTTCTATTAATTCGGCCCTAAGCCGCCATCCTGATTGAGGTTTTTCTGGGTTTACTCAATCGCTTAAGGCGTATGCCGGGATGGTCCCTAGATTTGTTCTCCCAGACGTAAATGTACAGCTTGTCCTCCCCTCTTAAAATGTTACTACTCTAAATGTATGTAAATTCAGTGGTTAGGCGGAAGAGCAGGCCCTAAGGCCTGAGCCTCGCCATTAATAAAGACATTATTATTATTATTATTATTATTATTATTCCACTACGTCCCATCGCGGAAGGATCTAATTCGGGGCCGACAAGGGATTGTAAAGGGAATCTGTAGACGAATATGCGCTTACGACTGATCGTTATGAAGATAAAGATCAATATTTTTGTAATCAATGAGAAGTTGATAAATTAAGCTTCCTCACATAAAACTTCAAAACGTCTTTAAATTTACAAAATTTGATCGTTTGGATTTTCACATCATTCCCGTCAATGAAAATTTAATTTTTTACAAATTAGAATCGGTGATTTCTTTTTTAAAAACTTGTTTATATTTATAAAAAAAGATAGTTCATAAAACGTAAATTTAATTAAGGTTTTTTTTTTTCTTTTTCAAAACTGGTTCATATTCGCCCAGTTGTTTAGTCATTAGTAGAAAAAACTTGAATAGGAGTCGATGATGCAAACTCCTTCTTTTAAAAGATGTCTATGCTAGAAAAAGTTCGGGAATTCCTGAATCTCAGTTCATCCAGTTTTCGATTTTGGCTACCTAAGAAGGTGCCGACAGATTGCATCCAGACTGGTGTTTTGAGAGGAGGAAAGAGGAAACAATTTAGTTAAGTTTCCATTCAGTGACTAACGTAAACAAAAGTTCTCGCACCATTCGAGAGAAAACCGCCAACACAGGTGAACATGGCAAAAATCATCGGGATTATAAATGTTATCTAATTTACAAGTATTTTTAATTCTGCGTATTTTTAGGAAACACACTCTTTGGAGCAGCCCACAGTATACGTACAAATCCATTTCAATAAATTAATAATATTCAATACAGTTCATTTCCGAAAACCAAGCTTTCCCTGCTCTATGTGACTCGTACAGTACCAAGTCAAAATATACGTTAAAAGGAGTATTTGGTAAAGAGCAATCATGGAAGCATTGAAGCCTGAAGGAACTCTTCCTTGTACTTCCGAGGAAAACTCGTGAGGTAAAAGGCTTAAGAAAAGTTGACCGCAGGATGCAATCGGGGTGCAGTCTGCCGCAGCGATTTTGAACATGAGCGAACTTCTGTAACTGCCGGGCGTCGCTAGCGCCAGCTGCTTCTGGAGGAGGGCGCTGCTGCCGCCCCGGGCGCAATCTTCTCGCCCCACCCCATTTATGACCCCTGTGGCGGCCGCAGAACGTGGTTGCGCAGCCCGATAACGCATCTTCCTGTGGCGTCTGCGCTGGGACAGCGAAATTGAGTGCCCTTTTCCTCGATTGGATAAATACGAGGAAAAAGCGCTGGCGGAAAGTGGCGTTTTTGACCTTGTGTATTGTAAACACTGTTGTATTATCGCCGTCACATACTTTGCCCAGCAGCGTGCCTCGGGCGAACAGCGGTGCTTCACTGTAGATTGCTTCATCAACACCCGCGTCACTAATTAATATCTCTGTATAATAATAGGTGAATCGAATGTGTTAGAAATTTCCGGTGCAATAGTGGTATTTAAGAAAGCATACTAATTTCATTCGTGGAATAGTATTAAGTTTCAGAAAGCACTAAATATTAATTATATTAATGAAAATTAGCTTTCATTGTACGCTGGCTCCTATGACTGATGTATCGCTGCTAATGAATGGACAATGGAGGGAAGTAGTTAGAAGAATGGATAGAAGAATCGATAGAAAAGGCGATGTTTTTTATAGACCACCCTTATTGGAACAAACCAAATGTATTGTTAAATCGCTATTGGTGTTCATTTCATTAATGGAATTGTCACTGTAAATGTCTCAATATAATTTGTGTAACCTAGTGTTCCTTCCGTATTAAGGGTTATGACATCTAAAAAATATTATATTTCAGTCTACTAACTACGAATGAAACAAGTTACATTGTATTTCTTTTTGGTGACAAACGACGTCGTTTAATGTAGTAGTGGAAGTCGACGTTGGTGGGACAAGTCTATTTGTTGTGTATATAATCCTGAATGCACGGTGCCTCTGAATGGAAAACTATTAGTAGTGATGGCGGGAGAGAAATAAACACTATATGAATTTCAGACGTAAAATTCATTTCCTTAGTAACGTGTAACTCGTCGTATTTTTTGTTTGGTGATTGATACGAAGTAGGAAGGAAAAGGACACTGGAAGAAAGGCCCTCTTACCCTCAGAACAAAGCCCTTGTAGAAATGAAATTTCATATTCAGTGCCTTTTACTATTCAATGTCATTTGTAGATGGAATGGCCTGTTACACTGCAGTGGGCTTGGAGCTGTGCTATCGAGTGACATCGGTATCGGCCAGAGAATGGCGCTCTATCCCCAACGTATTTCCTGTTGTTCTGCGTTTGTCCGGAAGTTGCGACACTTCCTTGCTCTCTAGTAGACCCTACAGCCAGAAGAAGAACGCCGTTTATTAGCAAATGGTCGCGTATGCATGCACGTGAACATGAAAATCTGTTCCAATATTTCACCAAGAACTGGAATTTTAAAATATCGTTTATTGGAGAAAATTTCTCGGAGTTTAATCTACTCCCGAGAATCCTCAAAAGTACCCTGCATTTAGTTTCTAAATAGTCTCGTTTAACCCTTGCTGGAGTTGCCACTATAAAATCCTTAGTATTTGGCACTAAAGTGTAAATTGAATGCATTTCGGACTTTTGTCTGAATTCATGACTTGGCCACCGCACTAAGTGCAATTCAATGCGCAGCGTGTGAAGGTTTACGCACTGTGTGCTTCTGCGCTTTCGCATCGAAACCCGTTTTACATTTCCATAGAGGGGTACTTGCAAAATACGAATTCGCGAAATTGTTGGATCGGGTGAATGCCAAACTAATGACGCATGAACTAGCGATGTGCCGCAGAGGGAACAGCGTAATGTCTAATTTCGCGACGAGTACCCGGCTGCCGAACGTGCGCAGTCGGCTGGGAGTAGGATGCAGTTTCCCCTCTTTGTTGTGCGTTGCTGTGTAATGGTCCTGTCAATTGCGGATATCCAGCTGATGTAATGCTAAGGTGGTTTCGTACTCCGACACTCGGGTAATAACCGGCTGTAGTCCAAGGTTCAGCCAAATAACTCGGTCTGCGAATCACAATATTCAACACGGGGATCAAGGACGAAGTTAATTGAAGACTACAGTGGAGGATAATGCCTGGGCGGGACGGCGTCTTGTAGGTAGTGAAGTAGCGAATGTGTGGCGTTAGAAGGACGACAGGTGGCTCGACGCAATGTTCTCGTATTGACAAAATAGTGGCGAACATAGTGCGATAAGACTGGGGATATTTCGTCAGTCATTACTAGTTCAATTTCTTGAAGATTTATTAAAACAATTGTGGCTTTACGATTGGAAAAGAAAAGATCATATAGTTTTCAAACTACTTCGAAATGATACTATACAAATATTAGAGTAGAAATTTCTTTGTATAGACTAATTTTTATCTCCCATTCATAGAGACAACTACTATAACATACCTACATAAACTAAAAACGCCTGGGAAAGCGCAGAGTATGAAACTTGAAGTATTCCAATCTTTAAAACAGTGTTTAAAAGGTGTTCATTCCCTTGCGATGAGCAGAACCTCCAGCGGAACGCCCCCAGACAACAAAAAATGTGTTTCGCGGGAATAACGTCCTTTTTATGCCAGAGACATAACAATCGTTCGCTTGCCCGGGCGGGCACGTGAATGCGCGCGGGCCATAGCGAGCGTACGACGCGCACCGTATACGACCCTCCACAACGCTCGGCCGCGTCGAAAATCACTGCGTCGGAGCAGGCATTGTCTCGACTGACGCAGCGGCGCGGCGGCGGCGGTGACGCAGCGGCGCGCGGCGAGCGCGTGACGCCGCGTGACGCGGAGCCGGAGCAGCAGCAGCAGCAGCAGCAGCAGCAGCAGCAGCCGCCGCCGCCGCCGCCGCCGCCGCCGCCGCCGCCGCCGCCGCCGCCGCCGCCGCCGCCGCCGCCGCCGCCGCCGCCGCCGCCGCCGCCGCCCCCCATACCGACGCCAACGCGCGCGGCGAGAGACGGCTTCTGACGTAGCGCCCGCCTGGAGAACAGCCTTCTGTGGGCCAGCCTCCGAACATTTCGCTGGATGTTTGGCTGTGACGCCACGTCCGGTGTATTTGTGTGGCACCTTACCTGACTTAAAGATCTACTAAAATAATATTCTTTCCGTTTTGAGTCTGGTTTACTTTTCAGCGTTAGTAAACGATGGTGCGATATTATTATACATATTAACATAATGAATGGTCGGTACATCTGGCGTAAAACTAGTTTTAATATTAAATTGAGCTTTTGCCATCAATTAAATATTGAATATCTGTTTTATCTTAGCCTGAAAACATAAACATGTTGTCTTAAAGAACTGCTATTGGACAAACGAAATTTTTTTTGTGAGATAAAGTAGGGGATTTCATATTCTAGTATACAATGGCATGTTTTTCGTCCCGAGTTCAGACGTGGTTTCAATACCTGATCATCTGTTGGCACATTCTTCCATTGGGACTTCAGTCGCGTGGTGTATTAAAGCATTTTTTCCTCATCACGAGCTCCCTCCCGATATGCTTAGGGCGGTGTAGTAGGGCACGCAGGGGCCGTGTTATCTGCCGGCCGCTCTTAGCCTCCGCGCGACGATCTGGAACCGCTCTGGATAACGGTATCGCGCGTGGCGCAGTCCGCCTCATCCCCACGTCTCCCCCGCCCCCGCACTCACCACTCCATCCGCGCAGCCCCTCGCCCCCCACCCGCACCCTTCTGTCTCGTGCCGACTCCCGCTCTTCGCTGTTAGCGCCAAACGTTCCATTCAGACGCGCATTCTACCCACCCGTCTCGCCCCTCCCAACCCTCCAACTACACCCCTTCCCGACACACTCTCTCCCACCCCGTCATGTCCCTTCTCTCTGGACCTTGGCTCTCCTGCCCTTCCTTTTCTTCCGTACCATGTTTCACCCCTCCTCGCCAGCCTTTTCACTTGCGTCATATCGTGTTTACACCCCGGCTTCGATCTTCATTCTGCCACAGTTTGTCAGCGTCTCAAATTTCCACGCCACCCCTCTCTCCTACTTCTCCTTCGCTTCCTTCCTCTCTGCAGCTGCTGTTTTTGCGCTTTCGTTATATCCATCGGGCCTTACTCGGGCGCCGACGCACCCCCTTCCTCCTCAGTTTCTGTCTTCATTCAGCCCGAGCCTTCCTCACTCGGCCTGAGCTCCTCCTCCCCCTCCCGTCGTGACGTGCGTCTGCTCCGCATCTGGTGCCCCATCCTGCCCTCCGGCTCCCGCGCCGGCGGCCTATCTCGAGAGCGGCGCGCCACCAGCTTTGCGCCGGAGAACGCTGCACTGTGACGCAAGTGGCGCCGCCGCCGCCGCCGCCAGCCCCCCGGCCCCCGCCCACGGCCCGCTTATCGGCCGCAGGATGCGTGGCGTAACGCCCCGCTCCCCGCGCGGTTTTCCCGCCTCCGCGGTGGATGTTTTTCAAACGCGAGCGGCGTTCGCTTTTGCCGTGCCTTGGCCCAGGTGCCCCTACGGTTGTCGCGCCACATCATAACAACTACGACTGGGTTTTGCTCCGCTCCTGCATTGCCGCTGACTGCAGCGATTCTGCGACGAGGCGGTCATAGGGTTTGAGTCCCGAGAGCTACTGTACATCAAATTTATCTCCAGTGGCTGGTAACTCTGATCGCTAGTTTTCCGTGGTTTCTCATCAATACGAGGCGCATGCCCTAACAAACGGGCCACGGACCGTGCGCGGTCTTTTCTCTTTCTGGTTTCATCATCTCCCTTTACGCGCGCATGCGCGCGGACTACACTATCCCACACGTCCCGGCTGATGCAGGTGCCCCTCAGGGAGATATCTAGAGAAAGAAATCTCTGCAAGCCGACGTGTAGTTCGGCAACGGATCTCACTATCCAGTGGGAGGAAGATCACCGCTACATCCCAGAATAAAACGTGCCCTGCACTTACGGGACAATGACCATAGCAGTGGACATGCTCAAAAATATAAATCCAATATACCAATCATAACTGTCGACTCTGTCGTACTTTTTAATCCGGGAACAATTCCTTCGTATGAAGACTCTCTTCTGTGCGAAATCCGCCACCAGAGCACTAAGACATTCAAGTAGAAGTACTTAGTTTTGCGATCGATAGCTCGAAAAAATGGTCAATCCTGTACTTATCTACCCGTCAATTGAATTTAATTTTAAAATTTGTGCCTAAGTTAAGTGTTAATTATTCAGAAATTTCTGATCCCGAAAACACTGATAGAGAAAGACGAAGATAGTCGCTATGAATGGTTGTGGGATGAAATTATATTCATTGGAAGATAATTGAGGGCACTATCAGACTCGGGTATTAGGTATGAAAATCATGAACGTTACTATTCCCGGGAAATGCTGAATGGACCGAGGAATATCATATTCTTGTAATGGGGTATCATCGCAGATATTCCAGTGAACATTTTTGGGATAAATTCGAAACCATGAACAAATTCGAATTCAATTAGTGGTTCAACACTCTTCAAATAAATTTGATGTGATAATTTGTGTAATTTTCGACTCTGTTTTTATTACATTGGTTATGCAGGGAGCAAATAAAAATATATTTCATAACGTTCACATGAACAACATATGTAGTAAATGTTTGCCATATGTTGAACTCGATTAATAGTAACCATTTCACAGTAAGATTCATTCTTTGCCTAATCACAAGTGCTTTAAGAGCACCGAACATGATTGTTGGTAGGAAACGAAAATATATAAAGCTGCTGTTGGTCAATTTTTCTTAATAGTTCTAAGGTATATCAATGGGATCCTTTTCTCCAGATACTGACTTATGGATGCATGTGTAATGTGGAACTTCCTGTCATGTGTTTGAGTTGATCGGGAATGAGACAACCTTCATGGAACGTTTTAGACCAAAAGTCTGTTGATGCGTTGCTCAATATAAGCCGTGATAAAGCTGATGGAAAACAAAAACAAGGTCCTTTTCCTTTATAGCAACGATTTTTCTGGAACTATCAGATGTCTCTGAGGATGTTGGTATTGTAAATAGAAGACTTCGAAAACATAGGTGATATGATTTTTCCCCGAGATGTAGGACTTGCAAGACTTTATTAGTGCTAGTCGGCTTAAGAGTGCACATCCTTTACGATTCTTGCCTCTTTCGTTTGGTTTAAGTCTGCTCGCTCTTCTTTCTTCGTTTTATAAGTCACGATAAAAAAGATCGTGTCAGAGTGTTTCAGACGGATGGACGCGAGACGGCAGTGGAACATTGTTTAAAAGTCGGATTTCGGTGGCACATAATCACAAGGGAGCCTGTATATCGTAGCGTTTCATCCTTAGACAATAGATCCCTTAGGCTCTCTTCCCTTCAACAATCCTTAGTGTTAACTAAAATGTTTTGCCATAAGACCTCTTGATTGTGGACATTTCATCGTCAAATTTAATCATTTGAACGTACCTGAAAGGACGTTTTCCTTAAAGTTCGTCTCCTGTTGTTTTTGTTGTAAACGGTAAACAAAAACTATTAGGTTGTCTCGATATCCGTGGTTAGAGCAACTGAGTGTAAACCAAGAAACGTATTTGGATTGCCGGTTGAATAATTCGAGATTTGAACTTGGAACATAAAAACGTTACATAAAAGCTCTTGGCCAAACTGAATGATTGCAACAAAGCTTGTAACGGAACAGTTAACTGCGCCGTGTAAAATCCCACCAGTGTTTGCACATACACTACCATGCAAGAAAGTCATGTGGACGATCCTCGAAATTTAATTAATCAAGCGAGAATAAAACTGTGAATGATCGTGATGCAACAATGCAACCAAATGACACTGAAAGCGCGAGAGAAGATCAGACCCCAAATTCTTGTGGGCAGTGAACAGCCACTTCGACAGAGGCGGAGAGGGAGACGATCCCGAGTCATGTGGTCAGAGGGGAGGGCAGCTCGCCCATCCAGTGCGGCACGCCCCCGCCCTTGCCCCCGCCCCCGCCTCGACCCGCCTGGCTGCCACCCCACCCCCGCTCCGCCCAGCCCCGCCTCGACCTGTCCGTGCCCCGCCTCGATGCGCGTCGTCCCGCAATGCCCCGCCCTTGCCCCGCCCCGCCTCGACCCGCCTCGCCGCTTCCGGGCACGGCGCGCGCGTCACGGCGTGGCCGCGTCCTGTGGCCGCGGAACGCGGATGCGTTGGTATGGTACCCGATCTCCCTTCCCATTGGGCGAGCTCTCAGCTAGCTCTCCTTACGAGCTTCTGCTTGCTTTTTCTTTTCTTTTCTTCACTGCAGTTGAATAATGGAAATGGTTCATTAAAGCGGATTTCTCTTATTAGGTGCATTTTTGTTATTTAGAGGTCCTTTGGAACGAGTTTTTGAAGATAATTCAATGGATTTTCTAAGGGGAAATTCTAAAAATGTTTATTCGCCCGAATTCTTCACTTAACGTTGAATAAGTGCATCCACCGCGTTGCCGACAGAGGAATACAGTCGAGAGTACATCCCTGTAGCTTGAAGGTTAATTAATCCCCGTGGCTTTCCTTGAATTGTTCACTTAAATAACGGAGGAGGGACGAGTGACTCACGAGGTTAGGTCTGTTCAGTGCGCGTGCTATCAGACCGCCGTGGTCTTCCGACGGTAGCCGTGGTAGAAGTGGAGAAGGCAACACTATTTGTAGAGATTGGCAGTAAATCGACTGAATCGGACAAAGCGAGAGCTCGCCTGCGGTATATCACATGAGTTTGCCACCTGCGTTTAAACGTAAGTTTGACTGGTTCCTTGTGATTTACTGTCTCTTTAGACCTCAGCGTCATTATTTCCATCTAGTCTCTTCAACTTTCACTGTTCTTGGATTTAAGGTAGAATACACATATCTAGCCTGTATTAATTTAATTCCAATTTATTGTAAAAAAGGATAGTACATTCTAGCCTTACGTGTGTATGTTATATAAATGTGTAGTGTATTTTATGGAGAATACGTTTTGAAATAACCTGACACACTGCCATTGTACCTTTCTAACTAATTTTGTACTTCAAAAGCAGTGATCGGTTCCAATGTTTAATCGTTTTTTGCCAAACTATAATCCTCCTCGGTTTGTATTATTAGTACAGGATATTATTCTGTGTTTTACATTCGTCGTTTAATAATTGTCCGTACTTTAAGCGTTTCGCTTAATGGGCAGCGAGTATATTAGGATAAGGTTTCCAATTATTTTAAAGGCAATCAGCTTCATGTCATGAACGTTATTTTTATCTTCTTTCGCGACGTTGGTGCGTCCTCTCTCCGAGCGCATCACTATCCAGAGCGCTTCCAGCGTGGGCGGCGACGGGATGCGGGTCGCGCGGCAGCGTTTCGCCCGTTGTCTCTCGGCGTGGGTGGCGAGTGACGCGCGCTCTCCGCGGAATCCCGCCGCAAACAAACACGTTCCGAGAGACCTTTTCCCACTCGCAGCCTCCGAGAAGCGCGGCCCTCCGTGCTTCGAGCGCTTCCTTCGCGGCGCTGCTTTTCCTCGTAGCGTGACGGGACGAGACGAGACGAGACGAGACGGGACTGTTTTACGAGCGCGTCCGCCTGCCGGCGCGAGGCGGGCGAAGGTGCCTGGTCGGTCTAGCGACTGTGTCGCTGGGCAGGCTAGTTGTGTGGCTCAAGGTTGGGGGGAAAGTCGAATGCTTACCGGTCAGCGCTCGTTCTCGCGCCGTCGTGTGCTTCTTTGTTGCCCTGGTCTCCTCGTCAGAGGAGTGTGTGTGTTCGTCTCACGATTGGGCTCTCGAGAACAATATAAAAATCGAGATGTCGTCTTGTCAGTAATTTAAGTATTGAAATGCAACGTGGCTCTGTAATGCTTATTTAGTGTAGAAACAAATCACGAGAGAAAGGATAGGTTTCCACGTCATAAATTCTTAAAAATTGTACAATACATATATCCTCTTACGGTGTTGGATATTTCGTACGACGCAAGCGTTCTCAATTTCCACAACGTGATTTAGAACTTAGAAATTGTTTACAATTCGTAAATTTGATATTCCTCAGTTTTTAAAGAAAAGGGGCATCATGGTTACACTGTAATGTAGTACATAATAGTTGATATTTCTAACCCCTGAAATATTACCCCCCCATAACTGACGGGAGGTGGTAGCGTTAGAATCCCGACTGTGGTGGGTTTTCGTCACTAAAGAGCTAGGTCGAAATCAGCCGCCGAGGAGAATTCTAGCGTCCGGGGGCTCTGGTCGATAGTTTTCTGTAGTTTCTCGTATCAGTGCGAGGCGAATGCCGGAGCATTACCCTAACGGGCCACGGACCACGCGTGATCTCCTTCCTTGTCCAATCTCTCCCCTTACACACATTTACATACACTACGCTATCACACGTGCCGGGAGATTAGAGCGTAAGCGTATCTCTGCTGGGGAACCCCGCTACGCAGTTACTTGCATGAAGAATCCCCCGACGGAATGCCAACGTGGAGGTCGGCACAGGATCTCACCATCTAGCGCGGTGGAACTTCTCCACGTCCCGGGATAAGGCATTCATTATACTAAGGGGATGAATGACTATAGCATTTGACGTGCTCGAAAACAAAATTGGAATAATAAGAGAAAATTCATAGTTGTTAATAATCTTTGTGAATAGTTGTTAATAATCAAGTGTGAATAGCAGCAAAAGTTGTTCGCAAACAACAAATGTTTCCAATCTTAATGGGTACAGACGGGGACACCGAACAGATAAAGTATGAATAGCTATGCGTAAAAAGTGAGTGCATAGTACGAATGTGTGTACATAAAAATTCGTGAAAAAATGCACGGTTGGTCCTATAATTTTTCGATGCAAAATGGCAAACGAGAATGCAACATTTGTACATCAAAATGAAGTCGAATAATAGGTCAGTTCAATATTTAATGTATTAACGTGATGGTATTCACGAAGATAAAACTTTGCCAGCTGTGAATAAAACTTAGAATTGCATGTAATAGTTATTTAAATGTGTGGTACGCATTGATAAAAAATTAAATTATTTTTTTAATAAACGTAAAATATATCCTTTTTCGTGACTCTCTTTCGCTTGCAGACTGTTTTGCGGGCCGACGATCGGCCCCAAATCCAAATTGTGTGTTTTCTCCAAACCCATTAAAAAATCCGATATATATTATACATTGTTTAATTTTTTTACCCGTTTTATCATCCCTCGAATAGAATTTTATGAAAACTAGACTTCTTTAGAAAACCATAGCTTCAAACATTGAAAACCGCAATATTGTACGGGCGAAAACCGGCTCGGTGGCAGCCCTCGAGATCACGCGTGCTGGGCCCGTCTGGCCCGCAGTCGGCCCCAGGCGCGGGGGGCGGCGGGCGGGCGGGCGCCGGGAGCCGGCTGCCGGCTGCCGGCTGCATGGCGGCGCACGCGACGTGGCGCGGCGCGGCGGCGGCCGCAGACGTCGCCATGGCGTTTCGCGGGCACGCGATTACCGGGAATCCGCCGCCGGTAGTGCCCGTGGCCATCCTTATTGATTTTCGGGGCAGCGGCGCCGGCGCCCCGCCGGGTGCAGCGCGACCCCGATAAGATACAACCGAGGCCGCGTACATGTGTACCCTCGAAACGTGTTGGTGGTGGCGGCGGCGGCGGCGGCGGCGTCAACGGATTGAGCGAAAGCAGTGAAATTGCGTCAAATCGCTGGTTTGACAAACAACTTTCACGTGAAGTCGAAACTGAATTACCGAACATCAATTGAACGAAAAATGCAAACATCGTAGATTGTAATGTTTCTGTTACTATTTGAAATGAATAGTTCTTTATGCACCTAGGGCATTTCTTGGGTTCTAATGATGGAGCGGCAACGAAAAGCCGGGCAGCTTTTTGTGGCCGCAGATATCAGAACCAGTTAACGCCCGTGGCAGATAAAAATATTGTTTTTACCTAATTTTAATGATTGATTTACTTTTTTACTTATTAACTCGAAGTTTAACTTTTTATCTTTTTGTCACTCCTATAAATCTCATTCATAATTCCCTCCATAAGAAACCATGTAGCGTCATTCAACTGTTTTCATACTTTCTCGTAACCACGACCCTCTCGATTCTGGTAATGTATGCAATGTATACGAGCTCCGTATCGTTGACAATGACAAGTAAAAATGTAACGGTAAAATCTAAATATAAATCTTTGCTTTCATATTTAATGAAGGTTTTGAATTCATTTGACAGATTGTATGGTGATATATTGGTGATAATAGGGAATGAAATGGCGGATAATGAAAATTTGAAAGTCTTCCAGCAGTGTGTTTGGTCACTATACATTTCCCATCAAGTACCAGTGAGTGAGCTTTGCAGCGTGTACAAAGTGATGAATGCCGCCTGGTAACAACCTACTCGACGGTGATCACCTTTTTCTTTCGCATTCCTGGGGTAGCTGTCCGCGTCCCAACTTCCCGGCTATGGGCCACGCGCCGGTCTCATGACTTGTGTGGGGGTGGGGAAGGCGACAGCGAGTTGGCCCTCCGTGTGGTGAACGGTGACGTCAAGGCAAAGGCCGGGGGTCCCGACTAACCGCCTCCATCTCATTCCCCTCATTCCCACCTTCACCTCTCCACCGGCGCGCACCCACCACCACCCGAAGGTCGCTGTCTCGCAGTCCCAGGCGTTCGGAGGGGGGGAGGGAGGGCTGGCTGGCGGCCCGCGGCGCTGGCCCACGCCTTGCGGATGTAGGCAGGCGACAGGCGAGTGGGACATGACTTTCAGAAAGCGCTTGACTCGTGACTGCTAGAGATGAAAATAAACGCGTGAATTAATTGGACATGAAATCAATGAAAGTTCGATGTGCGTCGCAATTATATTGAGAAAAGCAATGATGTATCACGCGTGTTTGTTTCTCTTTGTCGCTTTGTTGGCCTTACCCAATTGTCGGGGCGATGCAATGTCTCCATACCTTCTAACCTAACCCTTCTAACCTGCTAGTTTTTATCTGCTACTTATATGCGGCTTTCCATTTATATCTACCGTCGTCAGTTCAACCCTCACAATTTTTCAATTGTAAATGATCATAAAATTGTTTATTTGGTTTTGTCGCTAATATTCTCTAGTTTGACATCCGTATAGTCTTACTATTACTTACTACTTACTATAGGCTAAGAGTTTTTTCCACTTTTATTTTTTATTATTCATTACGATTCCTGAGTTCTGTAACTAGTTGTAGTGTTACCAAAGTTACGAAGTTACTTTTTGAATCCTAATGTGGTCTTTATTTATATAAGAAAGGTGTGCTCCAGGGCAAATATGAGCACCTTAAATAGTGGACGTTATTCCATTATCTAACCCTTGTTTCTAATTCTAAACATTACCACATTTAAGCATTTTAAAACATATGAGTAAAATTATTAGGAAGTTGAATAGTTTACAGGTTGAAGAAATAACGGTAACTCGTCAATTAAAATAACAATGAATATGGAGTTTCAATTTATCAAATAATACTTATATTGCAAACAGTTCCCTCAAACTGTAATCATGCATGTAATTGTGACTACTGCCTTCCCTTAGGTTACAATAATGTTTTCGGAAGTTTTCAATGATGTCATTTGGGTAGTACGATCGGTAACACTAGAAGTTTTAAAAAGAAATGGTGTAACTATTTTGTTCAAAGATCGTGACTGTTTGTATGAACTTAAAAAATTGATATTTTTACGAATTGAATGAATTCTAATGCAACGGCTGACATTCACTTGCGTGTCTACCATCATTTCCCTCCGTGGTGTTTACATTCACATAGTTTCACATGGCAGGCGGGAAAAGCAACACTCGTAAGATATATATATATATATATAATGTACACATTTTTCTCATCACCATATGTCAGCGTAGGCTATATGGAAGGATAGAAATCTACAATAATTGACAAATTTTTCGTTTTCCCTTCATTGTCTTATCAAATATGCTCTTATAAACAGCAGGAACTGAAAAAAACGACTTATGAGAGAAAATGGCCCTAAGTTTTTTTTAGTATGTTTTAAAAATTAGACCCACAGTTATAAAAAATATTGAGACTCAAGAACATTTTGTTGATCCTTCGGGTTGTACTTGTAAAATAGAAGGTTTTCTCTGCTGTTTGCTTTGTCTATTTTTTAGAGAAATTTTAAAGTGTCGTGTGAAATTTTGGCATGAACCTTGCAAGTGGCCGTATACCCGTTTCTCAGAACACTAGAACCGATGTCCTCCACGAACGTTCACATGAACGTTGAATTCTAGAAAGCGTCGTCTACATCCTTGTCGCGGACTTGTTAGATGTATGAGGTTAATATTTCATTTCCTTCAGTTGCCAAGTCCATAGTTACAAGCGAATAGATATGTTGATTTGGCAGGATTCTGTTCCGGTAAGCATATAGCTTGAAATGTTTTTCTTCGTATTTTCAATCTCAACGTTTTGCACTTGCTGTGCATGTCAGTTTTATAAGCAGATGAAAAAACTAAATGGAATCATTAACATTTTGTCTGCAAATTTCGTCATTGTTATGCAAGAATTTCCTTTGTGAGGAAAGACGATTCGTCGTGTTCTTCCCGATGTTTTAAATTGTGTAATAAACGTCTCCGTGTCTTGTAAATTCGTTCTCCAGAGAGCGTTGCGAAGGCTGTTGCGAATTTGCGGTTTCGTCCAGTCTGTGCGAGACAGCTTTCGAGTTGATTGACAACAGGGGCGACTGGCCGGCCGAGCGCTTTGTTGCTTCTCAAGGACGCGGCTGGAGCCAGCGGTGGCAAACTGGTTAGGCCTCGACTGTTACACGGAACTGGTTGCGGACGCGGGGGCGCTTGCAGGACGGGGATGAGACATCGCCAACAAAACAAAATGTTTCTAAATATCGACGCTAAAAATCAAAATTAAAGCATAAATACAAAGAAAACATAGATCAGAATAAAAATCGTCGAACAGTAAAAAATTTGAACAATTAACATCTTCCATTATCTGATTCGATAACTCGAAAATAATATAGGCGTCTTTATTGACGAAAAATCTATTTTATTCACCAAAAATTGATGTTAAAAAACAGACATTAATGCTTAAATATCGATGTTAAAAACCAGACATTAATGCTAGATATCGATGGTAAATATATCGATGTTTTGAAAACATCGACATCGATGTCACATCTCTAATTCAGGGGCGCATGTGGGGGTGAGGCTTGCTGGCCGGACTCCAGGGCCACGGGACGCGGCGTTGTGAACGCACTGAGCGCGTGACGTTGCGTAGCGGCGAGCTCTGCCTCTGCCTTGGCACTAGCGCACGCCAATACCACATGCTTAACGACGTTATGGATGAAGTTCTTGTGGTGGCGTCTCTAGTCTCGCGTGTTGGAGATCACATTTCGGAACTTTCCTCTTCTCCAGCGAAGTGCGAAGGTCTGCGAAGGTTAACTGAACGCTGACTTCTAAGTTTTCTCGTCTTCAAGTTTTTATTTTAACCAATGCCTCTTCTTTGTAATTCCTTTGTTAGCGACAATTTCTGTGATAACTGGTAAAGGAAGGGTGATATTTGGGGATTTCCTGTACTAGTTTTCTATTTATGACAATTTGCACTGTCGATATTGTTAGCTTATAAGACTAGAAGTGTCATTAGATTCCTTCCAATTTCGTCTAATTTCATTGCATGTTCACAAGTGCAACGAACTTCTAGGTAATGGCAACTCGACTTACGATGTAGAATTGTGTAACACCTCGTGAATAGTTGTGCAATTATCATGCACAGTAACTACTTGCTGGGCGTGGTTTGCAAATGATGGTATTGCAGCCCACAAATTAATTTCAATGGGCTTGCGCCTTCCCCAAAAGCACAATTGGTCTGAGCTACTACGTTCTGGCATGGAAATGACACAGATCTTAGAAATGCGGAATTATACAGTGAACTTCAAGATCTTACATTCACCCTACCAATTGCAAGTATCTTCGTTGAAACGTATTTTTGACGGTACTAGATTATTCAAAAATGTTCTCAAGTAAAATGTAAAAAAAAAATGGTTTGCTGGAATTCCTCCCGTAGAAATATTAACACCGTTCTTTCACTTACATGCTCAGGAGTCAAACACACGTATAGATAGCTTGTAATGGCATCGTGCATATTCAACCCATAGTCATTAATATTTCATTTAGTTACCGATATGTTTTTCCTATTAATGCTCCTTAAAACAAGCACGTCAAACCGCGCCCGCACGGACTGCTTGCCCGCCTGGGGAGCCCGGCGCTCCTAAGGGCACGGGCAACTTCTCCCGACTCAACACTCATTTCCCTTAAAATCCAGAAAGGGGTGTTCATGCGCAAGCTGAAGCGGCGCGAGGTGGCAAATAGAGGCTTAATACAAATGTTTGCCAGATTTTTTTCTATTAAAAACAGAATATTGTACAATGTTTATATTCTTCATTACTTATTACTATTTGATGATTATTTTCTTATTAAATTCTCCCTTAAATTAAAATCTTTGCTAAGTGGCAGGAATATATTTAAATGTTTCCTCGTTTTCGTTTTTTTGTTATTAAATAATTATTTTTTTTATTTATTGTATTTACCACTTATGTGAAATAAATTAGCAGGGGCATATAACCATCGCTTGCGGACGCACAGCTCTTTTAACAGAGGACTATTTGTCCGTTAAATCTAAACTGAACGAAGAAAGTTACTGCCTTTATATCACTCTTCAATGAAGAGGATTGCAAAATCAAGATACTTATCATTCAGTTTTTTTTTAAATTTTACTGTTAATTGAGAATTTGGGACGGAATTGGTCTGATGTATGTCATTTTAATGGATCATTTCTTTGCCTTTAAGAGAAAATTGGAATTAATATTGCTAAATTTGTGACAATAACTGTCAAGTAACTTCTCCCAAAGACTGCCATTTATCCAGTGACGTACCGTCATGCCATAGCATTGTGCAACCCTTACTTTAAAATCTCGTGCAAATTTCTCTGGACTCCGGTGCCAGTGGGCTCTTGAGGTTGTTTCCTTGCCCGCGACCTTGACATGCCTGCCTGAAAATATTTCAGTGGCGATGCATATATGAAATTTAAGATCCAGTCGTCCTTGGGCAGAATGCGTAGTATTAAAATCTGCATCCTGCTTCATATTTTCTTTTGCGTAGTTGTCATGAGATTTTCCGTAACAAGATCCGTTTCGCATATTTTACTTCTGATGTGGAATGAATGTTGGACGCCGCTCAATCAGACGTGAGTGGAGAAAGATACATTGTGAAATTAATGGACAAATTTTAAAATTGAACTATTTTAATAGTTAAAGTAACTTAAGGAACTTATTTGTGTATATCGTGTTACAGTCATTGTGACATTGACTCTGAAAGAAATTCAAAATGCCGACAATCAAATGTTCGTGAAATGTCTGGATGGAGTGAAGCCTTCTATTTTATCAAGTCACTAATGTGCGCAGATAATACTTCTCCCCCTTACGTCAGTTTTTTTTACTGTTCTTTGACTAAATAAATCAAATCAAAGGAAAGTCTGAATCAAGAGTTCAATCGTGGTCCCCACTCAAAACTGCCCCGTTTCAACGAGAACACATCTCGACATAGCGAGAAGGCGCTCTTAGCCGTGCTCTGTACGTGTTGTTGCAGTCGCCACAATAGTTCGTACTCGCACTGTGTGACGCCTTCGCCACGTCGCGTCGCGCCGTCTGCGCTAGCCGCCTCTGCGCGCTGGGTGTACGGGGTCTCCATACGTTTACGACCACGACGCAGCCATGAATGAGCGCGGCGCCAGGCCCGGCCCGCGCCGTGTCGCCGAGGCACGTACTCCGCGCGCTCGGAATGGCTGCGCACGGCGCGTGGCGGATGGGGGTCTACGGGCCTCAACGCCGATTCGGGCCGGGGAACGATTTCGATGCGCTGTTGGGCCTGCCTGGTGCACATAGTAGATTGATCTAAAGAACAAAGTATGTATTCGCATGCCGTATGTAGACGTAACGGCCAATTAGCTCTTCAAAGGTGTTCTGTTGTTCATTGCTGAAACGGTACTTGTGTCTATTACTGCATCATCTAAAGAGGTGGCTCTTTCTTATTACTCGAGTTGTGATTTAAGTTAAGTTTTGAGGACTTTTTCTCAATAGAAACAATTGACAGAACCTAATTTAGAGATCCAGAATAGTCGTATAATAATCATCCTACGCAGTAACTTTTAATTCAGGTAAACAAGGACATCAAAAAATCTATTAAACATGCATCAGACATTTGCTATTGAAATTCGATACTTCGTCTCTGACTAGTACTAGTAAACTCGTAATACAAGCATAAAGGAGATTCAAACACACTGGACGCTTCAGGACGCAGCAACACTCAGAGATGAACCATGCCCTTTAATCATTGTACCCGGTCCTATAAATACGGTACTCTTCCTCGGAGTGAAATGTCGTTCGCCACGAGGTCTCGTTTACAAGCCAGAAAATTGTGCAATCCGTTCTCAATCTGAAGTAGACTTCGACATCTGTAGAAACTTAAATTTCGCCAGTATACCTGTGCTGTAATCTTCTCCAGAAGCACGTTTTAAGTGGCTGAGTTACGCGGTCTAGTTTATCGGCGCTGCCCGAGAAAATTCGCGCGCGACGATGGAGACCGAGGCGCGCGCGCGCACACAGCCGCCCGCGCCCCCGATGCCCACCCGCCTGCATCCGACCACATCGCATCTTGTAGGGCAGCCCAACTAGCCCGCCACTCGTCGCCAGGACAGATGCGACATCGATGTCGACGTTTTGAAATCACCACCTCGATGGCTGTAACATAGATTTTTTTAAGCCAATGCATTTAGCATCGATGCTTTTTCTGTTCGATGTTTTTGTGGTTGATACTTTTTTAATGAAAAAAAAGTACCATCGCAATAAAAAAAAAACTGAAATCATTTTCCGTTATTCATAAATTGAACATTTTCGGGCCATTGTGATAAATAGGGAGAATAATCAAAATAGAGTTTTCCTTTTTGATAAATTACGTTTATACAATTTTTAAATTATCTAATTCAATGATAAATGTTTGTTACGTGTTCCAGTTATTTTTAATTGTTTAATTAATTAATCCGCAAATAAAAATTAGTAAAACCTTTAAACAAAATTCTCCCACGTTGCCAGAGAAGTTTTAATATCCCACCAATGCGGTTTTAAAAATCTACGAAAAATCTCGAGACGGTTTTATTGACATCTTCAAAATGAAAACAGTAATGTTCAGAAACATCGATGTTTTTTGTTGGCGATGTCGCATTCTTAGCCAGGGCTCGGGCATTCTGAGAAGCACGGAAGCTCCGCGCTAGATCTTGCGCTAGATTAACCCAGCCGAGGGCTTGTAGGACGGTGAGAATTTCGAGTGGCTGCTTTCGGGAGACGGAGTTCGTTATTTCAGTGTGTTACAACCGCGTGTGTTTTGTTGTTTTCCACTGCGCTCAACCAAAGGGAGCCTTGGGGGCCATGCGCCTTGCCGAAGCGAATCTTTGTTGTAATTTTACTCAATTTATTCAATACAATGACTACTTATTGATCACATAGCATCTAAAGTAAGCGTCCCTTTTGTAAACGTACATTTTTTAAAATCTCAAGTTAGCAATTATAAAAAAAAATTAATATATGGTAGAGGGAGGAAGACGAACTGAAATCTCCCCTGCAAATACTTTCTGTATTCGTACTCGCTGGTGCAAGCCATTTAGGAACATGCAGTTACATTAGTAATGCAGGAACATGCGGTTTCAAAACTGTTTGAAACGTTTTACTGAATTTTTACGTTTCGTTATCTTAAATATATAAGGCAGTTTGACATTTATTTTTGCTCAAACATAATTTTGTTCTGAGTACAGTTTTCGAAATGATATTTGATAACAAGACTGGACGTAACACAATTTTTTTTTTATATATTCCTGTTAATATTTGGCTGGAAGATATTCTGCCGAGGATCCTCAGAAAACCTAGGAAGGTTTTCAAAAAGTAATTTTTTTGTACAGCCTGCTCCGTCCAGCAAATGGGTGGGGTGGGGAGGCTGGATTCATTTAGGAAGGCTCTACAACGGTATCGCTCTCGGTTCATTCATATACGCGTGTGGGCGAGTGCGAGCTTTCCTTCTTGGGAATAGGGACAGAAATGTGAATGGGTAGCGGTGCGCCGCCGCCGAGGGAGGCGGCCTGTGTGGGCTCCTTGCGCCAGCGCGTGGAGCGTGGGCGGCGAGAGTACAGTGCGAGCGGTGTGGCGCGGCGCGGCGCGGCGCGGTCGAGAGCCCTGGGCGCGGGGAGCGGGGAGCGAAGCAGACTCTGACGTCACTCCCGTGACGTAAGTCGTAGTTTGCCCGGCGGGCGGTGGTGGCGGCGGCAGCGTGCGTGCGTGGGAGTAAGCCTGCGGCTGCGGCGGCGGAGCAGCGGCGAGGTGGGGAAGCAGAGATGCACGTTCCGATCGATGGATGCGCGTCAGAGAGGGGAGAATCGACATTGACGCCAGCGCGGAGGCGGCGCTTGTGAATTCGGCCGGGAGCGGGGGTGGGATGGGGTGGAGTGGGATGGCGCGACACGGCACGGGGCAGGGCGGCGCTGCTCGGCGGTGTGGGTGTGGCAGGGAGGAAGGGCAGCTGTTCGGGGCTTTTGCACGTGCGTGAACAGTGCGGTAAAGGGCAGATGGGGAATGGGATGGTGTTGGAAATGCCGCGTCAGAGAAAGGGCCTATTTCTGTAAGCTTCCGTAAAACACAAAAGCGAGACCTTGAAGTCCGATGTTTTTTGTTTTGTTTTGTTTTTTTGGTGGGGGGGGGGAGACAAGAGTACGGTATTTTAAAACGGAGTACGCTTGGATTACTCGTTCGTAGAAAGGTATCCGGTTAGGTGTAGTAAGAGTCAATTTCATGAAATTCCGATTCTGAAAAAAAATCTTGAAAATAAATGTACAAGAAATCCTTATTAAATTTTGTAATTTAGAAAAATATATGGAATATTAAATTTCGTAGAAAAGCAGTTGACGAAAGACCTTATCTGAGGCAGATGAAATCCGAAATCCAATAATTAAGTCGGTTTCTCGATAGCTGCCGTCATGTAAAACGATTCCAGTGGCATGTTTCTCTTCCCCACTCTAATGTGTGTGTGTGTTTTTTTTTCTTTTTTTCAGTAAACTAGAGATCTTTTATCGTTACCTGTTCTGTGATGAAAGCCGAAAGACCTGAGTCTTCAGTGGCGGATTCAAGGAACGGCATGCGTCAAGTTATATAATGCGATTCTTCTTTCGAATGTGATGCGATCTAAGATATATTGTCTGATTATATTTATATTCATATTATATATATATAATATGAATATAAATATAATCAGACAATATAATATATATATTTATTCTAACCGCCTTACCTATCGTACACACCTGTACCTTCTTCAGCACACACAGCATGCACTGTAAGCAAGTCGTTAAGATATTATGCTCGTGAAGCGAGCTTAGAATCTCAGGAAGCAGGATCTTTGGGGTACGAGAAAGGTCTGAACCCTTGACACAATAAAAGTCACACAAATCACACATAAACGAGCATATAATTCACTCAAAATTCTGTGGCATGAATTGATAACAACGAAAAATAAATCAAACATAGAATTACACTTCCAAAAAAAAAAAATGATCAAAAAAAAAAAACACAAATAAGCAACTTTTACAACCTATTCAACAAATGAACACTTAATTTTGTTCAGAACTAATTTTCTGAAGTAATTTCTCTGGCCAGTACTGGGAATTCCCTTTGAAAATTCACTACGTCTAAATTTAAATTATTCTAATTACAATTGCATGTGAAACTAAACCTAATTTACAATCTCTTGCCTTTTCAAAATTTTACATACAATAATTGACCTGTGGGCAAGCGCACTACTCTCAATTTATCTTTAAATTATAAGTGCTGGTAACAGAATAATGACTGCTACAATAGAATGGTTAAAGGCAAGCAATTACGCATTAAATCTCCCACTCCCAAGCTACAAATTATTAACATCCGTGTCCTCAATTTTTAACACTTCTGAAACTGTTCTTTCCCTGCCGCCGTGAACTTGACCTAATTTCGTAGTTCTACAGGTTACCTCGAAACTGTCCGTCTTTCAACCTTGAAACAGCGTGCTGCGTTCCAGACCGCGTTGCTCGATTCCGAAGTTCTGCGTTGCCTTCGCTGCCCTCTTGCGTCCTTTCCTCAGTCGTCGTCTTCTCCCCGTCGACCCGCGTATTCTTCCGTTTCCACTAATCGGTTTCTTCTCCTCCCACGGCTGCTACCGCCTTCGATTACGCCCAATTTGCAGAAATGTCCCTTGCACTTCCCTAACTGCCAGTGCAAGTACTTCGCTCGTTCCTAACTTTTATTCTGTTAATCAAGAACTTTCAGAGCTTTCCTGAGAACGGGCACACTTTTACTTCCCGCATTAGTTAATAGAAGAATATTTCTCTAATTCCTGACTACTGCGCGGATGACTAGCTAGACGTTTCGCCGCAACGCCGTACACTCCTATTCTAAACAGTCGTTGCGGCAATTTCTAACTAATCTAACGCTCTGATAAAATCTGCACACTTGCCAAGCGGTGCCTTACATGAAGAACTGCTGACCCGACGCGTGCTAGCAGAAGAGATGTTGACTCCAGGCGAGATGGCGACAAAAGAGAGCTCCCGCTTCCGCGTTTGCGTATTTATTGGCGTTCGCCTGGGGAAATTCGACGTGGTGGGGATTATTTCTCCTACTTGTGCCTTCCACCAGCAAAAACGTGGCTTGATAGTTCGCGGCGACTAGTGCGAGCAACGGATACCAGGCTGCGCGTTTTGCTACTATTGTTTTCGGCCGCTCTTCTCGCTGCTTGTAAACGTTTATGCCGGCGAAACTGTGGTGTTATGGGGTTGTATAATCCCATTTCGCCACATTATATATATATATATATATATATATATATATATATATATATAATCAGATATTATAGCGTTATATTAGACAATATTAGACCGTGATCTGTGTATATAGTAATATTTTTTAAAATTTCAACCTACCAATTATTTATTACTTCATTTTTGTGTATGTGTTTCGTGAGGGGGGGGGAGATCCCGACTGAAATTGCCCTCATCCCCTTGAAATACTTTCTGGATCCCTGCGAGTATGAATGCTGCTTCGTGGTTTCTTACTCCCAAGAATGATTTTCTTCATACAATCATTGAAAACACAATCGGCCCGACCATTGCCTGTGTATATGCTATGGATGAAGAATGTTAGTGTGTGCTGGAGGTAGAGATTTTTATCATGCTAATCATGGTAACCTGCCATTGGTATTAATTTAGACTGTTCTCATAAAGAATTTTATATTTAATAATTCAAATGAGGTCAATTCATAAGTCACACAATTCTTTCATTCCAAGCATGCACACTTGATGCAAAGTTTGAAGCCTACATTGTAGGACTCTGAATTTTAGAAGAATTTGAAAAGCATTGACGGGGTCGTCTTTTGTCCACAGCGCATAGCTACGGCTCTGCCGGTCCCTCCGTCGGAAGCATCGGTCGTCGTGACGATGGCCATGCCAGCCCCGGCGAGGACGTCTCAACTCCACGACATCACTAATTTGCCCCCGTCGACGACGCCCCAGAGCCCGGCGGCCGCCGCCTCCTCAGCCCTAAGCGCCGCGGGGAGCCCGCGCCCCGCCGCCCAGCCCCCGGCGCAGGCTTCTCCCGAAAACCGGCAGTCTGCGGAGGGCGTCGCCCCTGCTGCCGTCGCCGGTTCCTCCCCCAACCCCTCCTCCTCTTCCTCCTCCGCGTCCTCCACAGGCTGCTCTACGGCGGCCGTTGCAACAGGGACGGCCAATAATGCGCCGCCTGCCAAGCAGTCCGCCAAAGACTACATTTTTGGGAAGGTCATTGGAGAAGGCAGTTTCTCGACGGTGTACTTGGCGAAAGATATTCATCACAGCAAGGAGTATGCAAGTGAGTTTGTACTCATTCTATTAATTTCAGGTTTTCAAAAAAATAACAATTTTATATACTTTCGGAGGTTTGCAATAGTTTTTGACACTCTTCGAAAAAGTTCGCAAAATTTAATAATTTTTTTCTTTTTTATTGTTAAATTTTGAATATTTTTACCTCAGAAAAAGTGGAGATTAATTTTTTTCTTAAATTTTCGCTAAATAACAAGGAAATTGTGTAAGAAAGTTACAATGCACAGTTTTTTATCGGGCAAGCCTATAAGGCGGGGAGGGGGGGTGGGGGCACTTGGGGCAACCTACCCTGACTGAATTAGGACCGCTATTTTCTCTATTTATTTATTTATTTACTTATTTATTTAATTTATTTATTTAATTTATTTTTTTAATTCTAAACAAAAATATATTTACTAATTCGTGTCAATTGCTGAAGTTTTCTTTTGTTGGAGAGGTGAATTCTGTTTATGTGCCCCCTTGTTTTCTGTAGGCCCACCTGCATTTTATTATAGAATCTCTTACAAATTATTTCAGCATATAGATATTAGAAAATTTTGCATGTACTTTTGCATGCAATTTTGCAAATTAGCTTGTTTTATTTGCTGCTATAAAGGTCTGGAATAATTGTAAAGTTCTTGTTTTTGTTTTATTTTTTCAGTTAAAGTTTGTGAGAAGAGGCATATAGTGAAAGAGCTGAAAGTTGAATATGTGAAACAGGAAAAGGAAGTGCTAAATATATTGAATTCCAACCAAAACAAGACTGCTCCATTTTTTGTGAAACTGTACAGTACATTTCAAGATAATGAGAGACTGTGTATCCTTACATATATATACTATATCTACAATATAATTGAAATGTAAAACTGCAAATCATGCTACAGATTCTCCATCAAATAGTGAACATGTACATCACAACAGATTTACCTAATAGCTTAGCACAGTGCCTCTGCTGAGTATTTTCCTGTTTATTTTTGTGCAGTACCTTGCTCATTCATCTTCAGACTGAGGAACTTACATAAAAAAACATTGATAGAAATACTTTTTTAAAATTAGATTCATTTCAAAACTAGGTTACATTATCATAAATCTGATGAATCAGTTAAAGATTCATGTATTTCCAGAAAGACAGTACAGCAATTTTCATCACTGTAGACAATTTGTTGCCTTAAAACATCCCCCAAGAAACCCTTTTTCCCGTAGAATTCTTCCAGAATATTGTACCAGGAACTGGCTAAATATACGTACTGAATTTGGCTTGTCGAAATATACTGAATGAGGTGAATGGATCACCTCTGAGCTCTCGTGATTTTAGGAGACTTCCGTGCCTTCAAATTTTACAATTATTAAAAATATCTCCAAAAAACATTTTAATAAAATTCTCTTGGAATGTTCTGGAAGGTTCTGAAAACTAATGGTTCCAGTCAATAGACAAAAACTGTTCAAAGAAGTCTAATTTGCCTCTAATGCTGGATAGAGGGGGTCAACCATGAGTAAAGGACACCTGGGCATGGGGACGAGTTTTTTTTTCTTCTTTCTTTCTTCATACAATTATGTGACTTTCCTTAATGATGCTTTAGACTTTGTTTTGTCTTATGCGAAAAATGGAGAACTATTACCGTACATCAATAAAGTTGGATCTTTTGATATTCAATGTACCAGATTTTATGGAGCAGAGATTCTTAGAGCTTTGGAACACCTGCATTCATTAGGAATTATTCACAGGTAAACACATTCTTTCTTTTAAGTGAACAATTGCTTACTATTACATTTATATTCTTATTTCAAATACTGTTAAAACTTTGATGCTCTGCAAACTTTCCTGTTCTTAAAAAAAAAATAATAATAAAAAGGTGTAGTGTGCTGATTTTGTTTCTTTGTATGCCAAAGGACTTCTTTTTAGAGAAGCGTTTTCATTTGAAGGTAGAAATTACAAATTGAAAAATTGGACACGGGTTTACAAAAAGTATCAGAAATATAAAAACAAAGGCAAGTCCTCCTCACCAACACTATTTAATTGGGACACTTACCTTACCATGCTTAAAAGAGCTGTACATTAATTTATCACATTATATGTAAATCAATCACATCAAAGAAATTAAAGCTTGTTTTCATAATTTTTGTTTAAAGAGAATTAGTGTGAGGAAGGAAGAATGGAGTGGCCTTTTGGGCCTTCCCACCTCCCTCCAATTCTTTGTGTCTATAAATGTGCCATTTATCTAGAATAATTAAGGAAATATTTCATTTAACGTTAACATATTCTGAAACCTGTACACAAGGACATATAATGTGGATCTAAATGTGTTTTATTTGTTTTACAGAGATTTGAAGCCTGAAAATATTTTATTGGATGAGAGGATGCATGTTCAAATCACTGACTTTGGTTCAGCTAAAATTCTGGATGATAAACCACGACCTCAACCTCGTCGGCGAGGTAGAACCTATTCATATATTTTATCACGCGGTTAAATAGTGTTAGCATCTATTTTAAAACTTATTACTTTTTATAGATGGAGAACAATCATCATGGCAAAGACGAAACAGTTTTGTTGGTACTGCACAATATGTATCACCTGAACTTCTAACTGAAAAGTCTGTTTCAAAAAGTTCAGACCTTTGGGCTTTGGGATGTATTATATATCAGATGGTTGCAGGATTACCTCCATTTGTTGCCAGGTATGTATTCAACATTTTTGTTTTAAATCTTGGGTTCACTTTAAACTTACACTAAAGTATCATGCTACTAGAGAATTTCATCTCAATCTATATTTCATCTGTTATAGGAGTGAGTATTTGATTTTCCAAAAAATTATTAAATTGGAGTATGAATTCCCAGATGGATTTGAACCTAAAGCTAAAGACTTGGTTCAGAAACTTTTGGTAAGTAATAATTTGTTTAGTATTAAGGTATTTTATGATGGTGTACACGATACATTAAAAATATAATTGATCTGTATGAAGCTACTTCAACCTACTGAATTATCTGTTCGTCTGTAGGTATTGGATTCTACAAATAGACTTGGTGCTAAAGACATTGGAAATTATACATCAGTTCGGTCTCACCACTTTTTTGCTGGATTGGATTTTGAAACACTCTATAAACAAACTCCACCTCCAATCTATCCCTACTTGCCTGGGACATCTAAAAATGAGGAATTAAAAAGCCATTATAGGGTAAGAAAAAAAATTGGATATTTTATTTCTTATTCAATTGCTTTTTTAAGACGTTGAGATGACATATCTTATTGTATTGTACTATTTTAGGTTCCAGATCATTTAGAACCTGGTCTTGATGATAAACAATTGACAAGGCTTCTTGGGCTCGATCTTCAAGATGCTGAAGCTATTGAGACTCGACCTAGAGAGCCTGTAAGGCCTCGCAAAAAGTCCAGCATTATAGACTTAAGTCCAGGAGAAGTAAATGAAAGACTGGCTATTCAGGCCAGAGAAAGCAAATGGCATAATTTAGTTCAGAAGAATCTTATTCTGAAGTCTGGGCTTGTGGATAAAAGGAAGGTATGTTGAATGAGTCTTGCACAACACAGAATTGGGTGATGTCATGTTTCAAAGGGCAAAACTCCTAGCTCAAGCATAAGTATCCATACCTTCACTAAAATGAGGATGGTTTGAGTTTAATTTACATTTACTAATTGATTCTTCCTTTTCTGTGATTGAATACTTATTGTTGGTGTGACATTAGATAGATACTTCATTGATCTAGCTGGTCATAACATATGACATGGGACACGTCAAATACAGCACAATACAAAACACAGAACAAAAATATTTACAAAGACAACCTATGCATACATATCTAACCCGCATATACATTATAATATGTCATCATTAGTCAATAGCAGTACAAAATAACTATAACAATAACAGTATAAAATAATAGCAGTACAAAATAACTATAACAATAACAGTATAAAATAATAACAGCACAAAATAACCACAACAATAACAGCACAAAATAACCACAACAATAACAGCACACAATAATATATTTGTATATGCCCACTTTTCCAAATGCAGGAATGTAATTTAATATTTTTTCATGCTTAATCAAAAAATGACAGTAGTAATGAATATGTTTATTTTCTGTCCTAGGGTCTCTTTGCTAGGAGGAGAATGTTATTTTTAACTCTGGGACCGCACCTTTATTATGTAGACCCAGTGGATATGGTTTTAAAAGGAGAGATACCTTGGAGTCCAGAACTAAGAGTTGAACCAAAGAATTTCAAGATATTTTTTGTCCACACTGTAAGTTGAGTTGTACATGGCAATATATTACTGAGTGTGGGTGTGGGTTTTAACTTTATTATTCAGTTACTCTGGTTCTCATCTTGATCAGTCTGTTTTTATACAAATATCACTTCCACTTTGTCTTCAATTGTAAACTAAATAAAATGGTTTCTTCTTCTAGCCAAATCGTACATACTATTTGGAAGATCCTGAGGGTTATGCCTTGGAGTGGTGCAAAGCTATCGAAGAAGTGCGGATTCACACTTATGGTTTACGACCATAAGTTTAACTAGAGCACCAAAGGGAAGATGTTTGTTTAATTAGGCAATTAAATTGTGATCTAAACTGAGTATACATTGTTAATGCAGTGCCCCCAAGTTAAAGGTGTATGAAAGTTTAAAACTTTGGAAAAGTGAATCAGTGTCCAGAAAGACTCAATGTTCCTCTTACTGAAGCTACTCGCAGAATCATGAAAAGTATTGATGACATATGATAGGATGGAATAAAGTCGCTTGGTCATGTGTCAATGAATCAGTGTTTGTTTTGAAGTAGCGCTTTGTCTTGCGCACCTAGTCACACAAGCTGCTTACCAATCATGAATTCAATCGTGATGAGACTTCTAGGATAAACTAAAACCTGACAGCTACTGTGTGTCTACATTTGAACTTGCATGGACATTGTTTGAATATTTACCAAAATTATCCTGGATTGAACACTATTTTTTGGTAACATGTCTGCAGTAGTAGTAAAATATACATGTGGCTAATGAATACATGATTGTGCACATATTTTCTATCCTAGTATATGCAATCTATGAAGAGTTACTGTACTCTGTGGTAGTTCAGAATATAGATTTTTAATGGAAGTTATCTAGCAATAGTGGTTGCGATGTACGATTGTATCTATTCTGTATGGATGATATTTATGTTTCTTTTTGAATATAAGGATGTTTTCAGAATATAAAATTAAAATTACATTATCCTGATACAGCCAATCTGCTTGTGTGAATGTTCCTCCTTTACAGTTTCTTTTTGAGTGTTGTATTTTAGGTTCCACTTTTCATTCCTGTTCTGTTTCAAATAAATAAAGTACCATTTGTAGTGTGAAGGGCTTGCAGTGGTAAGCATTCTCATTGTATTTATAAGATCACCAAGCTAAACATGTGTGACAGTAAAAGATTATATGGCTGCAAAGCCTAATGTCAGTATTATACTATAATGTATGGAGGTTTTCTGTACATGGAAGTCAATAATTTTGTTTAAAAAATTGATTTATTTATCTGAACATACTATTTTGAAAGGTTGTACATTCATTTTAACTCTGTTGTAGTTTTGTGTTGTAAATAAAATATCATATTTATGAAATGAGCTTTGAATTTTTTAATACTTTTTATTTCCTTAGGGTACCATCTGGTGTATTCTAAGTATGTAGTACTATCCCCAAAAGGCATATTTAAAGTGGTCAAAATCTGTTGAATATCCAAAATATTTTGTAATTTTTGAGCGTATGAACCAAATATAAAATAATCATCAGTTTCACTAGGTTAGTTAAGCTGGTTTTAAAGCAAGTATCTTATAACAGATGACACAGGTGACGAACTTACTTATTGCATGGGTTTATTGCGGATCAATTTGGCACTAATTGCAATGAATATTTTTTTCTCCTAATGTCAATATCAAACTTTATCATAAATGTTCTTATTCACAACTTTTTGAAGGAAAAATAAATTTCTTGTACTTATCTTTAGTGTGCAGCTTTATGCGTGGGTTGCATAATAAAGCAATTTGATGTTAGGTATTTGTAGGTAATATGATCGTATTTCCATCAACATATTTTGAAAGCATTTATGAATACAGAAATATATCATACAGGTGCTTGAAATAATCTTCATGATCAATATTCATTGTAAAAATATTTAGTTTTAACCCAAAAATTAAAACTTGATAAATGTTAAAAAATACACTTCATTAAGTCAAGTAAACCAGTTTGAGATATGTGACATTAGAAACCTCAAAAAAGGATCTAGCAAATTCGGTATTGTAGACCTTGATCCATAATAAATCTTTAGATTTTATTTTATGTTGTTACCACTGGACCACCTAAACTGGCTGATCAAATAACAACAAAGTCAAATTAAATTATTGATAGTTATAATTAATAGTTACATTATTTAAGAAGCAAAAAATACTAAATGCTTGGCACCATAAATAAAATTGGATATTAACAGATTTATAAATTACTGATGGTCATGGAGTTCAAATAATCAAGGGAAGACTTGGTCCTTTAATTATCCCCTTCCCTTCTCAAATTGAAATAAATTATTTAGATTTCTTTCAATGGCAATAGTCCTCAAAATATTGTAGTAACGTTTATCTGTCATTTAGAAATTACTTTGAAATGTATGTAGGAACTGAGATCCATTTTTGCTAGAACAGACACATCCACATCCTTCCAACTATTCACTAGTTTGTGACCTTGTGTCAATACCTGTATCTTTTTCTGCATTTATGTTATTTTGTGATGCAGATCACTGTTTTCAATGTATTAGAAACAAACAGATAACAATAACAAGATTTCTAGTTTCAAACTAATCCACTGTTCTGTGTACATTCTACTGCATTTCAGAGGTTTGGGTTCTAATAGCTTGGTCGAAGCTGACCCATCCCTGGATGAGAATTCTAGAGCCAACCACTTGGATTGATTTTACATGGTTTCCTCTGATCAATTCCAGGAGGTAGGTGGGGCAGTAGCCTAAAAAATGAATCACAGATAATGAGCTATTCTTCCTTCCCCATCACGATCAAGTTTGCCTTCCTTGTAAAGGCCATCCTCCATTGATTGACAAAATCTTCAAAATATTAGAAATTAGATGTCTAGCTGCAAAGGAGAAACCATATTTTAGAAAACCAAGTTTGTTTTGGTTTTATATGAATTCTATTACCAGCAATTGTCTCAAGGTGGAACCAATAAAAAAAGTCAGAACCATATGTGCAGGAGGTGAACATACTGACAGGGATACTAAGAATAGAATTACGTAAGTAATGTCTGAATATTGACATTTATTAAACTTAGTTTTAATTTACTTGAATTGCTTATGTTTTATTATGTATTAATGATCTGAATTCTGGAAATTATATTTATGTCATTCAATGGAGAGGCATACCCCGAGTTTGTTGGGGCACCAGGTGCCACTGAAGTGCGAATAATAATGGTGCTAAATACTAGGAGAAACCACATAAGTGTTAAAACACAATCTCAGCAAGGATATCTCACTAGCTAATAAATATATTTTTAATTGGAAATTGAAGAAACCTTCATCTTCTAAGAATATTTCTTCGAAAGAAATCTGGAATATACCAGTGTCACATGAAATCTAGGTATTTTTTATTTCAATAGTAGTTGGAAGGGAAAAGAACAGAAAATATTGGATTAATGTGAAAAGGAAATACAATAATAATGATAGAAGACATGTTAGAATTAGTAAACAACATGAAATGAAAGTTAACACTTCCAAGAAAAAAATATTGACAAGTATATTACAATTTCCAAAAGAATGTAAATCTATCTAAAATGATGGATGTATCAACATCAAATGATAGTATGAATAAATTTGACATCAAGATCCACAGTTAAAGTTTTTAGCAGATCATGGATAAAAGTTCTTCAAGTATCAAATTGTATTTTTATTATTCTAGCAATTTTATATTTTTGTTTTATGTTGTAACTAGGTCATGTTGTATTTGATAATATATCATTTCTTTGTCTTTTGTAATCGTTCAACAAAAACTTTCCTACTTCACCAAAGGTTCTTAGCATGTAAATACCAGTAGGCATGTAAAATATGAAATATCACTAAGAAACAAGAATATTCTTAGTACTATATCATGTGAACTGAGATAGAAGAGTTGTTTTCTTTGTTATGAAGTAACAAAATTGGTTTTGAGAATTATTTCACTAAATGTAAAATATACAGTTATTAAAAAATATGTATCAAAATACAATAATAAAAAGTCAGGCAAAAAAAATTAAAACACAAAAATATGTTTAAACAGAAGATCTCATTCGCTTGCTTGTATTATATTGAGTTTCACCTCATATTACAATATATTGTGAGGGTGGGTGAATAAAAGTATCTTATTTATATGTACATTAATTGACATACGTAATTCACATCATGATGGAGACACCACTGTTCTCTCTGCTCGTGAGAGCAACAAATTTCCATAAATGTAGTTTTCTATAAATATATAAATAAAAAATTAAAAAAATAAAAATTGCTATAAATATATATAAAATTATTAAACTAGTGGTGTTACAACAGTACATACTACTTTTTTGCATTATTTCTTAATTTGCAATTTTCGAAAATTCGGAGAGTTCAACAAAAATGAGACTTGCGACATACTTTTAAGTGTCCTTGTTCTACCCATGGATAAAATTTGGAGCAAGAAAATGTTTTCATTTTAATAATTTGCATTAACTTCAAGCAGAAATTGCGCGAAAACTACTCGTTTTTTCAACAAATTTCTGTACATGACCTGTTTTAAAGATCTGAATTTTTGGAACAGTTTTTGTTGAAGACAAAAATCTGTTTTCAAATTTGTAGTTTTACAATGTTACCTTTTTGCAATTTTCGAAAATACAGAGTTCGTTGGAAATGGGACTAGCACCATCTTTTTAACCATTCTTTGATACGCGGAGAAAATTTAAAGAAAAAAATTGGAGATGTTTTTGAGAAAGAAAGAAAAGCTTAAAAAATGCCTATATTTCACGCAAAACTTTTTCGAAAAATTGTTCATGACTTTATTTCAAGATCTGTCTTTAAAGAATAGATATCATTAGGTAAAAAAGCTGTATCTTCAATATTGTAGTTTTAAGAAGACGCCGAAAAAAAATTTGAACGTATGCAATTTTCGAGAAATCGGTGATTTTAACGAAAATGAGACCTGCGCTATTCTTTCAAACGTCTTTTACACTATCAGAGGGCACAATTTGGCAAGAAAATTTTTAACTATCCTCGAGAAAATTTTGAAAATATAAATGAGGGCTCATGTAAAGAACCCCCAAGGATTAAAATATCCGTATCTAATACAAGGGGCCCCAAGTTCCTTTAAAAATATCGGCGAACATCAATTTTGGAAAGAAACAGCCGAACAGTTTAGGCGCTAGCATTGATCACAGCACCCACGAACACACGTTTTGCCGTCAATCGATTCTTACAGTATTGAGGGCCCACAAAATATGGGTTCTGACTATTATTCACGCACACTTTCTTGATCTCTCATTTCGCTAGATGCGAGGGGAGTGAGGGGTTTGATTATTTTATAGACAGGACCATTATATGAAATCTGTAGCTCGTTTTTCGATGCAAACTATTTTCTATTAGGCGGGAGCAAATACTTCTGGTTATCAGAGTTTGTCAACAAAACTTGTTGCTATCATTTATTCTGAATTCAACCAATATTAGTAAAGGAGTGGGGGTAGGTATGCCAGGGCTCAAGAAAACGTGCGCATATAATACACAACTTGTTAGAGGAACTATACAGAGTTAATAGGATTTATTCACTTTAGCAGTACCAACGCCCGGGCCAAAGTCCCCTTCCCACGTCGCGACGGCGGTGCGCGTCCGAGCGCCGCGACTCGTAGCAGAGCATTGGTTTGAATGGAGACGTGCAGCGGACGGGCCCCTTCCCACGTGCATCGGGCGTCCGCTGCTGCGGCAAGCGGTGGCGGGCTCTCTCTACGCGAAGCGGAGGCGCGCGCCTTTTTTAAATTTATTATTATTATTATTATTATTATTATTATTATTATTATTATTATTATTATTATTATTATTATTATTGTTTGACTTATTTCATTTGACGTTAACTGAGTTACGTAGTCATTACGAGTTGCATGTCGAGAGTGTTTTGTCTCTGCTAGTACATTCTGCGCCATAACTGTTTTATATTCAGTCTGGTTCGATCACCCTTTCAGTGCACATCGTGTTGTGATGTTGTGAATTGTGATTTGCCTAATAAAGCATGGTTCTACTTGAAAGTCTTGTTTCATCACTGCAGTGATCCTAAATTAATCGGTGAACCTCTAACAGGTTATGGGCCCAGCGACGCCGAGTGAAAACAAAGATATCAAGTCGAAACGTGCACGCGTAGTCAAGCGTGAGACGCCATGATGAGCGCAGGCAATATTTCGAGGATCGAGCTACTCAACAAAAATAATTTCGACACATGGAAATTGCAAATGCAGGCTGTCCTAATCAAAAACGATTTGTGGGAATTTGTTTCCGGCGCAAACGTAAAGCCCGAACCAGGTGAAGGAAATGATGCCGCTATACAAGCCTGGATAAAAGGTGATTCAAAAGCAAGATCAGACATCATTTTATCCATCTCACCGAACGAGCTGAAACAGGTAAAGAACTGTGCAACATCAAAAGACATGTGGACGAAGCTGCAGGAAACCTACCAGTCACAAGGACCAGCCAGGAAAGCCACGCTTCTGAAGAGATTAACTCTACACAAAATGACGGACGGCGGCGACATCCGAGACCACATGAACGAGTTCTTTGACACCGTAGATAAGCTAGCAGACATGGGCATCGAAGTACACCCTGATCAACAAGCTATTATGATTTTATATAGTTTGCCAGTAAGTTTCGAAAACTTTCGATGCGCCATCGAGTCACGAGATACTCTGCCTACACCCGAGGCATTGCGTGCAAAAATTATCGAGGAAAGTGAAGCACGAAAAAACGACGCCATTCGAGACGCGCCGAACGCCATGTTTGTTCGCAAAAGTTATTCGCGGAATCAACCGAAAAGTGCCGGAAGTGACCGAAGACATGCTGAAAACGACAAAGATAAGTCGGACGAAACAAAAATCAAAAGGGAAAATCACGCAAAAATTCGGTGCAACTTGTGCAAGAAGTTAGGACACAAAAAGGCAGACTGTTGGTACAATAAAAATAAACCATCTGCAAAATTGTCTGAAAACGTCGGCTATACAACCGATGCTACGGCACATGCCGCGTCTGATTCCACGATCTCGAAGTGGTGCCTCGATAGTGGTGCAACAACACATCTGTGTAATGACGAACAAAGGTTCGCAAACATGGACACATCGAAGCGCGGCACGCTGAATCTAGCGACAGACTCGTCAACAGAAATAAAAGGAAAAGGAACAGTACATTTTTCGACTGATGTGGCAGGAAACAGGAAAGACATCTCTCTCAACGACACCTGCTGTGTTCCCGACCTGAGGACAAATCTTATCTCAGTCGCAAAAATCACGGATCACAATTTCGAAGTTCTCTTCAAAAAGAGTGGTGCGTATGTGATGGACGTAGATGGTCGTGTCAAGTTATACGCGAACAGAATCGGGGACCTTTACTTCGTGCACGAGCAGACAGAGGTCGCGAGTGCCGTTTCATCCGAGAACAAACGCGAAGTAATTTCACTCGAACTGTTGCACAAACGACTTGGACATTTAAACGCAAAAGACATTGCGAACGCAATACGTGCTGATGCCATTACCGGATTTCGTCTCAAGGACCCGACGGCAAAGTTGGACTGTGACACATGTCTGAAAGGAAAATTCACCAGGACGCCATTCCCGAAGGCATCATCACGAAAGATCGAGTTGCTGGAATTAATACATACGGATGTGTGTGGACCCATGCAGAAGGAATCTTTGGGAGGAGCCAAGTATTACGTTGAGTTTATCGACGACGCCACCAGATGGTGCGAAGTTCGCTTTCTGAAGTCCAAAGCGGATGTGTTCAAGGCAACGACGGAGTACATCGCTTTAGTCGAAAAACAAAAGGGTAAGAATGTTAAAACATTGCAGTCAGACAATGGACGTGAATACGTGAACCAAGAATTCGACGAATTTTTAAAGAAGCACGGCATCACCAGAAGACTCACCGTACCGCACAACCCTGAACAAAACGGTGTAGCGGAGAGAAAGAATCGGACGCTCATCGAAGCGGCTAGATGTCTACTCCTGGACTCAGGATTACCACTCATGTTCTGGGCTGAAGCAGTGAACACTGCAAATTATTTGCGGAACCGTTCACCCACGTCAAGCCTAAATGGACGAACGCCGTATGAAGCTTGGACCGGCAGAGCGCCCAACTTATCCTATTTGAAGATATTCGGCAGTGCAGTGACGTATCTCGACCGAGACCCCGGACAAGGAAAATTCGATCAGCGCGGGAAAGAAGGAATTTTTCTTGGCTACGCAGAAGAATCTAAAGCTTTTCGAATCTGGTCAACCGAAAAGAAAAAGGTTATTGTGAGTCGAGATGTGAAGTTTCATGAAGTTGCAGTTAAATTCGAAGAAAAACACAGCGGGAGAATTGAGGTTTCCCCGGAAATGACCAACGGAAGAGTAGGACAACGTTTCATCGATTTCGATCACGATCCAAATGAAATGATGGAAGATGAAATCCCAGAGTCAGATTTGGATAACTCATCGGGCAGTGATTTTCACGGTTTTGATGTTCCCCCATTAACTGATGAGGATGAAGATTACAACGACGAAGAGGAAATTCTTCCACATCACAATCGTGAAGACGAGGTTTTGCAACCAGATGAAGAAGAAGATGAAGTAGCATTACGGGATATACCCGCTTCATCACGAGGGCGAGGTCTTCCAACGATTCTACGAACCGGACAGAGGGGAAGACCCAGAAAACAGTATCAACCTGGCACAACCGGAGAAGTAGATTTTGCTGAAAGTTCATTCATATCAGAAATTCCGTTAGAAGATGCATTAAAGAGCCCTGAAGCAAGTGAATGGCACCAGGCCATAGCTACGGAAATGAAATCAATTATCAGGAACGGAACATGGACACTTGTTGACCGCCCAAAGCAGGGGAAGATCATCGGTTCCCGCATGGTATTGCGCAACAAAGTTGGACCTGACGGCGAGATAGAGAAAAGGAAAGCAAGATTGGTCGCTCAAGGATTTAGCCAGCAACCAGGGGTTCATTTTCAAGAAACCTTTGCGCCCGTTGCGAGGTTCGGCTCTATCCGCTTGATGATGTCCTTAGCCATTCAAAACGACATGAAAGTGAAACAATTTGACATAACAACGGCATATTTAAATGGCGAATTGGATGAAGACATCTTGATGGAACCACCCAAGTTTTACGAAGAAATCCTACAGAACGTGATTAGATCCGAAGGTTCTAACAGCATCGGCAAACAAGCTAAAGCCATGCTACATACCTTTCGAAAAGGAAATCAGGTTTGTCTCCTTAAAAAGGCTCTGTACGGATTACGACAGGCAGGAAGAAGTTGGTACATCAAATTGAGCGAAGTGTTGAAGAAACTCGGTGCCTCTCCAACGATTTCGGATCCTTGCTTGTTCAAAATCGGTTCCGGGAAAGACATCATGTTAATAGCAGTCTACGTGGATGACATTCTGGTCGCATCGAGAAATGAGAATGAAATCTCAAAGTTCGGGAGACAATTGGCCAAGGAGTTCGAGGTCAAGGATCTTGGTGACGTGTCATATTGCCTGGGAGTGGAATTCATCAGAACTCAGGACGAGGTCGCACTTTCTCAGCGTGGATACATCCAGGAGTTGTTACAGAGGTTCAACATGATGGAATGTAAACCCGTTACCACACCGATGGACTCTGGAACCAAGTTGGTGAAAACATCAGGTGTCAAGGAAGAAGATCAGCAGCTCCCTTATCGCGAGTTAGTCGGTGCACTCACCTACCTGTCCACGATGACTCGCCCCGACATTGCATTCGCAGTAAGAAATTTGAGCCAGTTCAATAATTGCTATAGTGCTGAACACTGGAAAAGCGCCAAACGAGTACTAAGGTACCTGAAAGGAACTAGCAATCTGGGACTCGTTTACAAGTCTAAAGGCGGAAATCTCGAAGGATTTGTTGATGCAGATTGGGGAAACAACGTCGAAGACCGAAAATCATACTCTGGCTATTTATTTTCACTGGGTGGAAGTGCCATTTCGTGGGATTCAAGAAAGCAGAAAACAGTGGCATTATCCACCACGGAGGCCGAGTACATGGCTGCATCCGAGTGTGCTAAGGAGGCTGTGTACTTGCAAAAGTTCGTCAGTGAGCTAGGATTCAAGGATCTCGCCAAGATAGTTATATACTGTGACAACAGGAGTGCTCTTTGCTTGGCAGAAAATCCGACTTTCCACAATCGGAGCAAGCACATTGCTATTCGTCACCATTTTGTACGAGATTTGCTCAAGAACAAAATAGTGTCATTAAAATATGTATCTACCGAAGATCAGATAGCAGACTTTCTCACTAAAGGACTCACGAAGAGGAAACATCAATGGTGTACAGAAAAGACTGGACTGAAGCTGATTGATTGCTAACTGTGATTAGTTGTGTGATTTTTCTCTTGTGTTTCTTTTTGATTTTCTATTTGATCGCCCTACAACTCGAGGGGAAGTGTTTGACTTATTTCATTTGACGTTAACTGAGTTACGTAGTCATTACGAGTTGCATGTCGAGAGTGTTTTGTCTCTGCTAGTACATTCTGCGCCATAACTGTTTTATATTCAGTCTGGTTCGATCACCCTTTCAGTGCACATCGTGTTGTGATGTTGTGAATTGTGATTTGCCTAATAAAGCATGGTTCTACTTGAAAGTCTTGTTTCATCACTGCAGTGATCCTAAATTAATCGGTGAACCTCTAACAATTATTATTATTATTATTATTATTATTATTATTATTGTTATTATTATTATTATTATTATTAGAATTTTTTTTGTCTGTGTGATCCGAAGGTCTGTGTGATAGTTGTTTTCGCAGTTCGCACGCATAGCGTTTTACTGCTTTGTGTAGGTTCGCGTCGGACCTTTGCCAGATCGGCGTTTGGGTTCAGTCATGTTTATGACTGTTGTTTTATGTGTGCGTTGCACTATGCCCTCAATATATCCGAGGGGAGAGCTTGTCTTCTGTGTCCAATAGTTAGGACATGTCGGGCAGTTATTTGAACGTAGCCGGTGCTTCGCTTGAAAGGCTTGATAGGCTTCATTGAAAGAAAGCCGTCTCAAGCATTGAGTGAAAGACTCGATGTCGAGTTCCTTTCTGAGAGCTTTCAACCGTTTCCGAAACGGAGGGCGCGCTATGAGCCGTAGAACTCTGTTCTGAACGAGCTCAAGTGTATCCTTGTACTTCTTCGCTGTGGTCCACCACGTCGCCGCGGCGTAGGATGCCACAGGTCGGCAACACGTTTTGTAGGGTGACAGACGAAGGTCCAAGGGGAGTGAGGGTTCCCTCAAAAGAGGTTGTAAGAGGCGAACTCTGTATTGAAGTTTTGATCTAATTCGCCTGACATGTAAATGCCAGCGTATCCTTCGGTCAAAAGTGACGCCCAGATAAGTTGCCTTGGGTGCCCACTTCAATTTTTGAGTGCCAAGTGTTATTTGTTTTGGCGGTGTGTAACGCTTTGTGTGTTTATGTTTGCGGCGAGTGTAACATTGCCTGCGACTTTTCCGCTGAGAAAGTCGTTGTTTTGTTCCGCCCACTTAAGTGTCAGGTTCATCTGTTTCTGTAGTATTTTTAGTTTATGGTCTAGGTTTATTCCTCTTGCTAAGACGGCTATGTCATCAGCGTTCAGGAATAGTCTTATTCGTGGTATTTGCGGTATGTCATTAACATAGAGCGAGAACAGCAGCGGAGAGAGGACGGAGCCCTTAGGGACCCCGGCAGCAATTCGCCGCTTAGAGGATCTCGCTTTTCCCACATTTACCATGAATGTTCGGTTTGAGAGGAAAGATGTAATCATTTCGGTTACGTCTTGTGGGAGGCAGCGCCGAAGTTTCGTGATAAGTGTGTTGTGTGGCACTTTGTCGAAGGCTTGTACCATGTCGAGGTAAATGACCAGTACATTCTGTGTGAGAAGCAGATCAGCGGATATCTGCTGAGCCATGCAAAGTGCTTGTAGTGATGCGGAGTGGCCCGGTCTGAAAGCGAACTGCTCGTTTCGAATTAGGTTCCGAGAGAGAACAGCTGGAAGGATTCGTACTTTTCCCAATACAGGGAGAAGGCTGATTGGCTTGTGGCTCGCCGCGATCGTGAGATCCTTACCGGGTTTCGGAAGCATAGAAATGCTCGCATATTTCCAGTTGTCCGGAAAGTACGCGCCACCGCTAGCAGAATTCATGCTGTTGAATGTACCAAAGTATTGAATAGAGAGGCTGTATGTGAGGATGGTTTTGGAGTAATGTAAATTACTCACGAAAATTTGCAAGACATTTACAGAGATAATAAAAAAATATTTATTTCTTTGAATTATTTCAGTATTATCATCTGTCAAAAGATGACTTCATTTTCTATGTCAAACTTGACATATTTATACTTTGACAATGACAAATATATTTCAAGAATATGAAACATATTTTTGTATATTGTGGAAAGAACAAAACAAAACACTGTATATGATGTGCTTTTAATTTAGTTTTGTTGAGACGATTTTACATGGATCAATTTTGGACTCAATGGAATTTTGCACTCAACCAAAAGCCAGTTTAACTGTAGATGAGCGATAATCAAATGATATAAAACCCTTGGCTAATTTTTAGGTCAGTAGACTCTTTCTTCTTGGTGGGACTGTGTTGCTGCACAATGCAATTTTGTTGTATGTTTTTAATTTAATTGTATTTAAAGCAGGCATGTAAAGGTAATTCACAACAACTTCGATTCTGGAAATTGCAAAGTTTGAGTCCATTCTTATGCCAAAACACATTTAAGATCAAGTTGTCGCTTTCTTTTACTGTTTCCGATGAGGCTAAGGCCTTCGGTCTCATAAAACAACTTAGTCTGACCAATATGAAATTACCAATGTTCTTTATGTAAAAATGAACATGTATGTGTATTCCCCGATCTTCACCCTTCGCGCAGAATTACCAAGCGGAACGGCCGGTACTGTATCCTGTTTCTCCGTCAAAAGTTTTTTTTTCAGTTTGTGGACTTTGAGCAGAATAGAGAGGTTTCTCGAACAAGAGCAAGTGGATGTTAATATGAATATACCAGAAGACACATAGAACTCCATGTTACAGAATATAATGTTGTGGTATGACGCTGCATACATGTTAAATACGCTCTGGCGCAATTTTGAATGACCCGCCACAATAAGTCACATTCATTGGGTTAGAGCGCATGTTTGGGAGCGGAGTGCAATACTTACTCTCTGGTGTCATCAGCAATGATCAGAGAGTATACAGTTATTGGACCTTCTTTGTTTGTGGAATGCTTTTTATTCATTTTGTTAGTCAATATTAGCGAATATTAGTGAATGGGACGACAGTAACACTTACGAGTTGTGAGAATTGTTATTTTGTGTTGCGTACTTAAGGTATATACCTGGAATAGTTAGTGTCTAATTTAGTCATGTTTCATTTGAAACTTGCATATGTCGGTCAAGTGCATGCATTTCTGTGAATTTTAGTTTGTGTACCCTGTATGTGAGTACAAATGTCATATTGTCGGAGGTTATATGATCATTTGACATGTCAGATTTACTTGAACCCCTGTATTCGTTAAGACGAAAGCGTTTATTTTCAAATGCAATTCAGCAGTACATATGTTTTCAACCTGTTCATGATGTACAGTTTCCTTGGAGTTATGATGTAGATTTTAAAAATATATTTTATTAAAAACTGATAGTAATTTGAGCACAAAATATGAGAGTGGTATGCTATAAAGTTATACTCAGTCATGCCTTACTCATAATAGAAAATTATTTCTGCAGTGGTAAAACGTGCTAAAAATGGAGATTTAATTCAAAGAAAACTAATAATTACTACGCGAGTGCCATATTGCATGGAGAGGCAATTAGTACAGTGTGCTTCATTCTTACACAGGTGTTTCAGTGAGTCAGACAAGTAGTTTCATATCAAATATACGATATTGAAAGTGAGAGACTCCCTATAAAACATCTCAGAAAGCATCTTTATGAACTGTAAAAAATTAAGGAAAAAACATATTTTAATTGAAACACATTAATTGACTTTGTCAAAAATTAATATAAGTTATTTCAGAATGATATGGGAGACTGACGTTCATAGCAGAACAAGTTAGCTGCATCTTTCAAAGTCCTCAGATGGTAGTTTAGGATAATCATGCTCCAAGTTATGGAGACAGATGGGGAAACAACGTATCTTTAGTTGAAACTGGAATAAATGAGATGTTATATAGTTTAAAACTTTGTTTTAGTTTCATTTTAATGCTAATATCCTGGCAATTTCTCATTTGTCACTCATATTCCATTTTAAAATGTTAAGTCAGGGTAAGATAGTGCCAAACACTGCAGAAATTTCATGAAAAAATTGAAAATTTGATTTTAAAAGTCTCATGAAAATTAGCTTGGGTCATGAGGCATTGGAACAGTTTACCTAGTTGTACTTTTGCTGATAATTGAATTCACGGATGAATGATTCTTGGATATAGTTAAATATAACAGGTTTCGAAAAATATTTTTGTTTTCTCTCTTTGAACCTTTCAAGCCATTCTGTTATACATTATTATATTTTTTTGTACCAATATAAATTATAATTGGTTATTCTTCCAAAGTTTATGATAAATAATAATATTAAAATTAACATTTCTTGAACTTGTTTTTGTGGAAACTACCAACACTTCTTGGTTTTCTAATGTTAACATATTGAATGGTTTCCTTGGTAATCTTTCAGTTGTGTCAACTTCTCTTATGTTATAATTGTAGTTACGTTTTGTGTCATGGTTTGGTTATTTGAGTTTTATTTTAAAATTGAATTGTTCTGATCTTGAATTTTATGATGCCTAGTTAATTGGTGAAAAAGGTTTGATCATCTAATCAATGTAATTATTTCCAGCTCCATCATGCTGTATTTATATCTTGCAATTTTTCTGACTACTGCCTCCATGACTATTGATGCCATTGGAAGTTGCAATGAAGCCATGTGTGCTAGTGTTGTGAGCAAATGTATGTTGACTCAATCGTGCAAATGTGACCTGAAGAACTGTTCATGCTGTAAGGAATGTTTCAACTGCTTGGGAGAGTTGTATAGCGATTGCTGTTCATGTGTGGGTAAGTCTTCATAGAATAATTTGTTCTGAACTAGTAAATGTATTTAGTTTTTACTGTGCCAGATGTTCTTCCAGGAAAATAAGGAAGACTAGGTTATTTCAAAGAATTAAATGTTAATACACTTTCATATCTTCTGTCACGCTAGAAGAAATTAATCTGAAATGGGGTGAACAGCCGTGGTATAATATCAGTGGCCATGTATATTGTTACATATTCCCAAAGTACTCCCGACTCTCTGATTTCTTGAGAATTGAAACAAGGCACAGGGCTTGTAACATGAATGCCATTTACAATTTTAAGTTTCATTTTAACTATTGAAATTTTGGAGTGCTCTATTCTTACAATTTTTTTGGTCTCTTATATGATCCATTATGAAAAGAAGGTATTAAGAGGCCGATCTGATATCAGGGAAAGAGGTGGTCTGTTAACAGGGGTACAATGTACATACAATATATGAGATTCAGTGTGCATTTGAAGAAAAATCAGTGTTTGAGAAGTGTGGTCTTTTGGAGAATTTCCAATGTAATGTAGAATTTGTGAGAGAAATTTGCTAGCCAAAGTGTAATTCTTTTGGAGCTCTCTTAAAGGGTTTGCAGATTTTCAAGTGGCGTTTTTTATCATTTTCCTTCTAGTATATTTGCATAATTAGGCTTTCATGTAAAGGATATTAACATTTTTAATTATGCAAATACTTTGACTTTCTATGATGATTGTATTAGAATATTGTCATTTTTATTAAAAAAATATTATTTTTCTGCCTACTAGTACTAGGGACAAACACGGATACCCAAGGGACAATGTTCAGATAAACAAATTTTTCACACAAAACTGCACGTCTGCCCTATGCCTGTGTGCACAGTCACGCACATGCATATGCACACACTTGCACGCAAACACACACACACACATGTATGCACTTGCACACACTCGCCCATACCCATATACAGAAAATACTTTCTGCATTGACTCCTGTTCTGGCATATAAAAGATAAATTAAATTTATTAATTTCTTAGACCCCATTTTCATAATTTCATGACAAAATGGACTAGATTTTCCAAATATCTAGCTCATATTTTGTTATGGATGAAACATGATCATAACAGCCATTACAAAAAAAGAAATGGTAGGTTGAAGGATCTTTTGTTAGAAAAATATTTGGTACCATACAGGAGAATGGTAACAAGGAGATGAAGTGCAATTCTTGACTAACAAAACAAAAAAGTGTGGAATTAGTTACTAAAGTTAATTTAAGAAGACTGTGATATACGAACATGTCTGAAAACCAAAACAGTCTTGCAACAGTGAAAAGACAATTTGGGAAACAAATATGAAGATTCGTTGCAGAAAATTATTAATTTTAATGATAATGATTCGGAAGATGAGTATGAGTTGTTTTCTATGGTGCAAAATTGCCAGCCCTAGATAATCCTTCCCTTTAACCAAGTTACCATATGTCATGTGTGTTCAGATTATCCTTCACATTCCTAGCTCCCATTTTCATGATTACAAACTGACCATCCCTGTGACTACAAAAGTTTAATTTCAAACTGACCATAGCTGTGGAACCCACTTGAAACTCTGTCCTCCCTTTGAAATTTCTTCAACCTTTATCAGGCCTCAGATTTTGCAATCTTCCCTGATTGACAACTTCCTCAATTTTTTTTTGATGGCCTTTCAGGAAGTAAAACTCACAAATCCTGTCCACACCTTAAAGCACACTTATTGTTCCATCACCCATGACAAAGTAGGATGAATTTTTTTTCGGAGTACCATCCACTGCTTCTGAATTGTCTCTTCATACAGCATATATACTGTCATGAAATGTGCAGTGGGAGGTACTGAAATACGTTCAGTTGGTTGATGACTTAAATACATGATGAGTTGCTCAACATGAAAAGTTGTGATTTGCAGTGATTCCAGAAGTGCTCTTGAATCCATCTCGTTCTCCTTTTCTTGTGACATGACCGCAAATAGATTGTCTAATGCTCCATCATTGAAATTTTGTTTCATTGTCAGATTCTTGGTCCCACAGAAATAACAAAATGAGGGAGCTGATGAGACAGTAAAGTTGAACATGATTTCAAAGGTAGACCTAGAGGTGCCTATGCAAGATATCAAACTTTTTGTAATACATTCCATTCTCATCGTATGGCAAACAGAGTGGCAAAAATCTGATTTTAAACTCTCAAGGATTGTGAATTTCATAAAACCTTCAGTTTTCTGATCTCATTGTACTTGGTACATGAAGATAATCAAGGGTTTGTGAGCAAGAAAATGGTATCCCCTACCACTTGATTTTGAACTAACTGTGCTGCTACACCCAATAAATAATAAAGAGGAATCAGACTTTTAGGATTTTATATAAAGGGAGTTTTGTGGAAAAAAAAGCCCTTTTTAGGTTTTTATAATTTTTTTATCATGTTTGTACCAGGCCGAACAATATTTGCAATAAAAAAGTTGAAATTTTAACTTATTCAATGCTTTCACTTCTGAACTTCAACAAGTACTCATAGACCATAACATATTTTTACAAATTGCAACTTGTTAAATATTCTATTGAAACTTACAAACCAAAAATCCACTTTCTTTAAGATGCACTGCTGAAATGAAAACCCTTATACAATCTCAAAATATCTTGTGTGAAGGTCCTCCTATTGTCTCTCAAAGCACATTTGTAATGAGAAATGTTTCTCTCAATTTGACAAAGTCAGTGGTGCGTACTTAATAGATGCACCACTGCTCTTGGTCTCCAAGGTAATTCTCCAATCCCTAGTTCCTTCTCATGGAAGAAGTGCATTTATGTCTTTTATCTTTGCATAACCAGGATTGCATTGAATTTTTGAGAGGTGTGACAAGAACACATTACCTACTGTCCTTAATAAATCTTTTCTTAAAATGGCTTCAATGATGTTAATTGCTTTGTTTAGTAGAAGACGCACATAATTTTTCAATAGTTTCAGGAAAGTCAGCAATTTTAGATGCTATATCCAAGCCACTGTAAAATTCCAATGTAAGCAAATGAAGCAGTAGAGTTTCTGAAGACAATTTTGTACACATTTTAGAAACTCATGATTTATTCTCTTTTAGGATCATAACTAATTTTAGCTGCTTTTAGGATTTATCCTTTTGGCTCAGAAATGGATATGTGTGTTAAAATAATAGTGTTACTAAGTGAGTATTAAAATAGGTGAAACATGAAAAATGGGGCCCTGTCAATCTAAACAACAATAAAACTTAATTTCATCAAAGATTTGATTTTAAGAATCAATTGGCAACATTCTCTTCAGAAACATACTGAGATCAAAAATATAGATGCACCAAAATTTCTCTGACCATTTTCATCATTATTCTCATTCATAAATTATGGATTACTGTGTTCTTGCCCACAACCAGATTATTGCACTACTTTGGGTCAGAACTTACACTTTATCACTTGGATATCTTCTCTGCACCTACCCATGTATGCAATAGATGCAGAACAGTATTTGAATCAAAGGTGTTGTCATTACCAATATTTTTATTTGTTATGCGAGTAACTTTTTACCGCTTAGCCGTCATCAGATCTGTCTGTAAGACAGAAATTTGACTAGATAGTGCAATAAATAAAAATATGTTGGTAAGCACCTTCTATTCAAATACTTGGAATGTCTTCAAAACATTACCAACAAAACAAGAACTTGCCATGTAAAATACGGCATCAATTCAATTCAACCTAATTAAGAAAAATATGTAAAAAAACAAGATGCAGGAAAGACCTTGTTATGGGGTATACTCTCGTGCACTGTCTGATGATGGCTCAGTTAAACATTCAACCAATTCTACTTGCATTCAAGATTGAATTCAATCATCTTTATTATTGTGAATGTGTGTGCCATTCTCATGTACATTAATTTACTGACTTTTCTATTTTGATCTTTATATATACTTCTTTAATCCTAAAAGTTACACAAAATGAAAAGAAGGGGAAGATATTCGCTGACATGTTTGATTGAAGAATTTATCAATGTGCAATGTAAGTTTCAATGGAACTTCTATTAAATAGTTCATTCAATAGAAGCAGTTTGTGCCTCTTCTTTAATTAAATTGAAGTTGCATTGAAATCTTTAAGACCTTGTGGTCATATAGTCTAATATATTAATTAATATTAACACCAGCACTTAAGCTTCAAGATCAGTTTCAATAAAACTGTATAGTAAAATTCTTGATAGTTGGCAATTTTAGAAATGTTTTTTAACAACTTCTATAAAATCTACTTTATTGCCAAAATTTAATTTTATGGGTTTAAAAATTATTTTAACATCCATTTTTACAAAAATTTTACCAGAATTTCAAATTGATGTTGGAGATAATTTTTGACGTAATGAAATGCTACAAACATTGCAAAACATTCTTCTATTTTTACTATGTGGGCAATGCCATTTTCCATTTTTTTCTTTGTTCACAATGACTACAGTATTGTTTTGGCAAATTTTTGGCCTGACTCTTGCATTGCCTCCAGCTACATGTGCTTGAAGTGTGATGGTTTTGTCAGACATTAATGTGACTATGCAGTATTTTATTGCTGAACACAAGCTGCACAACTGCTTGGTGGTAATGTTGTTGTCCTGACAAATCCATTTCTATGAGAGTAATGCATTTTTTCTTGGTTTGATTTTCAGATATGTGCCCAGAGCGTAATTACATTGGTAGTTCTCTGAGCAAGAAAAGTTATGTGGAAGACTTTCCTGACCCACAGACTGTTCTATTCAGTGTTTTAACTGCCGAACCTGATACATTAGAGAGATGGGTTACATACAACACTGCAATTGATAAAGACTCTCCTTTAAATTCGAAGTTCAATAAGCATTTTAAATATAATCGTAAGTATGAAATTATATATTAGAAATAAGAACATCTCATTAATGTTTTTATCCCTTTCTTTTTCTCATCCCCTTAAGTTGTTTCAATGATTTATTGTAAAAAAAACACCAGTTAAGGATGTATATTTGATTTTTGAACCCTATTTTCAATAGTTAGTTTTCATTATTTCAAGTACATTCTCAATTTTCAGGGACAGTTGTTAATTTTCATTGGTGAATTTTAATTTTTATTTAACATCCATCACTTTACAAGTTTCTAAGTATCTCCCAGGATGCCTGCCTTAGTGTTTTGTGTCCACACTTGAGGGCGGGCAGGGAAATTTGTCAGCCAGGTATTCTAAATTCCATGCCAGTAGCTTTCCTCCTATCCCAAGGTGTTGCAGCTTGTGTACAAGTTGCTTGTGTGTCTTTTGACTAATACCTTTGCAAAATCCAGATAACAATATCCGTTGGCTGTACTTGCAGTGACTTTACTCAATTACCCAGGGAACTCAGCAAGTGTCACAGTCCACTCATACATCAGTGCTGAGGGATGATATTTCTGTCAGTGAATTTTTTGGTTCTTTGGGTGACAATTCTCTTTATTAACTTCCCTGCCACTATTCAGGCAGAATAGTTTTTTTTTTTTTTTTTTGATTTTTTTGTCACCCTTCATGAAAATGGGTGTTAGGAACTTTAGTTGACATCATTGATTTCTCATTTGTTTTAGAACTTTTGCGAAACAAAACAAGTGTCTCAGTTGTTAAGTAGGGATGGTGAAATTCCTGCAGGTTCAGCTGCTGAGTTGATGCCAACACTACTCAGTATTTGTCATCTCTCAATTTCCGTGAAATCTACATCTTTTAACATATTATTGTCTTTCTGGTATTGATCAGGCTCCAACTCTGGTTCCTTCATAAATACTTTATTTCTGTGGCAAATCATTCTACTGTTCTCCTCGATTCCATTACAGTGTCTCCATTTGTTTCTCTGAGCATTGTTTTCAATTATTGTATTACGTGTTTTGTATTATATTACTGAAAATATATACACAGATATTTATGAAGATCGCACAACGAAGGATGTGGCAGCCTTTAATTGCACTGTAGCATACATCACTCAGTGTGTTTCATGGAACAAATGTCGTATGGTGTGTCAGTCAATGGGTTCATCTGCTTATCGATGGTTTCATGACGGATGCTGCGAGTGCATTGGACATTCATGCATCAACTACGGAATTAATGAAAACAGGTATTTCAATTTTAATTTTATTTCCTTGGAAATTTAATTAATTTATAGAAAAACTTAAAAAAAACAACTGTTTATATTCCGTGCTATACTGTCCATGTGGACTTGAAGTCTGCCTTTCAGAATGCCAGTTCAATTGCGCTACGTTGTAGTAATTTTTAGGGTGGAGTAAACATTCACATCATGTATAATGTGTGGTCTGTAAAAGGCAATTCTCAGTAGACTGTAGATTTGTATACACCAGAAACATCCCTTTTATGAAAAATATATTTTTTCGGAAAATAGCCTTTAAAAATAGTACATCTACTTTGTAATGCACAAGCGCAGGTGACTCTAGAAGCACATTGAAATAGTTAAGAGATAATGGCTGTCTGTGGAAGTATGCATGGAGTGCAATGGAGTGGATTGGCGACTATAGTGTCATGTGACTAAAGTGGGTCATATTTCTTATAATTTTCAAATTTCTTGTAGTTTTTTTCAAATTTTTAAAACTTTGTTATATTCATGTTATTGAGTGTTATGTTATTGAGATAATATTTATGCAAATTCATTTTTTAAATTACAAATTGTCAAATATGAATTTCTGCATGAATGATTTCAACAATATCACCTAGAATTAAATTTATTTAAACTACCGCAAAAATTATTTATCATTGAAATTATACCAGAAATGATTCACTGTTGTTCTTGGTTTGTGTCAATTTTTCTTCCAAATGGTGTGATGTGTTTGATAGGTTGTGCTGTAACCACTAATGAATCGTTTATTTCAGAAACCCATCAAACGCCAAAATCTAAAACACGCATTAGTGGCGAATTATTGTTCCAAGAGAATAGACACTCGTATAGTGCATATTTATATGAAAAATATTCATTTATCAACTGCTGTAATAAATAAAACTGTTTTGAAATCTGAAATATTGGAATACTTTTTGTCAGTGTTCTTGAAATGAGGAATTTGGCGTTTGACCTGTTTCTGAAATAAATGATTGAACTGAGATCACGTATAAAATGAAATACAAATTAGTGTAATTACAGAAATTGTTGCAACATTTTTTTGCTTATTTTTACGTAAAGAAGTACAATTTTATCAAAGCTACAGGCCATCTAAATATTAAAACAAAATATCCAAATCCAAATGATCATAACTTGTTCTTCCAAAATGATTATTTTTTTTACCCTAAAACATGGAAGTGTCCATTTTGGCATGTCTTCCAAAATTAATTAATTATTTTCCTAAAAGATGGAAGTGCTGTCTTTATAAAGATTTAGTTCAATGAATTTACATTTTTAGTATGTAATTTTCCTATAAGTTAGATTCTATTTGACTCAGAAGTGGGTGTTCAAAATATATTTTTAGCTATATGATACTCACAAGAAATTTCCAGCTGCAAGCTGTATAGGGAGTGGAATATAACATATGTAATGAGTTTGAGTCAATTTTTAAAGCCACCTAAAAGTCAGTTAGTAATATTTTTGTTAATTTAGTCTTACTCTTGTCATATGTTTTGACTGTAATGATCTCGTACAGCACTGATATTTAAACATGTCCATTGGAACCTGAAAATGTTGTCAGACTACTTGTCAGATGACCCTAGGAAAGTTGTGTAATGGTGTTGGCGAGTGTTGTCCCTTTGAACCGGCTGAAGCAAAAATACTCAATCACTGCTCAAAAACCAATCAATGCCAAAATGCTCAAGATCAATTATAGAAACAGTGTCTTTTCTGGAAAATCAGGAAAGTTGGGGAATTTTTAGACAAATCTATAGAAGTCAGGAAACTTTTGAAGGCAATTTTATCAATATTCTTTTGCATGTTTCTCAGAAAATTTGGGGAGTGGATTAATGAACAGTTAGTACACAAGTCTTGTTTTTATTAAATAATCTTTTAAAATTAATGTAAAATACTTGGCAAATTTTCAAATTACAAAGAAAAGAAAAGAGAAATGTGTGAAAAAAAAGTGGAATGTGCTCCAGGATAACTTTGTAACACCTTGAGAAATTTTGTACTTGGAACTCATTATGTGGAATCTACAAACCAATACTGTGGAATTAATGTACTCGTAGGAATGTGTGTGGAAAGGAAGTGACAAGAAAGGTCATGCAACCTGCAATGTACATAATGCAGGCAGAGCATTTGAGTTGGGCAGTGTGGGCAAGCAGAGCTGTTTACTAGATGATAGTGATAAGTACCCAGGAATCGCCAGGTAAGCAGCCAGTAGACTAACATTGTTCTCTAAAACATCCTCTTATTTTCCTAGGTGCCCAAAATGTCCATTGAAAGAGGTTGATGATGAGGACGTAGATGAATATTACAACTCTTTAGACAGTGAAGAACTTCCAGAAGAACAAACTTTGAAATGATTTTGGTCGCAAGAGGAAAAAGGTTGTTGCTTTGATAGAAGTGTAACTATTTATCAATTTTATCAGACAAATATTTTGGAAAACCACCAACAGTCATATCTTACTAGTTCAGATATGAGATTCAATGCAATTATACAATTTTCACTTTTTCTTGAATCCATGAAAATATAAAAATGTCTAAATACTTATTTGTGTATACTGTAAGTTTCAGATTACACAGAGTAACTGGGTGCATAAGTTGCTCACACCTCTGCCATTTGTTTGTTGTGTACAAAATAACTTTTATAGTATGTGGACTGGTCTTCTTAAGACATTTTTACTGATATTTGCAAAATCAATATTTTGGTGTGATAATCATTCCTGCTTTTGTATTTGAAATGTAAAACACCTAGGTTATCGAGAGAATATACTTCTATGGAATTTCTCCCTATACTTCAGAAAATGCAGCTATTAAGAAAATTCTCTATTTTGTATTTTTGTAATTTTTTATATACTTTTGTATTATATTGTGTTCTGACACACAGGATTGTGCCATTTGAGTGCCTCATTAAAGAAGATGAATTAATCTATTGATGGTAAATATTGTACATTGTGTTCTTTACATGTATTACCAAGATGTTTTCTCTTTTTTCTGTACTGTGCCATTTTTACTGTGTATTTTATAGCATTATTATGAAATAATATGTATTGTTAAAGGGTTGTTATGCCCATTTTAAAAAAGATTGTGATAATTAAATATTGTGCATATTTTTTTATTCATTTGCAGTGCAATCGATTACAAATGTTGAGAAACTTGTTTTGTGTTAAGTAAGTCTCATATACATTCATTCTTGAAAAAAAATCCCAATATGTATTGGCAATGGTAAGATGATGGTCCTTTATAAATTTGTAGTGAAATACCTTGGACTTGGTTCTTGGATCTGGTGCTAAACGGACTCTTCTTAATTTAATATATTGAATATCTCTTGAGAGACTGACCAACTTCAAGGTGTTTTTCTTCTTTTAATTTTTTTTGTTTCTTTTTCCCCTTGATTTCATGTGATACTTTGATAACCAGGCACATGCAGTGCAAGTATTTTCAATTTCCTTTGCCAAATATGGAGTAAGTGCAGAATCTTAAATGAACATGCATACGTTTGGTGTTACACTACAAAAGCAAAAGATACGTAAAATAATCAGTGGTGCACCGAGGGAGGTGTGTAAAATATCAAAAGTCGACTGGACACATTGGCTGCCTTAATATTTTCTTACAAAGAATTGTTCGTCAAAGATCAATATAAAGTGTATTCTTATTTGTTGACATATAGTTAACATTTATAAAGTTAACAATTGATATATTGAATGACTTTCGTTAGTATGGAAAATTAGTGAAAGCTATATTTTTGAATGTGTGTCATTGACTTGGAGGGGTGGGGGGACCAAAGACCCCTGAGCCTCCCCCTCTCACAAATGGGTGCGCCACAAAGTAATTACTGACATGTGCCAAATATGCATATTTTGAATTTTTCTGTCACATTTATTGTAAATTAAGTAGAATTTACTTGTGCTTTAGCTAGAAAAATCTCTTTAGGTTATGGCACTATGTTATATGCTGTTACTGTTAAGTTGATAGATTCTGAGAACCTAGAGCTTTTGTATAAGGCTGACTGTCAAACATATCAGATATGGAACATTTTCAAATATGTATAGTATAGTGTGTATAGTATTACAAAATAAATAATTAAATTGAAAAAAAAAAAAAAAAATATTTTTGCTAATGTTCTTAAACATTTTTAGTGTGAATTTGTAATTTTTTTTCTTTTATAAGTTTAGTCAGCTCTGAAATTATGATGTGATGTTAACAAGATATGTACATGAATTAAAGTTTATGGATATCAGCAACCTTTGAAGAGAAGGCTTCTTTACACTAGATCTGTTAAAGAGGTTTGATCAAATTGTGTAATGTGAAAATATATAATATTTGTTTAATTGTGTAATATAATGTGAATAGTAAAGGTACCCGCTGTCATTTCCTAAGGGATGGTCAAAGATAAGGCAAAGAAGTGCAAAGTAAAAGAATTCAATTTCTCTTTTTTTTTTTTTGTTGCCAACTTCACTGTTTGTATTTCCAATGTGTAATGGGATTATTTGGGCTTATCTATTATCGAAACAGAGAAAATAATCTAGTTTGTTATTAAAGAAGGTTAAATTAGTTTTTAAAAATTATGTGAAATTTGGGTATTTTGTAAAATTGTGTAATTTTCCCCCAAATTTAGTTGTTTTTTTTTTGTATTTTTTTGTATTTTTGAGGCTACTAAACTTTTTCTGAAGGGTGAGCAAATTGTTGCACAAGAAAAATATAAAAGAACTAATTTGGGGGAGGCAACTTCATGGAAATGATTTCCAATAAGTTTTATTTTGTCCCATTAGCGATCTTGATACAATTACATTTCAGATCGAATCAAGCCAGGGCTGGATATAGAAAAGTTCAGGGAGGGAGGACGACTTTGTTTGGACCTCCCCCATTATTAAATGTGTTCAAGAAAAAAAACTTTTAAAAAGTGAATTCCTTCATAAAATACCTTCCATTCTGGCTTAATGGGATTATTCAGAATGTGACAAATTTAATTTGTGATACTTGTTTTGAACAGAATAAAATTACCGACCAAAAAAAGTGCATGCCTCCCTTGCCTTTATCCCTGGGATCCTCTACTGTTTCAGGCATCTCTTATATTACTGTTGAAATAAGACTACAAAGTTGAGAGTTGTCATAAAAAAAAATCATGCCAATTAACTGCAAGCTGGAGCATGAATGACTAGTGTTTTAATATAGTTTTCTATTTCCTTTGGTCAAACTAGCTACTCGGACTTGCCAGCACCATTTATCACCACCCAAAGTACTTTCTTTTTAAAAAAAAGATTTTCTTAATTTTTTGGTTTTCTAATAGAATGGATATATTATTTTATGAATATTAAATAACAGTAAAATGTCGCCCTAAATGGCAATTTACCTTTAAAAATTTGGAGCCTTTTCAGTTGCTTAGCTCTTTTTCACACATGATTTTTCAGTTTTCGAAAAACTTCAACTCACAAATACGATAGTGTTTACAAATTGTTGGAAATGTGCAATTTAACGGCGTGAGATTTTTAGAAATATTACTTTTGTGTAATTTTTTAAGAAAAAATACCCCCAAAAGAACTTTACATCATATTAAAGTGTTCAATTAGCACGATCTGTTCGAAAATTTTGAAGTTTTCGAGAAAATTTGTATGACAATATTTAAGGCACATGTACTCATAAATGTAATAATGTGAACAAATCGCCGCTAATGTGAATATTAACAACGTAAGAAAAGTCAAAAAATTGCATTGTAATTTCTGAAAAAAACAGAATATAGCAAACCGATGTTTATATCATCCAATAGAGTACACTTAGCACTATCCCTACCAAAAGTTTAAAGAAAAAAATTGGAGCCGTTTTTGAGAAAACCTTGTTTTTGTTATTTTTTAAAATAGCAGTAAAATAACTCTAATCGAGCTAGATCGTCCGGGGAATATCCATTTTGGAAAACAGTGTACGTGTGGTTTAGGAACTAGTGTTCACAGACAGACGGCCGGCGGACGTTTTGAAAAAAACACTTTTTCTGTATCAGGGCGCTCCAAAACGTGTATATTCGTTCAAATCTCGAAATCGGTTTTCCGCAGCCGGGATTATGAGAAATGGGGACTAAGCCTCAACGTAGAAGAATCTGTATACTGGACTCTAGGCAATACACATTACGTATTGACTATGGAAACTGGAGAAATAATAAGAACAACAGAGGACAACAAGTGTTTGGGAACAACGATAGGGAAACAGGGTTTTTATGGAAAGGAATGTCAAATGCGACTCATTAACGGAATAAAAAAATTAGGAGCTCTGAATCCAGTGATTTGGGATCTAAATATAAGCAAGAAAACGAAAATTAGAATATATAAATATATGATTGAGAGTGTTACATTGTACGGAGCAGAAATATGGCAGCTTCCAGAGCAACAGAAAAGAAAATTGAGAGTCCTGGAAATGGATTTCTTCAGAAGAGCTGCAGCAATATATAGAAGGGAAAGAATTAGAAGTGAACGGGTTAAAGAAATAATGAATTTACCACATGATATTATAAAGGAAATTGAAAAGAAACAACTCACTTGGTGTGGACATGTACAGCAAATAGACGAGAAAAGACTCCCCAAAATATCATTAGAATGACAACCAAGTGAAAGGAGAAAACGAGGCACACCAAGACCAGGATGGAACGACCTGATCAGAAAGATAATAGAGAAGTGGAAATTACCTCCTGATTCCTGGAAGAACAGAGAAGACAGGAGAAAAAAAATAGACGCCGGAAGACCGAAGGAGCGGTCCCTTTCACTCTCAATGTTGCTTTGAAGCAACATGGTTTTTGATTGTTCTTAGCGCACTCTTGATTCATTACATTAGAGATTTCATTGACATATTGCATATTTTTATTATAAAATATTACTTACGCTTTTTTTTCAGGGCGAAAGTGTCAATGATGGTCTAAGCGAGGAAAGCATGCCTAAGAAAGTGAAACTAGTGTTGCTAAAAAAACAGCACGTACTTTCTCGCCTTACTTACGTAAATTTCTATCTTAATAATTGTAGTTGTAAAAAGATGTCGAAATTTGGAATTTTTGCAATTTTCAAAAAATCAGAGTTTTCAATGACCACGAGACCTACACCATTCTATTACACTTCTGAATTTGTGACTACTACTAAAATTGTTTTCGTGATTTTCAGACTAAATGAAAGTTCAATTGTATGATTTTATCGAGTTATTTTTTTTAATAAATTACGAATTTTACATTTTTATGCACTTGCGTGCAATCACCTACCAACTACTCTTTAAACCCCAATGTTGCTGAGAGCAACATGTAGAATTTTCTAAAATTTGAGAACATATTTAAAAAAAGGCGTTTCTTGCTTTAAATTATTCAATTATAACTCAGAATTAAGCTTTAAAAAATTCATTTTTAAACAGTAATTTGGGATTGAAAGGGCAAGAAGAAGAAGAAGAGCAAAACTTTGTTGTGTCTTTTTCGCAATAACAAATCTTAGCTATCTTTTGGGCATTGAGCTTGTATTCTGTATTTGCCTGTGTATAAGACGAATCCCTTTTTTTAAGAAGGATTTCATTCTTTAATGTTAAATTTTATATTTGATTTATAGGGAAGAAATGGGAATTTATTTTGCATAAGTAAATGAGTTTTTTCAATACAATAAACATGTAGTTTTACAGCTAAGTCAGTGATTTAAAAAGATGAATATTTAAAGATTACATGAAAAAGATAAATATAACCGGTACCTAACAGTATCTACTACTTGTTGCTATACCAATATTACAAGTTTGCTTATAGTAAATTCTTGCTTACTCTGTATTAGGATACACGTCAGTCCTGGTCGGAGTCACTATCATTTGAAGAATCTGAGCTGTTTTCAAATAATTAAATCATCAGCTCCATCCAAAAATTGCATTTCTTGCAACACAACAATTTTGGAGTCAACATTATTCCAGGAAGTTTTGACCCATTCACAGGCCTGATTTATGGATATATGGATACTGGATATATTTCTATTCAGTTTTCTCCTTGCTGTCATTTCTTGTCCTGGTAACATTTATTCCATTCCTCCCACATATATGCTTTGAAATGTTTGTTTATCTGTCATATGTTATATAGTACGTTGCGTGTCCGCAATTGACACGTGAGTCCTGCCGAAAAAATCTGCAACTTCTCTTGCAAATAAAAAAATGGAGGCACGGAGGAATTTTGTACCATTTACAAAGAAGGCCAGAGCAACAGTATGGTGTGTTTTTTCGTCTTTAATTTGTAATAACCCCAGTGGCGGCTCCTTGGTGTAGGTAAGGTAGGCACTGCCTACTCTGATGAATACGAGTATGTACTACTTTAAGACATTTAAAATAATAATAATAACAATAATAACAATAATAATAATAATAATAATAATAATAATAATAATAATAATAATAATAATAATAAAATGACTTACAATTTTATTAAGATGCAAGTATTATTCACTTGGAAATGTATAATGAACATTTCATTATCGTGACATGAACCATATTTCCATTTCAAGCGTTTTCTTACAGCCCGTGCGCCATTCGCTCAGACTTGTCTCTTGTCGCTGAGTGTTCTGAGAAAGGGTCCTGTACTGAGCATACAGCAGTAGCATGCTGTGTCTATACTTGAAGCATGCGCGTTGTGCGTAGGCCAGCGATTTCGCTTGCTGCCTTACCCGCAAGGAATACTTCAATTTCCATTCACATGCAAGCCATGTAGGGCGTATGTTTATTGTTTCGTTCGCGAATTACTTGATTTTTTGTAATTGACGAATATTGAAGAATGGTCGACCTACTCCTATATCGAGTACGGTTATACATCGGGCTGACGAGAAAAAAAGCAAGAAAATTCAATCCGTAGTTTGATTCACACAAATGGCTAAGAGGTAGTGAAGTTAAAGTTAGGTTTTATTGTTGGCCATGTCTTTTATCGTCGTTAATTAAGGAGAGTATTTAGAATAGGGATATATATTTTGACAAGAAAAAATTATCAAAAGCTATACAAAAACATGAAATGTCAAAAGATTACAAATGTAATTCAGTGAATCTTAAACGTCTGAAAGAAAATTGAATCCGATTTCTGAATTATTGTCACAGGGAACACAAACTCGTAATACTTTTTAGAATTTGAATATCTTGAAATAGTCTGCGTGTGCTTCAAGGAAAAAATGCATTGGACTGTAATGATATCAATGAGGCAATTGTTTTGAATAAATTGAATAAAATTACAACTACAAAAAAATGGATTGAGTTGAGGCGTAGCTACTTTGCCTCCTCCTCGGGATCCGCCGCTGTTCCGTAATCTGTTTTGCCTACCACGAGCATTTGTTCACGAGCCGCCACTGAAGCAGCCGGATAAAGACATTCGTTTCTCACACATAGTGAACAGAAACTAAGTAACTTTATTTGAAATAAGAAGGAATTCGATACCTGAACACTAATTCAGGAAATGCGCTTGCGCAGGTCGTGCGGAGAGGGAGAAACAGTCATCTCAGACGCAACGGATACTGAAACTGATTGTCGACGCATTGTCAGCAGAGAAAACCAAGTCTTATGATATTGAATTACGATATTCTATGAATTTTTACAATTATTTAGACAGTTGAATAGTATTATGACAGTAACTGTTTACAATCATTTGATTCTTGTAATGCTATATACTAAACATTAAAACAGTTACAAAAAATTCTCATCCGTTGTACAAGACGAGTTACTGAAGGGAAAAAAATCGGCTTATACACAAGCAAATACAGTTGTTAAAATAATAATAATAATAATAATAATAATAATAATAATAATAATAATAATAATAATAAAACAGTCTTTATTTGTAGCGAGGAGTACTTATAGGAGTAATCACCGTTAAATTGTGTCTTGTCTCGTAACCAGTGTCGCAAGACGTACCAGGATGAAGATAACATGTACCAGGAATAAGACACACTGTTACGTTTAAATACCAGGATTTTAAGTACATGGTTATGGATGATATACGATTTAAGATTCGTTTAATATTTTTTATTCAATAATTTAAATCTGACACCAATATTACATATTGTGGCGTCATACGGGTGTAATCGAACACAGACCAGAATGGTTTGTAAAACAGTAGATTTATTAACAATGTAGACTGTAGTCTCAATTTAACAACTACCCTGCTCACAATAAACCAAATAAATAGACCCACTACAAGGAGAGAGAATTTAAGAACGGCTACCACACCGCAACATACCACCGATGTTCCCTGTATGAAGCCGCTCTTCTTTGAGACCATCTACGCGTCTCGCAAGTCACGACAATGAATTGCCGGTCCCTCGCCCTAGTGCACCTACACGCACAGACACGCGCTTCACCTGTCGCCGACGCCGCTAGCACAAGAAGATTGGGGCATTGTTCTCCTGGCCTTATATAGGCCCTTTGGCTCTACCCGCCGCCCCCATTGCCTCCTCCTCAAAGCCGCTCTGGGCCCGCTACGTCCACGGAAAGTCCCAGTGCGTCATCACTCCGCCCTTTATTTAACATCCGGCGGTTTGAGCGTGGCACGACGCTACAATATCTATGATATTGGAGAAATCACTGCCCCAAAAGCATTAAAGTTGACATAGGATGTTTTGTTCTACTGCATGTTATAGTAAGAAAGAATAGAACGTCTAGTCTTCCATTTAGTCTAGATATAAAATGAATCGATATCAAGTTAAGTTTATCGAATTTCCCGAATGTGTGTTAATAACAAAAGTTATAATATGAACAATGTAAGAATTTAAATCAATTGTCATTGGTATCAGACATTTTAGTGATAGTACCAGGATTTTTGAAGGCTGGTTCTGGGATATACATTTAACTATCTTGCAACGCTCGTCGCAACGTTGCAGTCAGTCATTGCCTTTTATCCCTTCGGCCGGGCGCTCGCCGCCGTTAGTAACCGGGATTCCCATATGGTCAGCCATCCATGAATCAGTGGCGTCTCGAGTTGCTTGACTTCCGTGACTTCACGGAGCGTAAATAAGCAATTCAGTTAAAGACGCCGGCTATTCACTATCAGGAGGAGACTTCTAGCAGCCGGTTGCTCTGATGTGTAGATTTCCGTGCGTTCTCCTATCAATACCAGGCGAATGCCGGGCATTACCTTAACGGGCCATGGGCCGCACGCGATCTTTCCCTCCTGTATTCCACACGCACTACACTATCACACATGTCGGGGGCTTATCCCGTCTAAGCCGATGCCCCGCTGGAGAGATACATGGAGGGGAAACCCCCACAAGCGTCGGATCTCACATTCCTACAGGGGATAAACATCACTACCTTCCGGAATATAAATGCACTACTAGGAACTAAGAGCGGTAGCAGTTGACGCGCCTGGTAATCCGAATCAATCGCCTTAAAAAAAATGCTTTAATGAATCTCTAAAAGAAAATATCAATTCATCGAAACATGTGTCATAATGAACCTCACAACATCGTAAGGATGACTTATTAAATCACACAGCACATGATCATAAATAAATAATTTTAAATTATTAATAATTGCCTAGAACAATTAAACGTTAAGATTGGTATTTAAACTCAAGAATTTCAACATTAAATTACACGAAATTAAGCCAATCACAAGGGCATTCGCATAAGGGCAAATATAAGGGTAGGGAGTCAAACAAACGCTCCGTGATGGGACGACTACAAACTGGTGACCGTCACCAGTATTTCGCTAAAATCTTGAGAAGTAGCTAAAAATAAATTTAAACTTATTCCTCGTTTATAGGATCTCAAAAACATTAGAAAAAGTGTGTTTTTTTAAATTTATAAGTTCATTGTGTTTCGATCACACCCCGTAAAAGAAAAATGTGAAGGTTAAAGTAGAACGGAGAAACACCGAAAATACTTATCACGAGTCCGGTATAAATTTGATTTGTTAAAAATGTGGATCGTGCCTGAAATGTATGGCACCGCTGCACTAAGGCAAAAAATAGTTTTCCTACTTTCAATTGGGGCAATCCAGTGTGTCATCGCTCGTCCTTTTTTGCAATGTGCGGAGTGACGATAGTGGGAGTTTTACATCGGTTACACAAGCATATTCATGAATTTCTCATCACATAATACTTGGCAATTGCACAACAACAAAAGGAATGTACTATATCAGGAATTTTCCGTGATCGGAAAAGCAAATCTAATCTCATAAATCCAGTTAATACAGTTGATTAACGATATAATGAATTTTAATATGGAGAACTTATAATTTTAGTAAGTCAAAGTCACTTGTGCTGTTACACTTCAATTATAAATAAACACTGGGTGATTCGGTTTTTCGTGAATTTCCTTCCACATCCTTTTTAGTCCGGTCCATTGGCGCTCAAAAGAGCCCGATCCCAAAAAAATTCCGGAAGTTTTTTCTCAATGGTTCTATTTGTTTTTCAGGATGCTGTATTCGAAAATGATGTTTGACACCTTAAAAAAGGTCAGCTTCACAGAGGAAATTGCTCAAACCCTTAAAATATTGCTGTTTTTAGTTTTTCGCTTACATCTTACAACTATGGGTTTTATCCAAACAATTGTTACTTACAAAATTAAAGGCGATAAAATTTCCTACAAGAGGCATGTACACTGCTGTTCGTGACAACTGCAACACCCCGAAGGAATGGTAGGAATCACGTAAAAATCAGGGGACGTTTACAATAGTGTATCCATAAGAAGTGATTACATTTCTTAGAGATGGTGTGCATTTTGGTCTATCAGCGCCATCTTTTGTGTGACAGGTAAGGCCAGTGTTTCGCTACATCTAGACGTTGTAGATCCGTCAAACAACGTGGAAACGTACAAGCAGGAGCCGTTATGCCTATTTGACGCCAAAAGGCGCACTATCGGCATCGAGTAAGTTCGAACGGGGCAGAATGATCGGTCTCCAGGAAGCAGTTTTGCCGTTCCGTGACATTGCGGCTCGAACAGGGCGTGCTGCTACGACAGCGTGTGGAACCAGTGGATAGAGGAGGGTCGTACACAGCGACGAGCGGGTACAGGACCACACAATGTGACCTCCCGCATGAGATGACCGCCATCTTATCCGCATGACCATAAACGACAAAACGACGTTGTCCAGTGTTGGCCCGACTTTGGAGCACTGCAACGGATGTGGTCATGTCTGCATCGACGATTCGACGCCGCCTGCTGAGGGCTAGACTGGTGGAAGGCATACCACTGCGTCGGATTACTTTGTCTAAAAATCACCAAGCCTCAGACAGCAATGGGCAAGTGAAAGTGTTCACTGGTGTGCTGAGTGTCAAAATGTGGTATTTTCGGATTAGTCCCGCTTCAGTTTGTGGTACAGCGATGGTCGCGTACGTGTTCGACCACGGTGATCGCAATCTGCCAGCCGGCATTGTTCCGCGCCATAGAGGACAAACGCCAAGTGTGAAGGTTTAGGGCGCCATAGGCTACAACATGTAATTTTGCCTCATACGTATTGAGGGCAATCTGAACAGCAATCGCTACATCAGGGAGGTTTTAGAGCTCGAGTTCGAGGACCCTCTTGCAATCAGCTCCACATGCCATATTTCAGCCGAACAATACCCAACCGCATGTGGCGAGGAATGTGCAAGCTTTCTGCGAATAACGACGGGTACCACTGCTTCCCTGGTCTGCACGTTCGCCTAACATGTCGCCCATCGAACATGTCTGGGATATGAATCGTCGGCAATTTGTTCGTTCTGATCCTCCTGCAGCCACTCTGTGGTCACGTATGAAAACAGCGTGGCAGCGTGGCAGATCCCCAGCAGCATATCCGGGCTCTCTTTGAATCCATGCCACGACGTCTAAAGGCTGTAATGGCAGCGCATGGCTCCACACCGTATTAAATACTCAAGGTCAAAATGCAGGTACAGTTCCATAATTCTAATCACTTGTATATTCTGATATTCCTAATACGTGAAATGCATGTTTTATTTATTTATTTATTTATTTATTTATTTATTTATTTATTTATTTATTTATTTATTTATTTATTTATTTATTTATTTATTTATTTATTTATTTATTTATTTATTTATTTATTTATTTATTTATTTATTTATTTATTTATTTATTTATTTATTTATTTATTTATTTATTTATTTATTTATTTATTTATTTATTTATTTATTTATTTATTTATTTATTTATTTATTTATTTATTTATTTATTTATTTATTTATTTATTTATTTATTTATTTATTTATTTATTTATTTATTTATTTATTTATTTATTTATTTATTTATTTATTTATTTATTTATTTATTTATTTATTTATTTATTTATTTATTTATTTATTTATTTATTTATTTACTTATTTATTTATTTATTTACTTATTTATTTATTTATTTATTTATTTACGTCAAAAAATGGGTGTGATGTACTATTAAGAAGTTAATTTGAGTTACTTTTATGTCCAGAAGCAAAACAAGGGACGATCTCAGCATTTGCTCAAGGATCGGTGAAACTGGACAAAAACCTGATCGAGATGGGGGTCATTGACGCAGGAGCTAAAGTACAATACTTGTTACAGGTTCTTTAGAATTATACAATCCAAATGGTATATAATACATTAAATGTTATAATTAAAATTAATATTACTTTCCTTTTGGATGCTCAGTATAGTCTCTAATTGTATACAAACAGTTGTTCACCAGAAAATATTTTACTTGGGACAAACGTTTGTATCGAGTTTAATCTTTTAATGTCATCTGGCAAGGTTTTGTAAAATAATGTACATCTATTGTGTGTGAATTTTTTGTAGTGAGCTGTCGATACTGTCGCCTGATAAATATGAAGTGTTGAAGTTATAGATATCAGCGTTTGGTGAAAATATATTTCCGTCCTTAAGTCATTTTTAACAAAAACCACTGATTCATATATCAAGAGACAAGGTAATGGTAAGATACGTAGATTAATAAATAGAGGCTTACAAGAATCACGTGGGTGGGATTTGCTTATTATTCGTACAATCCTTTTTTGTAAACTAAAAGTCTGGGAGCTATAAGATGTATTTCTCCAGAATATTATGCCATATCTCAGGCGAGAATGAACATTCGCGAAATATACACAACGATCAGTATGGAGGGTGACTAAATTTGAAAGAATTTTGAAAGCGTGGCATAAAGAACTTAATTTAGTTTTCAATTCATTTAAATGGACGTTCCATTTAAGTTTTGACTGAATTGAAAGACCAAAAAATTTCGTCACCTTAACATCTTCCGTTTCTAATCGTCGCGGACATATCGTTTACGTATAGTGGGAAGAGAATGGGGCCTAAAATCGATCCCTGTGGGACTCCACATGCAATTGGCAAAGAATAGGAAAGGTGTGTACATAATGTTCTATTATTCCAGTAAGGTGTTCTGAGATCGTTTTTTAAGGAACGAACATAACCAATCTAGAGCAACACCACGAATTCCATATGAAGATAATTTTGAAAGTAAAATGTTATGATCAATGGAGTCAAAATCTTCTGAAAAATCTAAAAATATTCCAAAAGGCGCTTTGTTTTGATCCATGATATACATTCTGTAATTACTTCTTCTAACACGGGGTGTAGTCCATGTTAGAATAATCCATGTTTTGTGGGTTCTTGATTCCGAATAATCGATTGACGGCAAAACGTCCCCGATCGGTATGAACAAATTCGAGGCATTGGGAGTTTCAAACGAATATTTTTTTATTTTTGAAGGAACTTTTCACGAAACCTCAAAAACTTTTCTAAAATTTTCTCAAAAACGGCTCCAATTTTTTTTATTAAACTTTGTCCTCGGATAGCGTAAAGGTCGCAGAGGTGCCCTTCTTCATCCCATGCCACAGGAAGCTAGCTGCGGAACAACAAATAAGATCTGCAACAACACCAGACGACAAGCTGGAGCCCCTGCCTAGATCTCGAATAGATTTATGTATTATAAAAAATATATGTATATACAATAGTCATACAGAAGTAAGAATTTACACTAAGCCAGACGGCAATTGAAATGTGTATATGTAAGTATGTATGTATGTATGTATGTATGTATGTATGTATGTATGTATGTATATATATATATATATATATATATATATATATATATATATATATATATATATATATATTAGATTAAGAAATAAATATTTGTGTTAAAAGAGAATGCTACAGGTCTCATGTTCGCTGAAATACCTAATTTTTCGAAAATTGCAAAAGTGCAATTTTCCCCCGTCTTATTACAACTACAATATTGAAGATAGAGATTTTTTCCTTAATGAAATCTATTCTTTAAAGACGTCTTGAAACAAAGTCGTGTTCCATTTTCGAAAATAATAGTAGTTTTCGTGTAATTTTGGGTGCAACTTAAGGGATTTTTGTATTTTTAAACAGCTTTTTTCTAAAAACCCGTTCCAAATTTTTATCCATATGTATCAAGGGACGGAAAAATAAGGCGCTAGTCCAATTTTCGGCGATCTCTCCGTATTTTCGCAATAAGTTAATATTTCAAAACTACAAAACTAAAAAAGGTCATGTTCAATGTTTTGGAAAAACGAGTAGATTTCTTGTAATTTGTGTCTGAAATGTTTGCATTTTCTAAAATAAATATTATTTCAAAAAACACACCAATTTTTTTCAATACATTTCCTTCTTATATGCAACAACGGACGGTAAAAAATATAGCGCTAGTCCTATTTTCGGCAAACTTTCCGTATTTTCGAAAATTGCAAAAATTGCGTGTTGTTTTGAGACAATTACACTTTTAAGCGTCAGTCCGGGTTTACCTTACGGTGCTTGTGTAGTGTAGTGACTGCGAGCTAGCTTGGAGGACCTGAGTTCGAGTTTTGGTGCGGAAAGTAATTTTTGCTCATAGAAACACACTTGTATGTATATGTAGTAGTATAGAGAAGCATAGTGTAGTAGTATAGAGAAGCAGTCAGAAATAATGCGAAAAAACATGTGCTGTTGTAGCATCATTAGTTTGATTAAGTTGTTTCATCGAATAGCGCAAAGGAAACTTAAGAGAATAGTGCAGATCTCATTTTATAGTTTGATCCCCGATATCTCGAAAATTTCAGAAGACCATTTTTTTCCGCGTCTTTCTACAAATACAATATTGAAGATAGAGATAGTTTCCTTAATGAAATCTGTTTTTCGAAAACAAATAAAGTCATATATAATTTGTCAAAAATGGAAGCAATTTTTGCTTAATTTTGCTTGGAATATAGGCGATTTTTAAACAATTAATGTCTCAAATCCTAATTTTTTCTTTACATTTTCTCCTATCTGACAAAAGACAAGATTAGTGACGTTAGTCTTATTTTCGAATATTGCAAAATTTTAACATTTAAAAACTACAAAATTGAAGACGATTTTACCTGAAACAATATGTTTTAAAAAATGAACTCTTTATAAAAAGTCATGTACAATTTCTTTAAAAAAAGAATAATTTTCGCGTAATTTCTGCTTGAAATTAATGCAATAAACAATATTTTCTCCAAAAAGCGCAGCGAATATTTTCTTTAACATTTCTCCATGTATCAAAAGACGGTAAAAAAGGTGGTGCCAGTCTGATTTTCGGAGAACTCTGTTTTTTTCAAAAGATGGTTAATATTAACATAAACAATACAAACCTCATGATAGAGATTTTTGCCTTGAACAAAATTTGTTCTAAAAAATCAGCTCTTTACGAATGATCATGTAATTTTTTTGAAAAAAAAATAGGTTTCGCGAAATTTCTGCTTGAAATTAATACAATTAAAAACATCTTCTCAAAAACTGCTCAAAATTTAGTCTTTAAAATTTTTCTACGAATATGACAAGGTACGCTTAAAAGAATGGCGCACGGGTTTAACTGCCGTTCATTTTTCAAAGTATTCGAAAGTTGCTTATTGGAAATAAGGAGCAAGACTCTTAATTTATACGTCGACCCAAATTTGTAAGTCTGGGCGGCTGCCTGGTAAGGCACACGGAGAGTTAACTCGGTGGACCTAAGTTTGGGTCTCGGTGTAGAAAAGAAATTGCTGGTTGAAAAACCACTTTTATATGCCGATGTAGTAAAATATTGCGGAGCCGTTACAAATAAAACAAGAAAGCTGTCCAAGCACCACTAGTTTAATTACCTCACGTAAAATTTCAGCAATACCGAGGAATAACCTTAATTAAGTTTTCGATTGACGTGTAATTTGTTTCACGCCTTTTTCTGCTGTGGAATATCTGAAATCGTTTTGAATAGGAATCCCACCTTCATTGCAGGTAGTGGAGGTCTGCAACAGTCCAGCCGCGCTCGTATTATTAAATACTCGAGAATGCTCCTGCTAGAAATAATTAAGAAGGCAGTAAGATGCCGCCCTTGTTTCTTCGTTCCGGCTGAGGTGGTTCAGGGCGTTAACTGATGTCGCTGCAGTGCCTATGACCAGGAGGGGACCGGGAAAGTTTTCGAAAGTGTACAGAGGCAGTATCTCCGACACCGGCTACATACTATAGGCCGAGATCTGCCCCTGTACGGAGGAGAATTCTAGCGGCCGGCTGCTCTGATCTGTACTTTTCCGTAGTCCGTTCAATATCAGGCAAATGCCGTTTCAGTACCATAATAAATGGGCCACGGACCACACGCGACCTTTCCTTCCTCTTCCTTGTCCTATCATCACGCCTTAACCACATTTACATGCACTACACTAGTACACATGTTGGGAGACCTGACGAGATCTTAGAGCTAGTGTCCTCTGGGACGGTGCCACGCTGGTGGAAGATACCTGGATGCAAAAACGTTGCAAGTTGACGTGTAGGTCGGCGCCCGATCTAGCGGGGGAAGAAAACCGTCTCCTCCCGTGGTAAAAAAATATGCACATTTACGGAATCAGTGGCCATATCATATCTCTCGGAAACACGAAAGAATCAATCAATCGCTTCTTCGTCGTTTATGAGGTAACGCTTTCCGCTCATAGATAAAGTGACCCTTTATCGTTATGTGTAATGAATTTCTATTTAGTGCATTCGCTTGAGCAGCAAATTTATAACGCGATGATCGCGTGGATGGCGGGTCGTGGGTGCCTGAACAATGAATCGGACGGCGGGGGCGATGGTGGGGGCGCCCATAGAACGAAGGTAGGAGCGGGCGCGGCGGGGGGAGGCGACGCTGGACCGGAAGGATGCAGCATCCGTGGGGGTCGCGTGGAGTGAGCGGCGGTGGCGGCCGCGGCGGTGGCGCCAACTGGCCAGAAGGCCGGACGCCTGCATCCGGAACGCTGCCCCGAGCGCCGAGCGCCGTCCGCCCACGTGCCCACCATGGACGCCGTCCGCGCGATGGCTCTATGCACAGCCCTGCTGGCGAACTGCGCTTTTCGCCCAGTTGCTTCTTTTTCCGGTAAGAACGTCTGCCCAGCCAAACGAACTCCTGGAGATCTCCAGAACGGGGTAAGCTTACCGATGTCGAGGAGGTGGTCTCTTACTCTGAAAATCACTCACCTGCTTGCCGGGGAAAGGGAGAAATTGGAAGAAATTATGGAACATTTCCCATACAAATGGTCGTAGTTACCTCTGTTCTGTTAACACTTCAACGAAACCTTCGCCTCCTTGTATTATACGAGCTAGTACTTTCCTTTTATTTTTCACTGAACCCTCTACACATTTTTCAACTATTGTAGTACTTCTTCATCCTCCGTGTCTATGTAAAACTGATAAAACTGCACTTGAGTTAACTAATAATGTTGCTGATGTTCTTCGAAAACAATGTCCTATGTACATTGCAGGATTTGGTAAACCAAGAAAGTGGGGGATTTTCATTGGTCTTCCTCCAATAGGGATGATTCCCACTCTTTGTATAGAACATTTACCCTTTCCATGCCTAATGAATAGATTTCGTGAGTTATATTTTCTGATATCAATCCCACGTAATACTTCCTAAAACTGTAAATCTTAATTATCTCATTAATAACAGTGAACACCCATCTCTGATTATTTTTCGTATGAGGGTTAGTAATAATTAATTTAGAACCAATATCTACCACATCATCTATGGAATATAACTCCTCTCAGCCACACCCGCCAGCAATACCCATGATGGCTGCAACTTTTATCAAAATTTATTTCTCATCCGATTCTTCCTTCAAAAACTTGTTTGTGTCAGGTCTAGTTAATAACTTTGATTTAGTAGTCTGATAGACAACTGATTGCTTCTTTGAAAAATACTGTTAACTTAACAAATTGTGATACATCTATCGGATTACCGTTCGTTCATTATTATCGTATTACTGTTCACCAATAGCATGGATTTTAGCATAGAGTACTTTGATCACAGTGAGGATCATACCATTTCCTTGGACTGAAAACAAATATTATGATTAGATGAAAATTGAAATTGTTTGTCGCAAACCAACGATAGAAACACTGAGTCTAACATATATACTAACATTAACTTTTTCAACTTTACTTTCGAATTTCCATAGACAAAATACACTGTATTCCTTTCTATAGCACTTACCTGATTTACTGGAAATCATCTGACCAATAGCCTCGCGTATTTCTTCCAAAATCTCTTTCTCAAACTCTTGCACATTTCCACCTTCAATTGCAGCTCAATTAATGAATTGCTTCAATATTCTTCCATCCAAGACCTACTATTCCTCCTTGATCATATCAGAGCATTCTTTATTCGCAATGAAGCGGCGTGGATAATACACCGCTAATAATATCCCATCCCTTATTTCAGAACACATAATGGAATCTAGTATAAAATAAAACGTGTTAGTCACATAGACGGCAGTGTTACATCACTCGTTTTGAAATTTCACTCGAGGCTCCTCTCGTCGCCTCGGCTGGAAAATCACACTTAAATTACTTTTACTTTATCGGTATAATTGCATTCTGATGCTGCAATAATTGACGCCAGTATAAAAGATTAATACCATATTTGATCACATCTGAATCGAATGTGATAGGCTGATTTTCCTCAGCTGTAAGTAGCATAAGATGTTTCACCAAAATTTATGAATTCATATTGTTCATTTATAACACACAATAGAAATGACACCGAAAAAGACTGCCTCAACCTTCCCTTTGTAAATTCATTAGTATTGTTTTGTCTCAGAGTTCTGAGAGTTTGTAATATATTGATAGAAGCACGTTTGTATATTCTCTCGAGCACAAACCTCGTCCAATTGCAACATGTTTACTCCCTCGTATCTTATACGTAGTTATAGAAATTTATTTATTATTGCTGGAAAAAAGGTATGACTATCCGACGGAAAAATAATTTTTGTGGTACAGGTAGATTTTCGGAGGCCAAAAACTATTTTCGGGGGCAATGGTCTAGGTAGATTTTCGCACGCCACCGCAGCAGAAAGTTCAAAACTGCGATAGATAATCGCAAAATCGGTAGTGTTAGATCGAATATATAGAGTTGCTCATTACATTATAAATTATATTTCACCCACAAACAAATTATCGTGCATTATATGCCACCAAGTTCCTCAATCCTTGACCCTTATCTGAAAGTGAATTCATAAAATGTTCGTCCGTAAAGAACATGAAGTGGAACAGGCAACAACGCAGATCGAATAGCCCGTGAAATACAATCGAAACAGGTTGCTTGCGTTCTGTGTTGCTGCCATTACATATAGTTTACGAACGAAAATTGTACTAATTTATTTTCACATTGACCTACTCCGTACTTACATAAAAAGATAAGATATTGTAATGCTGTTGCGATTTTCGGCAGGAAAAACTAGTATTGTGGGTCCCTGACACCGAAAAAGTGGATAATTCTTGGACTTTATGTAGTAAATTACTTCCTCTAATACGTTGTGTAGCCAGAATCCATGTTATGTGGATCCTTGATATCTACAAACAGGGCCGGATTTACCTACAAGCAAAACAAGCAGGTGCTTAGGGGCCCCCATCCATGAGGGGCCCCGCACTTCGGAACTAAATTTCAATTTTAATGTAATAATATAATACATGTAAAAATTTATATAAAAATATTAGTTTTCATTTGTATTTGTACAGAAAGTAATAGTGTATTAAAATAAGCTTTTATTTAATAAAGATGGAGCTATTTTTACGGAGGGAGGAAGGGCAACATAATTTTGTGCTTGGAGGCCCCGCAATACTTAAATCCGACACTGTCTACAAATTGGTTTACGGCAAAACTTGTCTGTCTCTCCATACGTACGTCCATCTGTGGACTGTATGCCTGTCTATCCGTGGTAAACGTTAGCGCCTAAATCGATCGTTGGATACCATCCAAAATTGACACTACCCGATCTATCTGGCCGAACTCGAGACCCTGCGTATTTGAAATGTACATTTTTATTTTGGGGGTACCTTACTTGAAGCCTATGCGTCCTTTTCAGATTTATCTAAACAATGACTCCATTTTTACTTTATCGCCCTTCTCGTTCATATATGTAGTAAATTATTTCCTCTAATACTATTTGTGTAGTCAGTATCCACTTTTAGTCAGTCCTTGACACCGAAAAATCAATTGACGTCTACACCTTTGCCCCTCCGTCTGCCTGTGAACGCGGCTAGCGGCTAAACCGCAAGCAGGATTTTCAAAATTGATATTCCCCAATCAATCTGATGTATGTCACGGCTCCTCGAATTTGAAACACATATTTTGATTTGAGAGGGGACAGGATATTTTTACTATGCTTGAAGCCTCAACATTTTCAAAATTTTGGCGTCTTTCTACAACTTTATAATAATGATATGAAATTATTTTCTCAATGAAATATATTAATCAAAAGCAGATCGTCAAAAAAGTTATTTTGTGCTTTTCAAGATATGTGAGCAATTTTGCGTAATTGTGCGTGGAACATAGGCAATTTTTAAAATTTAAACAATTCTTTTCTCAAAAACAGCTCAAAACTTTTTCTTTAAACGTTTCCCTTGTATATAGCAAAGATCAGTTAAGAAAGTAGCGCAAGTCCCATTTTCGGAGACCTCTTCGTAATTTCGAAATTTGAAAAAAACTCAACATTGTAAATTCGAATTTCCTGCGCTTCATTTGACGCGCCGTCAGTTCGCAAATTGATAACATATCGATTTCAAATTCCACGAATTCTTCTCATTGTTGAAAGTCGTGATGATCGTATGATGTAGATAATACTCTTATGAAAGGAAATACTCGTAGATTTAAAGAAGGTAATAGATTTAACTACACAATAATTCTTAAATTTATAAAGTTAGATCGCTGATTATTGTATTCAAAAATTAGAAGCTCACTTCAATGAAATCAAGGCACGCTTGGCTGAAATTATTCTTTCTTTTCTGTGTAAAGTGCTGCAAATATTGTACAGTTAAAGGTATTCATGTTTGTTCCATTTGTAGAAGTAAGACTACTGTTCTTCATAATCGAAATAAATGCAGATATGCACCACAGGCGGTTCAATTGAATTGACATTTTTCAGAAGTTATAGCTATGGCGTTAGTAGGGCAGAAATTGCAATATTACGTAACTGTCTCCAATAATGCAAGAAAGCAGTTGCTGTTGTGTGTAGCGCCAATAGTTACAATATGGACTCTGGCCGCGCGATGAATATCGGAGATGTAGTACAGCAGATAGCTATGGGCATAAATATTCAGACGGAGAGGTGGACACGCTGTGAATATCCTATCCCTCTACTTCTAAACCACCGGTATATTCTTTGTTATTGTTGTTGTTTCTTGAAATAAGTCTCCCACATTCAATTTCATTAACGAATAACTTTAACTTATTTACTTGGCTGTCCGGGTGACGCCGCGTCCATGTCGAAGGTGCGTCACCCGGACAGCCAAGTAAATACTGACTCCGGCTGCAGAAGCCTACTCTCTAACTTTAACTTAATATTCTGGGGACGAGTAAACGTTACAGCTCTTTTGCGACAATATGCCTTATTTGTGAACAAGACCTTTATTGTGTGTCGGCAGAAGATCTGATTTTGGCCCGTCTGACTTAAGGGGACCCAGTGCGGTGCATCGGTTGCACCAGCCAATCAATCACCCTGTTTGTGGGTCTCTGATACCGAAAAAAATGTGTTTTCTCAAAAGTGTCTATGACTGTCCATTGGTCTGATAACAACACTAACGCCTACGTTTCACCTAAGAAATTTATAAACAAGATTATATTCTCATACTCAGTGAGACACTGTTTACGACTCAAATTACAATTCTTAAGACCTTTATTCTCAAAGTGTTTCACAAATAAAAACGTTTTAAACTTTGTTCTCGCCCTTTTCTTCTAAGTTTTCTATTGAATTATATTGACAAAACGTACGTGGGAGCAATATGGGAAACAAAGATAATTTGTGTGTACTTTGTCCACAAAGAATTATTCAAAAGTACCAATAAAATAAATATATAACGCCGCATGTCTATAATGTGTATTATTGTTTGAGTTAAGTGTCTTCAGTAGATACCTTTAACTCCTTTCAGTAATTTCCGTAACGCTGGTTTGGAAGCCTGTTGGCTTCGATCCTTGGCGCCAGCAGTGGCAAAAATGCTGATTTACACATACTTGCAAGTAGCAATTTTGCTACTGCAGCCCCCATTAGAATCCACGAGAAGTATTTTTTAATGCTCCGAGATCCCATTTTTCACATACTTGACAGCAGTATTTTAGCTGCCGCAGGCCACTAGTCTTTACTATTGATTTCGAATATACGCATAAATTGACGGAAACCTATGCAGGCTCCGGAGCATGTGAGTGGTCACTATGTGTATTAGATACCCACAACTCGAAAAATCCATAAAAAAATAAAACAGTTTCGATTTTGACTAGAAAATGCAAATATTTGATTTTGTTATTACGCCTATTCTTGTATCGCCTAGCAGCTAAATTCTCACACTCACTGTCACTCTCTTTACGATACAGCTGACGTCATGCGGTAGCAAGGCACGAAGGAAGAGGCCGCCGGCCATTTATTATGTTATTGTAGTATTAGTGAGAACTGATTCGGATAGAATATTTAATTTATTACAGTGTTAGACGATAGTATTTTATTTGTTGTTCTAGAGTAGTGTGCGTGATACGTTTTGAAAAACCATTTTGAGTAGTTTTGTTTAGCTGAATTTTTGCTGTTGCGACCACTAGTATTAGACTAACTACACATATATCAAACAGTTTAACAAATAATTTTTAAATTCACATTTTTTAATACTTTGGACACTTTAATAACAATTCTTTTTTAGATGCAAATATAATAAAAAAATTCTATGATTTTTTCGGGGTGCCGGGTTCCCGTGGATGGGATCCCCAAAGCATCTGCTTATTTTCCTTGTGGATAAATCCATTAATCCACATTTAACCAGCATTGCTGATGTAACGGATTAAAACTATGCGCGCACTGGGTCGGTACGGTACGGAACTTGACGGACGGCAGATTTTGTGTGGGTCGCGCGCACTAGGCCGGCATGGGATGGACGGATGGGATGGGACGGACACACCGGACAGTTCCTGAGTTAGTTTCGGTCCTCACTCGAAGACTTAATTTTGCGCGGTGGCTTCATTATTTACGTAAAGAAGCAATCGCATTGTGTTCATTTTTAATAGCGGAAGAAGAAAATGAAGCAAGGAGTCGAGGAAACCCAGGTTTCTTTCTTCTCTTCTGAACAGAATGAGAATGATAAAAGGGGAATTTCCAATATTTTATCCTCTCCTGATGGAAGATGAAAAATAATTTCAGTACTTTACGATGTTTCACGACAAATGTAAAGCTAAATTGGATATATTGAAATATATACTATAAAAATATTTCGGTAAATACTGTATTTGTATACAATTAAATTGAACTAAGGGACATAATCATAATTGCATTATTTTTTAGAAACTTAAGAAAATGATCGGCACAGATAAGACACAATAATTCACGCAAAACAGATATAAAAACAATTTACATTGATTAATGAACTAATATATCAGGCATTCAGAAGCCAATCTAACTACATTTTTTTTTTTAAATTGTGAATAATATCTCATTGTGTCCTGTCCTTAATTGTAAAAACATGAATGGATTTATACGAAAAACTTTTTATAGATAAAAAACTTTAACTGTTCATATGGCAACTTTTCGTTTGATGGAGTTAGTCGGGTTGACTTCGGAACGCCTCATATCATTCCAAACTATGGCATATTTTATTTATCATGCACAGATGATTCACTATTGCTGCACAGCTTTTTATAAATATCTAGCATTTTATATTTGGCAACTGTTACTACTTGATTCACATAGATTAGCTAATCAATTAAATTACACCTCCTTACAAGGTAGTATATTAAATAAAAATTAATATCAAGTTGTACAACTCGGGATAATTCTAAATCAACATAGACGCATTTATATCCGCTCCACGCCTTCGAACATATAATACATACAGGCGCCTTAGTCGCTTCCAACCCCGTGGAAAGTTGAGGCAACCATGAAACGACTCAGATGACGTCACAGGTTGGCAGAAGACCAGTATCTTGGTATGTTAGACATCAGAGACTACCTTTCTGTCCCAATTTTAAACGAATTTGTGTACATAAGCTAATAATTTTTACATCGACGGTAAACAAGTGAAACTCAATAGTATTTGTTTATGATTTTGAATAATTTTCAAAGCGACATACATTTAAGAAACGAACAATCATGTTCATTGCTGGAGTTTTCGAGTACATTTTCACTGCTATGCGACTGTATTTGAAACAAGGAAATAATATATACGAGTAATTTAGTACATCTAACTCTAGGACTAAAGCGATTTCACTAATTAAATAAACCGAAACAACCGAGTTTATCTCCCCCTTAGCAAAGATACTGGGAAGACAAATTAAATTGAATAAATTTTAACTTGGTTTATCTCTTGGTATAGACTCTTGGAGTTGCAAGTTTAACTTGAAGATCAATAATAAAGTATTTGCATTTGCATATGAAATATCAAGTCCTTTTTGATACAGATTTGTGCATTTATAAGCACAGCAAGAAACAACTATCTGCACTTGACAGAAAATTGCCCTCACAACGCACAATGTAGCACAATACAGCTGAAAGGAAGTCGGGAAACTCAATATCCGAACGCTGCAATCCAGCTGCAACTGCTGTTTCTGCTCCGTGATGTCACAGCTAGGCAAAGTTATGTTTGCTTCAATATTCTCTGCCCAGAGCGCCTCTGTGTATTCTATGCTCGATGCTCCACACGCTTTACATAACCTCACTACTGAAACGGCGGCAATGTGTCATCCCGACCGTGCCGATGACGTCATCGACATGTCGGAACGTCCAAAAGCACTTTTTGCAAGCGGCGGAAGGTGCGGATAGTCCCGTCAAACCGTGTCCGGTCTATTGCGCGCACCTTACGGGCAACTATGTAATGAACTTTTTAAAAATTCTGTCTGTCCTTGCCGGACCGTCCCAGTGCCCACAGCCCAATCGTTCTAGGCTTCAGAGTGCCAATTTTATTTTTATTTATTTGCGATCAAAACAGTTAAAACTGTGTGTGACGTTGTATGGGGATAAGTTAAATTGAAGTTACATTTATGTAACTTCAATTTTAGATTTCGATCACGAAACCTTCGACAATAACTTCAAATCCTAGGCCGGGCAGAAATTTTTGGATTAGAAACAATTTGCGACTTTGTGGACTCAAATTTCTGTCCATGTTTGCTTTGTTCAGGGTAGGAGATGATTATTTCGACAAGTTCCAAAACAATTGATCATTTCCGAAGGCAGTTCTGCCTTATGCATTCTTCCGCCAGCCAGGTGAACCGAGCGCCAGCTGTTAATGCCTCATAGTGTCATTTCAGTGCCTACATTAGGGGTTAAGAATAGTTTTTACGAATAATTTATATTGGTCCGATATCGTCTCTAAAATGAATACTGTAAGAATTGTTACAAATCAAGTCGAAAATAAGATGAGATTTTGTAAGTCTGTGAATTAAGTCGTCGAAAGAATGACTAAATTCACACTTTTCATTAAACTCGCAGTATACTAAATTTTAATGAAATAATTGTAAGCAAACAAATATTTCTTTAAAAAAAAAGAGGTTCCAAAGTGTACTTTTCTTGCATTCTAGCTAATATTGATACGTTTATTTCACGCGAACTTTCTCCAGTTGGCGGAAAGACAAAAATTAAAGAGAGCATAACCAATTCAGGAGAAGTCAGCCAAAGTTGGTGAAACGACTGCTAATCATTTCTACGTGTTTCTTACCGACCACGCCCCCATAATTGGTTTGGGATCAATGAGTGTCAAAAAGCGCTCACGAGATTGAACAGACCTTCATGGCACGGGTCGGGCGCGATGTCCCCGGTTTGTCCACGCCGCGCCGGGGAGTTCAAGGGCGTGGGCGCAGGGGGATGAGAAAGCCCCTGCGTGGGAGGAGCGCTGTGGGAGCACAGTGGGTTCAGGAAGCAGCTGCTTCCGCGGAGTCACGCAGCGTTTGCGTCCAGCGCCCTGCGCGGCGCCCGGGCGAACAACCGCTGCCACGGCCGCGCACCGGCCGCGCCAGTCAGCGGATGGCGCCAAATAACCACATTCTGTTTTGAGAACATCACTGTATTATTATCACAAATTTCTGTCGGTATATTGCTGTATATTGAAAAAAATGCCGTATTCAATATATATATATATATATATATATATATATATATATATATAATAGTATTCAATAAAATACATTCGCAGCATGGAATACAACTGAAAAATGAATCGTAGATCGTTGTTTGGATATTACGTCATTCAGCTAGACAACACCATTAGTTTATTTAAAATTGATCTTAAAATACCGTTATGTATAATTCTAAATTGCTACATTAAAATATCTCTTATGATTTATTTACAATTAATAAATATATCTAAAATACGTTTACTGCATACAATACTAGATTATTCATAACCTATGTTTTAATGTAGAAATGTAGAATTTTATGGTCTATAGTTTAAGATTACTTGTAAATAAACCAATAGTGTCGTCTTGCTTTAAGTTAGTAATTTTCAAATATTAACGTCCACTCACACGTTAAATTCAATCAACTGAATTCACTAATTAATTTGAGTGCACTTTGGATCTCTTCTGATCCACTTCGGTTTTCAACTAGAAAATTTCCGTGTCAAGTCTCATGTATGCGTATACTATATACATTAAAATCAGAAAATTTAGGTTTAATTAATATTTTTTTATTTTTTATTATGTGACGCAGCCTGCAAAAAAAACACGATGTATCGACATACTGGAATATTTTAAATAAAATCTGGAGAGAAGGATTTGACCTACACATATTTCACAAATCTATGCATAAATAAAAGGAAATGTGGCACATGCCGCAATCTGTCGCACATGCCTGAAAATCCGACCGATTTCACTTTGTTCTTCTGAGTATTGAGAGTATTTAAATAATGGATTGAATTAAATCGGGGATGTGTTTCGTTGATGAAGCGCTCCCCTGAACAGAAGCGCTAGGCAACCCGCCGCACCGTCAAGTATTAAGCGTGTTTCCCTGCATATTGGCAACCAGGTCCAAACCAAAACATAGAACAAAACCATACTCGCAAGAAAGTCTTTCATCTATTAGAATTTTCCCAGAGTGTAGCACAAAACGCGATTAGCAATCACATGACCAATAGCGTGTGAAGTGTAAAACACGACAATAGCGAAGCAATGCCGGGTCCGCTATACGATATACTAGTCACTGAAGAAACAAAATGTCGCTTCTACTCTCGGTTCCGATATTAAACCATGTTCATAAAGAGAACTGACAGCAGTGATGATTTTACTGCAATAGGGACGGTCGTTTCTTGCAAAAAGTACGACTTTTCTAATTTTTTCCGGATATTTTCTCAAGCTGTCTTCCTCAAATTTTATGCTTTTTAAGTCATGGCTACATTGACAAACCTAGAAGACTATTGAAGCAAATTCCTTGACAGACGTGAATTACGAGTAGAAAAAACCCATTTGCGGCCCATATGTGGAAATTAATTTACCATATCATCTTGATACTTTTCATGCTTTTTTGTATAAAGACGTAAATTAATTACTAGTTTCTTTTGGCATGATAGGGAAGCGCCGATGCACATTCAGTGAATCCTCAGTGTGCATCGTCAGGCGTGTCCAGTCAGGGGTGGCGTTCCTCAAGGGCATCGCAGGAGCATTGCAATTGGTGCGCCATTCTGAAAAGCGCATGAGGCTATTTCCTGACATGATGGAATCGCTTCGCTTCCTCTTACCTTAACGGCTTTCCCCATGTGCAGAACAGGGTCATAGCGTACGATACACATCACCCATAAACACAGAGACGCAAGGTCATGTTCCTGTTGAATGTAGCAACATCAGCACGCTCACTATTTCATTTCCTGAGCATTTTGTATTGTATAATTTTATTGTAATGGGGTTGATGGGAAAATCCCTTTGTGTTTCACAAATATAAACGTGATAGAACTAACATCTGGATTTTCAACTGCAAAAAGAAGATATAGCTGATCAGTGTTTATGATATCGAACTTCACATCATGAAATTGCGAGTGAATACAGCTTCAATTTGCATTACCACATGACGTGATTATTATTCTCTGAGTTTGTATATTTCTATTGCAGTGCAAATGATTTTCGTATTATCTTCTGTATACTAAAAATCGCAGATTCTCTATCGTTTGCTATTTTTTTTAACCGTCTCACAAACCCACTAATTCTGCTTCGTGTTGATTAGGAACTGAAGAGCAAATAACTATAGACGTTGTCATTGCCAACAATTGGATTTAATATAATAGCAGCTTTCGATGGCTTAGCCATCATCATCAGTTGTCTGCTGGATGGAAGACACAAAACCACTAAACGCTGGCTTCCATCCAGCAGACAACTGATGATGATGGCTAAGCCATCGAAAGCTGCTATTATATTAAATCCAATTGTTGGCAATGACAACGTCTATAGTTATTTCATGAAAAATGCCAACGATAACACACCACAACACCTATACTGAAGAGCAAGCAATCACGTGTATACAAGTTAATAGTTTCTAACGTTTGGTTATTCTCATTACGACAAATATACACAAAAAATGAAAACTTTTTCTCCAAAACGGCTGCAACTTTTTTCTTTAAATTTTTCCCTCGGGTGAAGCAGAGTACCCAAAAATGCTGCTGGTCATATTTTCATTGAACTCTCTAAATTTTCGAAAATTACAAAAGTAACAAATAACACGAGATAGTGTCTGCTGTTGTAGCACCACTAGATTTGATATGTACCTATTTTTCATTCAAATCGTATTCATCAAAGCAAGGGCTTTGAATAAGGACTTTCGAAATCTCTCAATAAAGGGTTCCTGTTGAAAAATATCGAAAATATCTCGAGGCATAAAAAGTAAAAAATTGCGTGCTATCTGAATTTGTAATTAAAATTACTCCTTATTACTACAATTGCACGTAAAAGAAATATTTCGCAAAGGCAAAGAACATTGAACCGATGGGTCAGTAGTTGCGTGAGATTCGCAACGCGTCTGCCTTGTCGACTTTATGTTTAAGCACTTGGGACTTGGCTGAGCGTCTTGACCGACGCCTACCGCCTGACCAAGGCCCAAATTTAGAAAACAAGGAGCAAAATTTTCGAATAAATAGGCCACAGTAAATAATAAAGTCTTGAAAAATTACGTTGTTTGTTTTTCACTTGATACTGCGCTATAGTTCGTTTATATCCTGTGGGTTTACGGATGAAAATTTTACAAATTAATTTTCAGAAAAGGATCCGACATCCTTCATTGGAATCAATAGTGACATCATAAAACAGGTTTCATTGTACTTGCAGTCTTGGGAAGTGTGCTACTGGTGTGGCCCGAAGCTTGTGCGCGTAGGGGACGATTCATTACCTTCCCCTTCCTCACTCCTTACACGCCCTTACGTTTACATGCACTACACCACCACTTTGCCGGGAGACCAGTCGGGAACTTAGAGTTTGTCCCGGCGGGGGTGGTGCCCTGCTTTGGGGAGATACCTAGTTAGGGAAAACCCTAGCAGGCCGATGTGTACAACGGCGCCGGATCTCACCACTCAGCGGACGAAGAACATCACCACCTTCCGTGATAAAACAAACGCAACACTTACAGGATTAATGATCTTCAGAGTTGACGCACCCGAGAACACTAATGAATCGGCGAAACGAAATTGCGCAGGGGACGAGGAGGACGAGGAGTTGGCGCTGCGGCCGGGGACGCTGCTGGCGGAAGCAGCGGCACTGGAGCGCGTGGCGGGCGGCGCGGCCAAGTGCGTGGGTGGCGCGCACTGCGTGCAGATGCGCAACTGCCGCCTGCTCGTCGACCTGGTGGAGCGCAGCTGCCTCAACACCAACAGGTCTGCTAGCCCTTCCCTTTGGTCATGGACATAATGTAATAAGTATGAATGAAAGCAAACTAAAGTACATTACTTAGTATTATGAAAAAATATTTAAGTTAGGTATGCCAAAAAGCGTACATATTAACTATAAAATTAGATTAAACAAAAATTAAATTAGTTTTAGTTAGTTAAGAAAAGCCCCCCTCCTGTAGCTGCCTAAGCCGCAAGGCTTAATGTATCCGACTTATAAAAATAAATCACCGCCTCCACGGGGGCACTTTGGAGGGGAAATAAAAAAATGATAAGCACTTCCCTTCGAGCGTCGGTGCCAATGACGCCGTTTCCATTTGTTTCGCAAGCCTTTCTTCCAACCGGCAAAATTTTCATTAGATAGATCTCCACTCGAAGAAAAAGATTTGCTGCTTGGTGACTGCATTACCTACAAATACGACGTGGTTATAATTCTTACAACATGAAACAGATTTTTCTCCCACACCTGAAATGAGACATTTTGCCTTCTGAGCACAAATATATGTGTTTCACTCTAATTCCAGTTTAAATATTATTATCAATAATTCAACTATTGAAGTTCAACTAATAAACGAATTACCCATTAAGGTCTATGACTCCATCTCAAAATGATTTTTCGTTGTCTGTCCCTTGATTCTTACAGCATTGTTTGCGAGTACTATAGGAATTGCTACGTATTTAAAAAAAAATACTTCTTTACACGACAAAAACACGTAAAAACAGTATGTGATGTACTATATGGAGGGGTATAATCTCTGCACGTTTTCTTAAATTCTGGGATCTCTACCTTAACCCATATACAAGTGGAATTATGAATGGCGTTTTTCGCAAGAATTGATAAAAAAATTCGCTTCAGTGTAATAAAAACTATTTTGAAAGGCAAATCTGCTACAAGTTGCTATCTCTCATCGTGTCCTTCGTGAAGGAATCATGGCGAACTTCCTGCCGTGAGAACATGGAGAACGATAATTAGAATAACGGTGTTCCCCACTGAAGTCTCCACACACACACACACACACACACACACACACACACACACACACACGCGCGCGCGCGCACACGCACACACACATATAGGTTTTGAATTGTTTTTACATCTTTCCGATTTCCCAACAATTACACAATAACAATAATAATACAATTTTAATACTTTAATTATTTTTTTTCAATATTCTCTGTTATGTCTCTCATCTTTGTTTATTCCTTTCTCTTGTAGTACATTCAGGTAGGTTTGTCTTGTGTTTTCTCTTGTAGTACAACAGGTTCCCAATAGAACACGAATTTAAGCGAACTCCATTCTTTACATGCCCAAATGAAGTTAACCGTTTTTTGTATAATCTATAATTGAATGTGATACGTTCATATTTTTTCTAATAATTTCATTTTGAATTCTGTCTCTTCTGAAAATTCTTGCGGATCTTCTCCAATAATCCATTTCCGTTGCCAACAATTTTCCTTTTAACTGAAAATTTAAAGTCGAAACTTCTGTTCTATAAGTCAAAATACTTCTAATTATCGTTTTAAATATTTTAATTTTGGTGTTTTTGTGAACCTTTATCCTATAAAATACTATTTAAAGTTGAAATCGGCGTTTTACGTAAATTTATTTTCGACCGAAGTTCTTTAAACTGTTTTCCATCGTTTGTAATTTTAATTCCTAAATACTTGTATTCACTTGTGTGTACAATTTTCTCCATGTCTTCTTCTAAAACCAAATCTTTCCTATTATCTCCAATTACCATATATTTAACTTTCTCCCAATTAACATTTAGACCTCATGTGTTATATTCTTGAATTGACTTTCTTGTCATAAATTCTATATAATCCAAATCTTGTGCAATTATCAACTGATCATCAGCAAATTGTAACGTATAAATCGTGCATCCATTTACTGGCAAACTCATTGTATTACATTTTATCTTCCAAATTTTCAATAATTTTCAATATTAATTTTAAATAATGTAGGTGATCCTTGACGTAGTCCTTTATTCACTACAAAACCAGCTGCTATAAATTTTCCAATTTTTATTTTCGAAAAATAATTTTTATACAATTCTTGAATGGATTTTACTACAACCGGATTAATATGACTTACAATCAAAGTATCCTATAATTTGATTAAGAGTACACTATCATAATGTGGCGTCATACGGGTGTAATCGGAACACAGACGAGAGTGGTTTGTGAAACAGTAGATTTATTCACAATCTAGACCGTAGTCTCAATTAAACAACTACCCTGCTTACAATAAACTAAATAAATAGACCCACTACAAGGAGAGATAATTTAGGAACGGCTACCACACCGCAACATAGTACCGATGTTCCCTGAGTGAAGCACCGCTCTACCTCGAGATCATCTACGCGTCTCACAAGTCACGACAAAAAATTGCCGGCCCCTCGCCCTAGTGCACCTACACGCACCGACACACGCATCACATGTCGCAGACGTCGCTAGAACAAGAAGACGGGGCATTGTTCTCCTGGCCTTATATAGGGCCTTTGACGCTACCCGCCGCTCCCATTGCCTCCTCTCAACTGCCGCCCTGGCCACGCTACGTCCACGGAAAGTCCCAGTGCGTCATCATTCCGCCCTTTGTTCAACATCCGGCGATGCCCGCCGAGTGCCACGTGTTTGACTCATTTTTGTAGCGCGACACGACGCTACAATAAGCTCTTTCCATATCAATAAATACTAAATGGAGAAGTTGCGCTCGAGCTACCTTTTTTGCAAATAATGTCTTATAAACAAAATAAATGATATATTGTAGATCTATCTGCTCTAAACCCTGCTGCTAAATCGTTTTCCAAAAACGTCTTCATTATTTTTCTGTACACTCTGCTAAATATGCTGGTCACAATAATACCTCTGTAATTTTTACATTTATCTTTCCTTCCTTTTTATGTAACACTGAAATAAAACAATTTCCCCATTTAAATAATTTTTAAATAATTCTTTTAATAAGTTATATAATTTATCAGTTCTATATTTTATTAATCCAGCTAGAATTTCACCCACACCCATCGCTCTTCCATTCTTTAACGATATAATTGTTTTCTCCAGAATTTCCATTCTACATTAATATAGTTATTCTCTATATTACGTATTATAATATTTCTTGTGTTATCTAAATATTCTTCTCTGTTTTCTGATAATAATCTTTTAAAATGCTTTTCCCATGTTTGAATACAAATGCAGTGGATGTATTCATTTTCTCAGGATTTTCTCCTAAATTTCGTAATAATTTTCCATGCTTCTGTGCTTTCTCTTCCTCCAATAAAATTTTATATTTTTTTGATACATTCTATTCCAACAGATTCGTTAGAGATCATCGTTAAAATTAATTTTACATTTTTCTTTGATGCTAGGTATAGTCTCTAATTGTATAGAAATAGTTATGCAGCAGAAAAGCTTAGCTCTTAAACTTGGCACTTAAATTTGCGCATCAAATTTTGTCCGTTTAATGTCATCTGGCAATGTTTTGTAAAATAATGTACATGTATTGTATGTGATTTTTTTGTAGTGAGCTTGTTCATACTGATGAAATTGCTACGTTAGACATCAGTATTAACTAAAAATAAATCCCCACCCTTGAGTAAGTCATTTTTGACAAAGACCATAACTGATTCGTAAATCAAAACGCGAGGTAATGGTAGAGTTTCTAGCTTAATAAAGAGAGGCTTACAAGAATCACTTGCATGGGCTTTGCTTATTATTTTTACAATTATTTTTTGTAAACGTCTGGCAGTAGGATATGTTTACTCAGAATATTATGCCATATCTCAGGCCAGAATGAAGATTCGCGAAGTATACACTACGAACAGTATGAATTTGAAAGAATTCTGAACACATTGCATTACGAACTTAATTTTATGTTCAATTCATTTAAATAGACGTTCTATTTCAGGTTTGACTGAATTGAGAGGCCCAAAAATAATGTAACCTTAACGTCAGTCAATTGCACAACGTTTATTTTCAATGGAGTATGCAATTATTTATTTGAAACGGAAAACTGAAACTGTTTTTTCTTCGTTTAATATTAATTTGTTATTACGGAACCAATGTGAAAATCTAACATTGCACCATTTACTGTTTATTGTAATGAAGGTTCGTGTCATCCGCAAAGACAACTGTTCGTCCTTTTCGAATCGTCGAGGGCATTGTTATGATCACGGTCGTCACAACCTTATGAAAGATCTAAAAATATTCCAATAGGTGCTTTGTTTTCATCCGTAGATGAAGTGACTTCTTTAAGAAAAGAAAATATGGCTGTTTCAATAGATTTTGATTTTATAAACCCTTTTTGGCAACCTGAAAACGGTTCGTATTTACTGAGAAAGGTTTCCATTTGTATGTAAAAAAGTTAAATATTTTTGAAAAACTTGAAAAATATTTTAGAAATTTGTTATGGTTTTGGCATTGGGAAGTTTGCTAGTTTGATTTAGAGTAGGAAAGGGTACCACCTAAATTTTATTCATTTCTCTACACTTGAAACTTAAAATAAATTAAGATTTGTGTGTTATTTTCATAAACAATTTTAATCAACAAATAAACAATTTCTAATAACTTAACTTCGTGGTGGTGGGAAAGAAAGGATTTGCCCTGGGGGCTGAAAAACGTAGCTACACTATTGTCAGTACCAACAGCGCATTTCATGAAATCCGCATACAATACGTTTCGTTTACGTTTCTTTACAACATACTGCTAGATGACATTAATCAATTAAAATCGGTACACAATTTTAAGTGCAAAGTTAAATTTTCTCTGCTCCATAACTATTTCCACAATTATTAGAAATTATACTGATCGCAAAGAAGAAAATAATATTTATTTTAACAATGGTATTTAATGAAATAGCTCACATTTCGTAAACATTTATTTTATTTATTTATTTATTTATTTATTGGCTATGTACAAAATACATTTTCCTGTACACATTTTTTTCAAATATACTAATATATAATTTTAAAAGACTAAATATGCGTATAACAAGTAATGTACTTCAGTTTCTGGCTCAATGGGTCCTGTTTCCTTGATCCCTTGAGCAAATACTGATACGGTCCTGATACTGCTATTCTTACTGCTATTTTCTATAATTTGGGAACGATTATTTCTAGTTTTCAAGTGTTGCTAACCTCGCTTTGTTGATACTATTATTTACCTTCAGTTTCTGGCTTGTTCAACTGTGTATAATAAAAGGGTGGGGAAGGGAATCTGATGTTGAGGAAAACGTGCAGGTTATACTTTTCCCCATACATCACTTACGGTTTTATTGACTTTTAACGAAAATAAATCAAGTCAGATCCATTACACAATCATGTGTTGCTGGCTGCAGGCTGCACGACCTGGTGTGCGGTTACCTGGGCTCGGAGCCGCTCATGTGCTGCCCCCCGGGCTTCTACGAGACCGGAGGCGGACGGCCGACGCCCACCTACCCCACCCCCGGGCGGCCGACGGGCAGCGGGGGAGGGGGCGGGGGTGGGATCGACGGCGAGGGCGCGCGCCCCACGGCCTTCAACCCCGGCTGCGGCCGCCGCATCATCTCGGGCACGGAGGCGGGGCTCGGCGCGCAGCCCTGGACGGTGCGCATCGCCTTCAAACGTACGTCCCCCTCAATTACCGTAGGAGGAACATAAGTTACTGCTGCGAGAAAACAAATGTCCACTTACACCGTTTCACATCTTTCGACTGATAATAGAGTCACAAGTTGTCTGCGTCCTTTCTGAACAATTCATTTGGAATTACTTCCCTTTAAGACTTACAGATATTTCAGTCTCATCACAATTACACTTGTATATTTTCTCATTACGCCTATCAACAATAATGATAAGCAAATCAAAGAATTTGTAAAACTTTGGATTATTAAAATCCATAGCACGAACAGCCGAGGCGTCCGCAGTAAGTTGTGGCGTCCGCAGATTCAATCTCAGATGACTGACCATAAATCCCCTTGCCGTTCCTAGCCTGCTTTTCCGTCCTCTTGAAGAGACGAAAAAGTTGATTACCATGTGCCCATTCATAGGATAATTTATTCGAAAAGGATTTATTGAGAGTCAAAAAATTCGAACTTCCATAGTCTTAAGCTCATTGTAAACTAGTTCAGCTTCCTGTTTGAGGTGAAAACACAACTAGAACCCAGTGGCGGCTCTAAGGAAAATCATCAGGAAGGGTATCCAACGTCTGAGAATTAAAAAAAAGTTAATTACTCTGCTTAACCTTAGCGGCATCGTAAGGTTGCAACTTCATACAATAAATGTGATTTTCAGTCAAACATTTCATTAAGAAGTTACATAGCTCATTTAGGACGACAGAACAAGTTACAATTAATACACAGTTGAACGTCTTAAGGACCGCGAGGTTTATGCTGCACTCAATAGATAACAGTTCGGCTGTAACGTAATCGCTACAATATTTACAGTTTGTGCGGCGTTCACATCGCACATGTTTCGTAGAGGTAGTCGAGCGAATAGAAAATCCAGCTGTGATGTGGTAGTTACATTTTACAAAGATGAACGGCGCATATACCGCAGAAGTACCGACTGATCTTGCCCAGCAGATAGAAAGTACAGATATAGCACGATAATGTGTGGCGTTTGGAGCGTACACTATTGCGGTAACTGAACCTTGCGTTAGCAAGTGACACTTGGTATGGTTCACGGCGTCTGCTAATAGAAGCAGAGCACTTCTACAGAAGCGTAGAGAACTCGCACGTAAGTACGGTACACAACGAAGCACCAGAGCACTGAGAGCTTAGTGCTCGTGCTGTACACTACAATACGGTTGCATACAAGAAAGCGAACTCTGTTCCATGCTGAGGGTCCGCGTGAGTAGAAACACTCACTCCTTCACGCCAGCATATTTCTAAATCGTAACCATGTGAATCTTACGACCCTAAACAGCCTTCTCATTGGTCAGAATCTTCGAGCTGTTCCAAGTAGTTGGCCTGGTAAACACTAGGTGCCGCGAGTAAAACGATTCGTTGAGGATTGGTGTGATTTGTGAGACTCGACTCAGTCGAGTGCTTGTGCTTTTTCATTCAATATTCACCACGGTGTAAAGAATATTTCTTACACCGTGCTAGTCATCCAACCAACGTTCACTTCAATGTTTTATGTTATTCAAGAAAGTAATTTTCTTGAAAATTAAAGAGAATATCGTATTGTTAAATATTATAACTGTATTCAAATAATTAATTATTGTTCCTTACTGCAATGGTTATCAAAAATATATAAAACTGCCTAAGGTATGAATTAATAAAATAAACTCTTATTAAATACTTTATCTTTCATTACTTAGAGGAAATAAGTTAAAAGACTGTCGCAAAGTACAAGGATGTACCAAGTCGGCTGGAGATTTCATTCCATACTGGATAACAGTCATATGCTTTATACCTCCTGATTTCCAATATATTCATTTTGCTTTCTTTTTATTTGTAGTAAGTAAAATGACATGCTCTATTCTGTATTTTATTTAAATTTTCCCGTTGTAAATGTTTCCAAGCGTCCCAGACAATCACTCCGTATACCATGAAATCAGTCACTGAATACTTCTGACATAACTGAACATTATCCGTACATTCTCTTAAAAAATAATTGAATGAAATGTATTCTGTTAAGGAAAGAGTTAGCCGTGACAAGACATTACTCAAAGAGTCATCCTATGTGTTTCTTTCAGCTCACACGGCCGCCGTAGCAACTCCTAGTGTGCACATTTCAAACTACTTAGAATGCCTCAAAGATTTTGACCTATGAAAAGGCTCAATTTGGGGATCCAGGATATGCATGGGTACGATTTAGATTATGTTTCACACCGTGCCCTCACCATCTTGCTCTTACACGCCATTGGTGAGTAGTATGACGTGAAGACTACCGTGGCGCTGTCTATACAGGCGCGCGATACTACACATTTGAAAATGGTTAAGTTGGAGGCACAACAGTAACGTATACCACTTTATTACTTTGGAATTATCATCAAATAAGGCACTGCAAATCAGCAATAATTTTCATAAGCATTTCAAATCGGTAACTAACCTTCTAACTCGCTTTCATACTAGATACAAGTCACGTCAGCTGGAATACATTCAAGATAATATATTTAAAATATACCAAAATTTGAAATTCTAAATACTCGAGCTGACTTTGATGAAAAGTAGCCTTAATGAATAACGTCCTAACAAACAGTATTAACTCTATCCCCCGCAGAGGGAGGGGGACTGCGGCCACGTAGGTGGCCACGATCTCTAGTGGAGAGTTGCAGACGACCACCCGGACCACGGTGCAACTCGCATCGATAGCTTCAAGTTGGAGGCAGTGAGTAGGCACATGCTAAACCCCGTGTTGCTGGGCTCGCCCGGAAACCCACAAGTTGGGTCAATGCCGCCTACCCTTAGGCTGCATTGGGTCAAGGGACGTTCGTATGAACGTTCCGGATCCCAAGTATAGAAGTCCAGACGGGAACACGGATCCTCCCCGTCGGGTAGCCTAGGCCTCTGGCGATACTCACGTCGTTAGCTTCAAGGTTGGGGCAGTGAGGAGACGGGATGGGAGTCCCAAGTTGCCCGGACCTTAGTTCGTCCCTTGTTGGGCTCTCGGCTTCGTCGTGGCAGTGACCTGATAATCTGGGCAAGGATGGGGGGGGTCTTGTTCTTGGCCCATGTGAGTAGCGCATTGTTTGGACTCCGGTACTAGCCAGGATAGCTTGTAGCTCTGAATTGGCAGAGTGGCCCAACCCAGGAATTGAATGCGGAGGTTGCCGTGAGGGCAAACTGCGTTTCGGTGGGATCCGTATACCAGCTCGCCGGCGTACTTGTGCGTCGGCAGGAGGTGCGGATAAAGGCGGAAAACGAAGGTGCCCACCCCGGGGACTTGTGATCCCTGGTAGACAAGAAAATTGAGTGGGGTGCTAGCCCACGCAGGGTCCATACTGTATCAGATGTATTAACTCTGTATCAGATGAACTCCGATTACGCAGCATAATAAATAGTGTAAGTTTATAAATAGATTACAAAACTTCGTAGGAGGATACTTCCGCTCGACAGCGCCCATCAGGAGACGACATTGCGGCCCCATGTTGCCGTTGGAGCAGTACGAGGCGGCGATTGCTATGTCTGTAACAATCAGAGCAACGCCGCGTTTGGGGCGCACCAGCGAGCGCTCGCAGCCAACGAAACCGACGCTGAGAACAAACGCGATTATGAATTCTACCGATGTGTTCGATTCGAGGATAACGCTAAAAATATGTCCTGCACAGAGATTATTTCAAAGAGTGCAAGGATACAATATTAATAAAAACTGGAAGGGAAAGGGTAGAGTCCCTAGCCCCTCCCTGATGCCGTCGCCGCTGCTGGAACCATCCTGTTTTGGAAACAGTGTAATCGTGATTTTGATATTTGTCCATCATTTTACTTCCAGGGTAGTTTGTGGAACGTTGAACTGAGCAGAAACCCTCGTGAAGCATATATTCTTACTCAAAATGCCCTCCATAACGTATCTCATTGCAAGCACTAGAAAACCATGCTCTATACAATAAACACATTGTTATCGAAAGTTAAAGGAACGAATGAATAATGCACTTTGCACAACGAAGGTTTATCATAATCATATTCTGAAGCGACCCAAAAGAACTCTTCCGAAGTTCTTAACTCTATTCTGCGACAAAGTGATAAGAAAAATGGACGTTAATAGTCATTTTCAACGCTAAATATTAATATTTTAAAACAAAATAATTTCATAAATGTCTAATATTATCCTTCTTTGTTCCAGATGTACGGTCCAACAAGTTTACATATCCTTGTTGTGGGTCAATTGTAACTCCGAAGACTGTGTTGACCGCAGCACATTGCGCCCTTGCCAAATCTGAATATTATAAGTTGTGAGTAGTTTTGTAATTCTTAGAAACCGAGAAGAAACACTTTTTGTATTACCACTCTCTTATTTCCTCATTTAAATATTAATTATTCGTTTCATTTCCCTCTCATCTTTCCTTAATTTGCATACTTGCTTCTCCCTTTCTTAACTCAAGTAGATATCGCTGTTTTGTTACTAGTTTATTTTGTACGAAGTTGTAAATTATAGCTGAACATTTTTATTAAGTAACTTTGGGGTCTATTAAATATGAACGCACTTAGAATTTATCTAAATGTTAAACGTTAGGGAGGCAGGTAGAGATTAGGACACATAATTAGCGAAGAGACACCATGCGATAGTAGCACAAGAGAGAAAATTGCCGAGAGATTGCATACAAAACCGTTTCGTTTACCAAACCGCCTCTATAGTTTTCCTAGGTACATGAAAATGCATTGAATAGGAGGCCCTTAGGCAAGTGTATTGCTGTTGGAAAGTCAAAACAATTTCTCCCAGCTCTATCTCCTCAACTCTCACTATTTTCTTCTCTCGTACACCTTCGTATTTGTTGACTGAAAATAATCGATTGAACGTTCTCTTTCCCCTTCCACGTTTTCCGTAGATATTACATGAGAGAGAACATGCTTTACTACGTTAAAAATTTTGTACTAATAAATGAACAAAAATTCTATGTAAATTGTTTCATAATATAATTAACTATACAATCATGGTGACATTGGCAATAAACTAATGGCTTTTAGGAGCAAAAATGCTACAAAAGCACACAAAATGGATTTCCAAAAAGTAACACACACAATGCTCAAGAAGAACAAATACAACACTCTCGTGTAACAACGTAATAAATGAAATATTTAAAAAAATACAATCTGCACGAATACTTCACTAACATAGTATTTATACAATACAACAGTTCTATAGATACCAAGAATAGCAAAATAGTTGCTCATCCATAACACAACACGTGAATAGAGAATATTTGATAGCGGACGGCTTGTTCCTGAGAGCCTAGCTATCGTGTAACGTCAGCTGTGTCGTAAGCAGTGACGCGCTGAGTAAAAGAATTCAATCGGCACGCGCACTGGGAGGGTAGTCAGAGTAACACAATCGAATATTTTGCATTTACCAGTCAAAATCGAAACTTTCTTTCAGTTTCAGCGCGCACTGGAAATTAGTAATATACATACACAATAATTAATTAATGATATGCTTTATTTTTGAAGATGTGTTACGGTTTTTGGAGGAAGAAGAGCGTGTTTTAAATTCTCACAAGTTATTTGCATACATTAAATATATTACAAAAAATTAAAGTAAATTATTTAGTAAATTAAAGCACGTAACTGAAAAACGTAAGCGATTGATAATTGAAAGATGTCAATTCGTTTCCAGGAAACGCAGTGATGGTTTGTTTTGTGCCTTGTAAAACTTACAGTTGCTCTATTACAACAATTGAAGATCGGGCACGCACAACGTTTATTGAGACCATGTCCTCTTGTTGACAGGTCATCGGTGGTAGCCGGCGAGTATGATGCCCGCGGCAGCCCGGACTGCACTCGCGACTATTGCTCTCTCCCTGAACAAGTGGTGCCAGTGAGCCACGTCATAGTGCACCCGGGCTATCAAAGAAACATCTTCAAGCACGACATCGCGTTGCTAATTCTTAAATCGCCCCTAAACTATTCCCGTAAGTAAACACCGATAACATACGTTAAATATCGGTAAATGCGATGTAGACACAATACATTTGTCTCTCTCGCCCATCTTACCATCTAGGTCTATAGAGTTTACAGATGTCTCAGAATGAATATTGCAAACTGCAAGTGTGTGTGTAATGGAAACTACAAGTGATTCCAAGAAGATCACGTTTTTCAATGGATATGTGGTTGGAAATTTCATTAAGTGACTCATCTAAAATTTGTAAGCAACTTTTAATTATTAGGTTCTTCTCATGCAATGGTGTTTGGCAGGTCTCTACACGTACTTGAAGTTTGTAACATTTATTCTGAGACATCAGTATGAATTGAGATCAACAAAGTGATTTGTTCCTACTTAGCAAAACAAAGTTAACATGCTCATGGAATAGTCTTGCAAAGAGACGAAGTTCTCCTGAAGTTAATTTTCTTTCTGGGTGTCATCTGTCTGAGAATAAAATGCCTGAAGTGCTTTAAAAAGTTAACAAAAATTTTCCAAGCACAAAGTAAATAAGCTAATACTTATTTGGTAACAACTACATGCATATCAATATCAGTACCCAAATGTGTACCTCTGTTGATTGCCCTTGAGTTACATTTTTAACAATCGTTTCAAAATTATAAACACTAGTATTATTTCCAGAAAGGAAACGCATGTCAATAGATACTGAACGAAAACCATCATTTCAAAGTGTTATTTTACCAAAGGTAATTTGTGTCTGAATTGGTGTATCGACCTTAACGAGGCAGGGCCAAAATATAGATGGGTCCTTCTGCTTTTCAGATTCTGTCCTGTAACCATACTTTTATTTAGATCTAAACATAGGCTTCTCGAATTACTTTCTAAGAAGAGAAAGTATTGTAGTCGTAATGATTTTTCGATATAAAAACTCTTATTATCGTGATAGATGAAGTACTTTACTACTTTTACAAACAAGATTTATCCACTTTTTCGTTACCTGGCCCGGTAATAAGAAATTCTCTATCGTTTCCATCGCATGATTGCAATACACTCTCGTCTTACGAAGTAAGGTGAGAAATTAAAATTAAAGCTGGATTATTTAGTTTCTGTTATTTGTGTTTTTTTTGTTAGGAATTATTTGGTGGAGTCAAAAATGTCCAAAAGTCTCTTCGCTTCACACCTCAAGACGCGGCTAAAAACAATATTTTATATTTTTCTCGCTTGCGAATAAATTAATTCATTTAAAAAATGTTGCCAATGGCCCCAAGGCCGCCTCCGTATATTACTTGATTCCCAGAGCTTATTACAAGAATCATAAAAAAAATCATAAAATATAAGCCAGTGGAAAACAGTGTTTTGCTATTTTTTAAAAATAGTTTTCATGTTCTACGAGGGGCTGCAGGGGCCCCCTGAACCGGGGATTATTAAGCAATGTGCAGTTTGTATGATTCAAGTGAATAAATAATTCAGTAAGGGAGAGCAGTATTGGCAGTATGTATTCAGAATAAACGTTTTTTGGGGTTGTGGGTCCTTGATATTGAAAAATGATTGACGGCAAACAATCGTTTTGTCTAAACCGCTCAGATGATTTTTTTTCAAAATTGATATACCGCAATCGATCTAGACGATCTCAAGTCCACACGAAATTCAAATGGATAATTTGATTTTTGTGGGAGTTCTCCACATGAGGCCTCAACATTTTCACATTTTTCTTTAAAATAGCTTCAAATGTTTTGATTAAACTTTTTCCTCGGGTAGCGTAAAAGATGCTTAAAAATGGCTAAGGTCTCATTTTATAAAATATTAAATTATATTAAAAATATAAAAAATATAAAATATTAAAATTCATAAAATTGGTTTTTCAAAATTAGATCTTTAAATAAGATCAGGTTCAATTTTTCGAAAATATGAGTAGTTTTAGGGTAATTTTGGTTGGAATATACGCAAATTTTTAACCATCATTTTCTCAGAAACAAAGATGAATGCTGCTCTTAGCTCAAGATAAAGAATGCATGTTGACACGAGTGAAACATCTCACGGGCTTGGGATTTGTGAACAGGGATTTTTCGATATTCCAACTATTATGTGACTTATTTGAGCGACCACGCTCACCCCATGGTATCCTCAAATGGAGAAGCAGAACCAAGGTAACAAAGCCCCTGATCACACAGCTGTCTTCATTCACGAATGGTTTTCTGAGCAAGAGATTGATGTGCCTCATCTGCTATGACCTCCTTAGACGCCAAATGTTAATCTGCCTACATGGTCAGTTACTTAAAGTTTTTGCTAGGCAACGTATATAAGCCATAGCAATTACGTTTTTGTTGGGCATTTCAATATTTTTCCCACCTCAGCAGAGTTTTAGAAAAACTACGTGATTTATCTTTAGGAGTCGTTAATTCTCTAGACTTTGCGTTATTTCGCCAAGGACATTATGTGATTTTACTCGTACAATAATAACCGAATGACTTTGGAGCACAGCAAGTGAATGGACGTAGGACTATTGATGTCTTTTACTAAGTCGTTGCTTTTCGTGTAACAGTCTAAGTTCTGTTTGTGCAGTGGCAGCGCAGCCCGTGTGCATCTCCGAATCGCTGCAAAATGACGTTCAGCGAACAGACCGACGGGCGCGGCTCGTGGGCTGGGGAAGGTTGCCCGGCCAGGAAGGTAAGAAGATCTGCATTAAGAAACCCAATTGTACTCCTGCTTCCGAACCGCCTTATGTTTAACGGCTCTATTTTTGTGTATTGTATTTCAAAACATCGCTATTCTCTTCGAAATTAAGCAAAATTTACCCGTTCTCCTCTGATTTCGATTTATTTAAGAAAGTGTACTTATTTTGAAGTGAAAATAAATAAGAACGCTCATGTTTGGTATATATCTGTCGTCCACTGTATATTACATATAGCTTTATTATGCTTATAATAATATTAATAATAATAATATTAATAATAATAATAATAATAATAATAATTATTATTATTATTATTATTATTATTATTGCGCATTGAATTATGAATTAAGGAGTAATAGGATGAGGATTATGAAGGGTGAAGAGGTAATCAGAAATACGACTATGCATACGCAGAACTCGAATCTGCATCCTCCGCGGTGAAAAGGACGGGCCTGCATGCTTATTATTATTATTATTATTATTATTATTATTATTATTATTATTATTATTATTACATGCATATCGGTCATTTCTGACCACACTATAGCATTAACGTGTGTAACTATGGAAATTAGATTTTCAGCAGTATCCCTCGGTAAGATAAGGTTGTTACGCCTTGAATTATGAATTATGAGGTGATAGGATGATGATGAAGGGTAATGGGACAATCACAAATACCACCATGCCTACGCAGGAATGGAAATTGCAGCCTCATCGGCGCATGCGACGGCTGCGCCACGGGTCCGATTATTATTATTATTATTATTATTATTATTATTATTATTATTATTATTATTATTATTATCTTACATTATTCACAGTATCTACTGGTCGGTATGTCAACCACACACAGGTATGATGGCCAGGTGTGTGGTTGCTTTACTGAAAGTTCAGATGGCTTCTGACAATACGGCATATATTCAAAATTACTGTCTTTTGCATATTATATACATTCCTGGTATCCAAGTGAAGACACTCCAGTGCCCGAAGTGTCATTTTCGGGATCACTCCTGTAGCTGATTTTATTATAGGCACAGTTGTCACTTTACTGAAGTTCCACTGAGTTGCGACTTCATAGGCGAGATCGGTATACTTCTGGATCTTCTCTTGATATTTTCCCGATATGTTGTGGGCATTGGGTATTGATATATCGATAAGGAAAACCTGCTGATGGTTTCTATCAATGTACGTTATATCGGGTCTATTGCCGCCGACATGTCTGTCAGTGATAATGGAGCGATCCCAGTAGAGTGTGTGCTCACTACTTTCAAGCACATTCTGAGGCACATATTTATAATACGGCACGGAAGTGGCGAGTAAGCCCGTTCTCAATGCCAATAATTGGTGGACCTGCTTCGCCACTTCATCATGCCTCTTTTTGTATTCCAACTGTGCGTGGCTGCTACATCCACTTGTCACGTGTTGGATAGTTTCGCTTGCAGCCTCACATCTTCTACACGAGTCGGAATGAATGGTAGAATCTCTCAGAATGTGTTTTCTGTAGTTCAATGTTGGTACCACTTGGTCCTGGATAGTTATCATGAAGGCTTCTGTCTCCGGAAAGAGATCCCCGTGCTGGAGCCATGCGTGCGACGCAGAGATGTCGACTTCCGGTTTACTCAGCTCGTGAGGGTACCTTCCATGCAGTGCCTTCGCTTTCCATAAGGTTATCTTCTCTTCCGTTTCAATGATTGGTTGAACAGGCGGATCAAGCTTTTTCAAGTTCAGAGGACTATAGTTATTATCAACTGCGCTCACTGCTTGCTGAACTCTCCCACAATGTTCCAAGAAGTATCTTCTGAGTAAAGCAATTTGAGAGCTGTGTAGATTTATGAGATCTACAATACCTCGCCCTCCTTGCGACCTTGGAAGGGTAAAACGCTCAGTACTTGAATGGGGATGATGTTTTCGGTGTTGAGTCATAGCGGTTCGAATTGTTCTCTTGAGGTTGTCGAGGTCGGTATTGCTCCATTTAATAACGCGGGGGAGTATAATAATAAGGAGTATGTCAGCACTGGAATAACAAATGAATTGATGGCCTGCACAAGGTTTCTAGCAGAGAGTTGAGTTTTTAAGAGCCCATGCAATCGTTTACACACTTCATTTGTTAGTATGTTCTTAGTAATTATTATTATTATTATTATTATTATTATTATTATTATTATTATTATTATTATTATTATTATTATTATGCCTGGGGAGCGCCGGGGCACCTTCGGAGCCACCGCTGGCTTATTATTATTATTATTATTATTATTATTACTAATTATCGCTAAAGTTTTTAGTGAATGTGAGGGAGCCTAAAAACGAGTTGCAGAGAGAAAATTGAGTATTTTATTAAAATTGCGTATCTTCCAACTACTTCTAATAATAAAATTAATTTACAAATTTAGTTTCGAGGTCAACTACAAATTATTAGTGCTACAACAGCGGATACTTTCACCTATTATTAATTACCAAAATTTATAATATTGCAATTTTTATCATACTAACACATCAACTTTCCTCATTAAAAATCAAATGCCACACAAGACACTCATAAACAAATCATATATTTAATTTTTGAAAAGTGTTAATAAAAATGACACTTCTGCGAATAAATTCATTGCAGAATTTGCATTGTGCTATACTTACAAAAGCGGTCAAGCAAAACAAACAAAAACTAAGAAACAAGGCTTGCGTTGACTAGGATTCTAACCTGAGACCTCCAGCCCTTTGAGCAAACCACCCGACCTACATTCTGTGGGACGGCACATTGATACTGTCCTTAATGCTCCATTCATTTCGACGCTCAGATAATTCTCAAAAACTCTCGCAAACTACACCTATTTTGAATAAATATTTATGAATTGATTGAAATATCTAATAATGGGCAAAACAGTGCATTAAAAATAAATCTCTAGCTTTAATATTGCAAGTATGGGACGGGTTCGGAAAAACAATTGACTTTTTGCATTTTTTGAAATTTCAAAGATGTAAATGCAAATCGAACATAAAACATTTTTAAATGCATTTTGCTCAAATTGAGAAAGAAATGCAAAGACAAAATTGAATCCGTTTTTGAGAAAATTTAAAAACCATCCTAGATATTTCATTTGAAATGCTCCCGAATTTTTCGGTTGACCGAATTGGTCGGAAGACCAGTCAAGAGCTTAGAGTTTGTCTCAGCTGGGGCTGTGCTCCGATGGTGAGGGATACCTGGTTGGGGAAAATCACTACCAAGCCGACGCAGGTCGGCACCGGATCTCGCCATCCAAAGGGGCATGATTACAGCTACCGCATGCGATAAAACACGCTCTACTACGGGACTAATAACCATAGAATTTAACGCGCTCAGAATCACTAATCAACTAACCATGCAAACAAAGCAAGTGTGCGACGATGGGTGTGGTTGCAGCGGCGTCGCCGCGCCAGCAGCAGCTGGAGCTGCCGCTGCTGCCCCTGGAGCGCTGCGCGGAGCTTTACCGCCGTGTGCTGCCCATCACGGGTCGGCAGCTCTGCGCGGGCGGCGAGGAGGGCCGCGACGCCTGCTCGGGCTTCGGCGGCGCCCCACTCATGATGCAGGGTTACAATGCTCGCTATTACCAGGTGCGTATCTCGCCACTGCCACAGCCGGCCCTCTTCGCTTCCCACCACACAACGTGGCAACAAAGTAACCCACCGCACAAAGTAATTTACTATATAAAGGAACAAGATTTGTCCGCTTTTCCGTTACCAGGGCCCGGCAATAAGAGATGACCTGTCCAAAAATCGCCGTTTTGCGAAGCACGATTATGTTATTTCTCTTCTTACGAGTAAGGCGAGAAAGTAAAACGTATGATGGAGTCGTCCTTAAATGACGTAACGCTAAAGGGGGGAGGATGGTTTAGGCAGTATTACACTGCGTTACTTGCGGGTAGGGGGTTAGCTTTCTGTTACATAACATTGATATTTTTTAAAATTTTCAACATTTGCTGAAACAATAACTTTTTGTCTTATACTAAAACATTAAAATATTAACTAATTACTTTATAATATAAAAAAATTATTGTTATTATGTATAAATTGTTTCAATAATGGAAGTAATATTTTATATTTTTTATTGACTCTGTAAGATTACGAAGGAAATATTCAAAACTGATCTATCGTATATTCTAGAATCCAATTAAATTGGTGCAATAGACTATCGCCCCATGCGACATATTAATTCTTATTTACGTGTACTGTTACGACGTGTGCACAGGTTGATGTCAGAAATTTTCATGACATTGCGTACTTCCGTCACCCAACACTTGTTTCCTACCTTCTTGTTAGGTATAGTTAGCATCGCCAATTAATTCTGACTTTAATTGTTTTGAATTTTAAGATATAACACAAATAAAATTAATACAAATTGTTTTTACTCTGAAATAATTTATTTTTACTTCTGTTAAAGGGGTGGGTGGATGGTTGTTGTACCAAGCGACACGTAATAATTTAGGGGTTTCAAGCTCGCGTTACGAGTGCGTTACTGGGGGGAGGGGATATTCAAAATACTCCATATTTGCGTTTCGTAATTTATGGGCTGCCCCGTATACAAATTCACACATTGTGAGAAAAAGCAGAGTAATAATTAAGGACACAGAAATAGTGCTAACATAATGAGACCAAAACATGCAAAATAAGAAAGAATCTAAAAATTATATTTGATGAAATTCTGAAACCTATCACGGAATAATGGCAAAGGCAGTGATTTCAAATCAATTGGTGGTTTATTATAAACTTGGGTAGTAACACCCCTGAAGAAGTAGTATTTAACAATACAATGAGGAGGAACCATGAACATAAATAATCTCAACGCCTCTCATGTGATTAGGCACCTCTCAATACTCATTCCCAAGAAACGCATTCCACCTTGACTTCAGCGATGAAAATTAATGATTGGGATGGTTTCACATTTCCTTGATCAATTCCAACTACTTGATGTTGTCAATGTTCGTGTTGTCAACGTTCGTTCATACACGTCAATACGTGGATGATCTCATCTCACAATCTGATCTAATTGAAATTAGGGCACATTTTTGCATCAGTGTTCAATTTCCATATTTTCCAAACAAAGTTTTTTCCATAGATATACATACTTCAGTGGCTATTTTAAAATTCCCTCAGAAAAATTTTAAAAAAAGTTTCTCAAGAATATAATATATATTTTCAGTGGACAATTTCTTTATTTTGCATGTAATGATATTTGTGAAAGGGAAATAAAATACCATTTTATTTCTTTTACATGTTGGTCAGACTCGCAATTTATCTCATCAGGATCACTATCGCAAAATCTTTTGACAGTTTAGTTGATACTACCTTGGGTACTGAAATGCGCACCGATAAACACATTTCGCCAACCAGAAACATGTTCGCGCTTGTTAAGATGTCATGCGAGTTTAAGACGAAATGGCACGCGCGGAAGAGCCCAGAAATGACTCAAGTAAGCCTCTCCTATATCCATTTACGAGTTAAGATCACGTTCTAAATCCATATCCAAGCGGGAAAACGTTTGCCATGGCTACTCGAGCATTTAGGCTTACGAGTTAAGATCACGTTCTAAAACCGATCGTCGTGAAGAACTGCGTTTCAGACGCGTCCTCAAATAAAAACATATCGTTAATTTTTGGAAATTGAAACGTATTACTGGAAAGTCACTTGTCATAAAATGCAGCGTTTTGTGCTATGTGTAGCTTTACAAAACGTTTAGAGAAAAAAATGGAACCGATTTTGAGAAAATGTATCGTCTCATTGACCCAACACAGGCCAATATTTTTGGAAAATTGCCATATTTATGAGCAAACTTTGCTTTATTTGAGCAAAAGATTGAAGAAAATATTTGAAGCCATTGATGAGTAAATCTGGTTCATATACTTTTTAAAAAGTTACGATGTTACTGTAAAGCACGCGAAAACTATTTTGAAAGAAATGGTTCATAACATTATTTAAATATCTATTATTGAAGAACAGATTTCTAAGAAAAATAACAATTGCAATTATGTGGTTGTAGGATGGGATGCAAAAATGTTTAATTTTTACAATTTCTGTGACTACAGAGGTTTTACTGAAAACTACCATTCTGATAAGCGTACTATTATCTATTAAAAAAATCGAGAATGAAGATTCATGTAAATTACCTTCCAAAATTCAAAAATATAATTCAAACGATCCGCTTTGAATTAGAGGGGCCGCGGCATTACCCAGATCGGGGAATATCGATATTCGATATTGGAAGAAATTCTGTGCACGGATTACGCGCTACTGTTGTTCACAGACAGATATCTTGAGACTAGTGGTGTTCTCATTAGTAAAAGTTTTACAATATTATAATATTCCATCTTGTTTTAATAGATATTACAATTTGTGCCAAAGTATTCAGTGATGTTCTCGATCATTGCAAAAAATGTAATCAAAAAAATTAGGGCTGTCTCTGACAAAAATCTTTTTTATGTATTTGTGGAGAATTGTCATGAGTTTTCTCAAAGTCACGGGACAACTGATATTTTGAAAAACGTTTAAAGTGACTTAAACATGAAATATTGAGGAATAGGTTGCATTAAGAAACCTATTATATAGGCGAGTTACAGGAGAGCGTGAGAAAAAAATTGAACTTTTGCAATTTTCGAAATTTCTCAAGTTTTAATAAAAATGTGCGGTTTTTGGACTTGGCCGATTCTAAAACAAAGGGATTTGACTTTAATTCGGAACTGAAGGTCCAAATTATTTTCTTAGAATACTGATATACATTTTTTGTTATTTTTAGCTACAATACTACGTCAATAAATTACTCGAGGATTAAATTCTTGCAATATACAGCCAAAGCCGTTGTTTGAAAATAGCTCTTCACAGGTTTGTTTATAATGGTTTTAGTTTCTACAATTTTCTTACTAAAACATTCTTTGTCATATTACAGATCGGAATGGCTTCCTTCGGATCCGACAAATGTGGAGAAGGCAATGTTCCAAGCGTGTACACTAATGTCATGAAATATGTAGACTGGATTAAAAGTAATTTAGTGGATAGTTGAGAAGTGAATGTAATGTTCAAAATAAGTGCTTCGACCTTCTTTGACCATATTAAACTGATGTTTTTGAATATTTTGGCGACATTTTCATATGCCGTATCGAGAAGTACTAGCGAAGTTTATTTATAACTCTTAGAATATTTTATAATGAATTTAGCGTGTAATCTACTTGCACACTAGTCAATAAATGATATTTTTATTACTAAAATCACCTAAACTAAAGATTCTTGCACTAGCTGATCCAGCCGTTTAACATTGAGGCATCGAGAGAAACAATGACATATATTCGAATTAAGAAGAGAATTAATCCCCCAATAACTTTCCAACAATCATAATGGATAAATAAAACAGTCAATTGGATAAAGAGTAGAGATTTTTAGACAGTCGGTAGTAAAACATCTGCCATCAATGAATAGCAAACTCTGAACCTGTGATTCACGTAGCATTTCGATGGCTGTTATAACATACACAGTAAAATCTGTCTAAACCGGAACCTGTCTTAACAGGAAAATTTCTCCAGCCCGTGAAGTTAAATGGCATTTTACACAGAATAAATCGCAATCTCTCCAACGCGGAAACGGAACAGTTTTTCAGGTCCTGCAGGGGAAAAAATCTTTATTAAACATAATTCTTTCGAATTTAATGCAATTGGCAAAGAGACGAGAGATGTTCGTAATGAAATAAATGCTTCTGCAAGTTTGTTTTAAATTCTCTATCCCTGTGACACGCGATTTAGTCGTGGCATCCGGACATAGAAGGAGAGGGGCTTCAGCTGTCAGCGTAAATTCGACCTCAGGGTCGCTTGTCTCTCAAAGCGTAGGCCGTAGGGGAATTCACTCTCTTCCGACTCTCCGAGCGTGGGAAGGCGTATGGGCATGGCTTGTATTCGCGCATCTCCCTCTCCCGGGTTGAAAATCATAACCCCTCGACCAGATACGCATTGCTCAAGGCCATGACAGGGTATCAGAAAGTCATAGTACTGTGTTGTGACGCATTGTGCGTTGAAAGAGTCAGCAAGCTGACCATATACAGTCAGTAAGGTGTGCATTTTTCAACTCAAACTATTAATGAAGAGTGTTTAATATTTATTTATTGATGCTTTCTTTCATAAATACGTTGTATGTAATTGTATTTTGATAATTACAATAAAGTCGTGTTTACTTTCCGGGCAGAAACGTCAATATTACAAGTGCCAAAAAATGGACAGCCTTGCATAAAACGGAAACCTTCCTAACCGGAATTTGTGTCCCAATCGATTCCGGCTTAGACAGTTTTTATTCTATATCTAAAAAAGGACGACTACTCTGGAGAAAGAAAAATACATTGTAAAGTTTCCATTACAGTAAAAACGTCATTAATTTCGATAATTTACACAAATTTAATCAATGCTTGTAATACGTGACGTTAGAATTAGGTAATATCGTATCTTTCGGGCGACGTTATTATCTCAAAACTACCAAATTTTGAGATACCGTTATGTTAAAATTTGGTAATTTGTAATTGTATTGTTGGATTCCAAATCGCACTGTCAAACAATCCTTTTTTTCAGCAGTTAAAAAAACGTTTAATAATGATGTACTAAATAACATACCATATATTTTTTAACTTCATAGGGATAAAATATAAATATTATAGTACCAGTTGCCTTCAGCCACAAAAATGCTGCAGAGCAAAACCACACAAAATGGTTTTTCAAAAAGTAGCATGCACATTGCTGAAGGACAAATAAAATACTCTTATAACACTGTAATAAATTAAATAACACAAATAGTCTTCACAGTTACTACTAAAACATAGATATACAATGAACAACAGTTCTTTACATACCAATACATACACATTATTTTTCCTTGGAGCTTTGCGTAACATCCTCGGTGTTGTAAGCATTGATGCAGGGGGTATGAGAATATACAGAATAGCTTAATGAAATAATTGCATTTTTCAGTCCAATTCGAAACTTTCATTCTTTTTGGATTTTCTGTTTGTTGATATCTAAAGAAACCATAGGCACCTCTCACATGGCCGGAGGATAGTTTTCTTTCAATTCTAGTAAGTGATGGAAATACGTAATATAGATGCTTTTGGATAGGATGTTTTTTTTCCTTTTCTTTCTATGTATAGGAAATTGGTAATATACACGAAAACTATTACAAAATCACAGGTTCAAATAATTTTTAACATTCAATGAACAATTAGCAAACTGCCTGAAGGGACGTTAATGCCTCTTCCAGGTCATTACAAAGAGACAGTGATTTCAAAATATATAAAAGACTACACAAAATCAGGAAAACTTGACTAGTGCACATAATAAGAGAATAGGTGTGCCAACGTACTGTTTTATTCTTGGGTCTTGTGAAACAGACTGAGGCCAGTTACTCACTTCTCCATGGATGCATATCTATGTACCTGAGTTGCATCCAATACTGCAGCAGTCCAAAAATAAATATTAGAAGTGGTACAAAATCAAGTTGTGTATAACTTTTGTTATAGCAAAAATTTTATAAAAACAAATAATATATCTAATTTATTTTGGGAATATCATAAAGAAGCTCAATTTAGTCAAAAAAATCTGTATAAGTGGTCTTCTAACATTATACACACAACATTATTCACAAATATTATATTTATTTCAACACAAATTTGAGTAGTTTTACATTACAAATATTATACCCACAGAATATTTACATGTAATTTCATTGATGCTAAGAAACACAATAACAAATAATTTCATTTATAGCAAAATAAATGGACGGAAATAGTTATTCTACCAATACAAAAAATACATCAATGCATTTTTAAGTTTCATTGTATAAAACATTTGTAAAAAGTTTCTGGAATTATAAAAATACAACTATAGTAGCAAACTTTACAAATATTGTTCCTAGTTCTACCGCATTTTCTTTCTGTTTTTGCTGAACTTCATGGTTAGGACAACTTCACCAATTCTTCCACAAAAATATAATGAAAGTTTCTTTGTTTTAACATTCAGTAGGTTATAGAACAGAGAGAGAGAGAGAGCAATACATTTCTTGAGAATTCATTGAACAGGGGTGTCAATAGGATCACAATCTGGCAGTGATATCTAAATTATTCACGATTTATTATCAATAAATACCCCAAAAATTTTCAATTATGAATGGGCAAGGAAGATAAGAAGGTGAAACTGTACAAAAGTACAGTGCAACTTAAACAATTCTTATCATTTCAAGAGATGCAAGAACGATGTAGAACAGTGTGCCAACTCCATATTTTTAATCAAAAACAGTTGTGTATAATACTTAACTAGTTTGCAATTTGTTAACATCTGAAAATTTTGTTCCGAAGAATAACACGCAAAATAGAAAGCCTCATCGTAATGACGAAAACAAACTTTCCTTTTCATCATAACAAAAACTATGATCAGTTTGAAATACATATTATATTGTTACCCACCCGCACTCTCCATATAAATATACATACACTGTAGAAAGAGAGAGAGAGAGAACAAGAAATTAAAACAGAAATTTCAAAATAATGCACAGCAATTACCACATCATTCGTATAACAGACTTAAAGATTAATTAGAGGTATGTCTGATCTTTAAACAATTAATGAATAGTAATTACATTTTTTTATACAAGAATGCTATATTCTAGTTTACATTCACAAAATCCTTTCATAGCGGCAATAAGTAAAAAATATGTTACACAAACTTGCAAAATATGGTTAACAGAACAGTACCTACACAGGTACTGAATTTATAGCATAGTGAAACTCTCATGCTGTAATTTTTCTCAAGTTATCACATGGAAATTTATTGATAATAAATATCTTATGTTCACATTAGTTGACATCCCTGCCAAATAGTTTAGTAGCAAAAAATAGCAAATATAATAGCAAAAAATACAAAATCTACCTCTACCTAGGCACATAATATTAAAATGAGTTACAAATTAAATGCCACATCAAATATTTAATACTAAATGTTTCTATGATACAAATTCTTTGTATGTATAAATCTTTATAATGTGTTATACATTAGTTTTATTACATTCTGGAAAATGTACTTTATTTTAGAAAGAAATAGCAATAGCAAATCTCTTCTATGAAGAGTAATATTGGCACTTGAACACATTCTCTCCTTGGCACAAAGATCCATCAACAAAATGCTGAAAGATTCATCACATTTCACAGCCATCACAAGCATTGAAACAGAAAATATCAATCAAAAGGGTTAAGTGGTGTTCTTTAAAACCATACACAAATAAATTGCACGTAAACCAGAAAATAGCTTACGTTCAACTTTCATTACAGTTTTAATTCTGAACCACATTCATAGATGGGAACAGCTGATTTTTCAGTTAATTTATTATCAACCCACTGGTTTTCTATAATGAAAAACCCCTATCATATTTAAGAACTGACCCAAAAGTGACTATGAACCATTCAAATTAAGTCCAACACAACATTCACCATATTTAACACTCAAATGACACAGTGTTTATTTCTCATATTAATAAAAGTAAGAAGTACTATTAAATGTTAGTCATTATAATCACCACCATAATCACCATCTGTATCATAACCCTCTCCTTCTTCTACATGATTATCTGATGAGCAATTCTTACACCTGAAAATTCAAGCAAAATAAATTAAAATGGAAATAAATACTTAAAAATAATTAAGTTTTAACCACTACCACTAGAAAATAATAAAACTTAAAATTTAACTACCTGCTCTCACTAATACCATAGTTAATACAAAGAGGACCTATACATTCACAACAACCATCATGAAACCAGCGATATGATGCTGATCCCATAGACTGGCAAGTGTCACTGCACTTTTTCCATGTGGTACACTCATTTATAAACACCACAGTACAATTTTTGGAATCCAAATCAGACGTAACATTTACATGTTGGTCTACACTTTCTGCAACAAGTAATTATAATTAATAGCCTATGTTAGTATTTTAATATCAGCAAGAAAATTTAATGAATAAAAATAAATAAATCAAAACATACGTGTGTGAAGCTCTAGGCTTTTATGCACATCAGGCACATAAGGCATCCGGTCAATTACATTAACATATGTATAGGTAATCCAACGATTATTAGGATCTGGTTCAGTGGTAAGTGCAGCAAAGAGGGAAGGATAAGAGTCATTGAATTCTTCAACATGGCTTTTCTTACTCAGAGCACTGCCAGTATCATTCGGCTTTGGGCACATATCTGGAAGTCATTAGAAAAAGATTACTCATCAGAAAAAATTGGAATGTTAATCAATTTGAGATAATTTAAACACCTATACAACAACTTTTATCCAATAAAAATGCAAAAACCTCATGTACATTTAAATAAAAAATATTTAACAATTAAAATATGATTTTGATAGATTATAAAAATAAGGTCTATATGCATTATTCTCAAAGTACATTAACAATCATGGATACCTACATTATCTATCTCACATCCTAAAAGTTAAGTTTACTTTACACCAAAGATTAAAATGAATATAATAATATATATAAAATCTTCATTTTGATAAAATTATGCCTATAAGATAGTGATGTTCAAAACAATCTACATTTAATACTATACTGGTTATGCATTCAATACTTCAAAACCTGATTTGAACAGAACTCACCAACACATGAACAACACTCGCTATACAAGTGGCTAAGGCAACTAAAACATTCTCTGCAACATGAACAGTTCTTGAGGTCACATTTACAAGATTGAGTGAGCATGCACTTGCTCACAACACTTGCACATACTGCTTCATTACAACTTTCTACAGCTATAATGGCCATACAAATCATGGTTAAAACTGATATGCGCCACATTTTGCTGAAGACTGTAAAATGAAGGATGCATTATAAACCTTTGCGAGTTAGAACACAAATACATCGCTACAATACATTATGGATAACATTCATATTTTCATACAGAGATATTATTATGGAGGTATTTGCTGCTGGTTCCTACAGAATTGTAATTAGGATTCATAGACTATCACTATGTATGAAACATTTCTTATAGTATTTGATGTTATTACAATCAACTTGTACTACATTTACTAGTGTTCACTACAAAGACCTACAACTACCATGTAGTTATATTTCTATCTGGTTTCGAAAAAGTGAAGAAAAATATATTATTTTACTAAGCAATTATTAGTTATTTCCTTTAACCATTATCCACGTTTAATTAACAAATTCACATTCATGTGGTTGTGTTGCGTACAATGAAAGACAATTTTAAGAAGAACAGTAGCAGTAGTGTAAACATACAATTTCAAACGTCAAAATCACTCGTTGCGCCGTACTTCAAAATTCTTACGCCACCACACCGATGTTCGCAGAGCACGCTGGCGTAGTTGTTGACACTCATTGGCACATGGAAGTGGTTTTTCTCAGTCCTTGGATTTTTCAACCACACCCAGCTCTCCAAATATACTGTGATTGGCTGCTTTTCTAATGACGTTTAACGTGTGAAGGATGAAGCGGGAATAAGCAGTAACTTAATGTAGAAAATGTGCAGCACACGTGTAGTCTATATGAACAATGAAGTTACATAAACGGTTTAACTTTTTAATTACGATTATCTGCAACCTTGATGACGCATAGATCTATTTTATTTTATTTTGTGTGTGTATGTGTGTGTATGTATGTATGTATGTATGTATGTATGTATATATATATATATATATATATATATATATATATATATATATATATATATATATTACTTTCCTTTTGGATGCTCGGTATAGTCTCAAATTGTATGGAAACAGTTGTGCAGCAGAAAATATTTTACTTGAGACTTTTGTATTGAATTTAATCGTTTAATACATATTCGAGCTTTCACCCTTGCTCTTGTTCATGAATCTATCGGCGCTGCGGGATTGGTGTAAGACAGACGGGAATTCACGGGAACGGGGGCATTCTTTGGTTTGAATGTGCATGTTTGAACTTCGTTTTTAACAAATTCAAGATCGATTGGATATCGTTATTGCCTGAAGGAAACTGCCGTTTGGTAGCATAAGCACTAATGAGTTAATTGAGTAATAATCGCCTTTTTTAAATTTTGTGCGTTTTTGTGAAGTTCGTTTCCGTGAAGCGACATTTAAAATTTCTTCAAAATACAAACGTGTACGAGCATAAAATGTGTTGGACAGACTCAATGTTGTTTTATGTAAATCACAGAGGCAGAAGACCAGATACTCGCAATCAAGTTAGACATTCCTAGTTGAGCGACAATTGTACCCTATAAGGTTTTAACAGTGATATCTCCAATGTCTGCTCTTTAGAAATGTTGCTTAATGGTCTGAAACGAAATGCGCGCCCTCAACGGGCGGTAGTACAAGCCTGAAGTAGGTTAAGAGGGGAGTTTTTAAATGAATGCAGCCCGAGTAAATGCAAGAAATGTATCTGCAATGGAATTTAAACATTTTTTAAACTTTTAATTGTGAAATATTAATTTATTATTTTTATTTTCAAAAAATAAGTCAATCGTTAACAAAGTGCGAGCGGCAATGGTGGCTAGTACTTAGGTCGCACAACCCAGAGGCTGAAATGCAGTTTGTGGTACTATTCGTTCTCGCGTGTGGATACATATGATTCGTTCACGCGCCAATATTTATGGAGAAAAAACTTATGTGGCAAACAGGAATCAAGAAAATGGAGGCATGGAAAACATTAAGGAAATATACACACCAAATTATGTTTAAAGTGTAAATGCGTTGGTAATTTTGCATTGGACGGAATCAGGGATGTTTTATGTTAATGTGAGGGCAAAGGCCCGAGCCTCGTTTTCAATTGGAACTGTGTACCAAAGCGTCACTTTCCGCGGGAAAGTGTGTCGGCCGCGCACACAGTAGCTGCTCCGTGAGTGACACATTCTCGGAATTGACAGCGCGCGTGAAGAAATCCTACCATAAACTGCATTTCACCCCCCCCCCCCCCCCGAGATAATCCAAAAAATTCTTATGCCGTAAAACCTAAGGCGGAACCTGATAAGGCGGGAAACAATTTCACAACGGGCTTTTTTCTGATGCAAAGTACACTGGATAAGCCGGAAACCCATCTAACGTGGAAACGGTTAGTTCGTCAGCATGGAAATATCTGGATAAGACGGAAAACAAATATTGTTTTGACATTAAACTGTAACTTGTAAGTGTGGATACACCACGAGACACTCGGAGCTGGGTTCGTTAATTCGCTTTCTCAGCTGTCCTCGTCCGAACATCGTATTTCCCATACTACTCGTGCGAAAGCCACTGTTCATTTGTAATATCACTGACCTTCACAAACCCATGTGAAGGAAGGAGCCATTCACAGTCCTCATGAGTGCTTAGAGTTCAGTGGTTCTGGACGTTTAGTTCGACTAGTTTTTGGTGATGTGATAATCAAGTGTTTATAATGTCAGGCTGCAAATTGAAAACGTTGAATTGAATTGAATTTGCCTTATTTTACGTGGCGAGACTCGGGCCATCAGGCCCGCTGTTCCGTCTGACCACGCAAATTTCGCTACGCTCCTTTCATCAACTAGCAGAGAAGGGAGGTATTTCTTGGGCGAGAAACAGGCGATTTGAATTTAGCTCAGAGGCGTCATTTAGGCTTGAGGATCTTTTACATGCAAGTAAATCTACTAACTAAACGTTAACTCCTGGTGAGAAAGTTACACTTATTGAAGTACACGAACAAAGCTACACTTTCGTCAAGATTTTCATAAAGAAATTTAATGTTGGGAAAACTCAAGTGTATGACACCTTAAAATCAAAATCAAAATAAAGACAAAATCATGAATGAGTGGTTAAATTTTTATGAGTGGTTGCCGCATTAGTCACGAGGACCAAGGAAAATAGCCGAAGCCTAAATCATAAGATGAATACATCTGTTCCTACAAATATTGAAGAAAAAATATTTCTTTTATTTTTTATGGAGTTCTTTGTTTCATTAGACTTCGTGTTGCGTTTCTGTATGTCATTTTCTTGGTCTCTCCAGGGATGTCTTCCTTTCTTTGAAATGTAGTTTTTAGGTGAGATAAAATACTCATACAACCTTTTCCATCTATGAACGATTCCGTTTTCTGATTTGACAGTTTTATTGCAAACCTGAATAAGCCACAAACCTGTACAAGACAGAAGTGTTGGTCCCAAACGATTCCGGCTTAGACAAGTTTTACTGTAATATGTTAGGAATATACATTTTCCATTGATAAGATTGATTATTCAAGTTATTGCAGCTACATCGATGTATATGAAATCATTTTGAAATCAAAGTGTGTCCATCAAGCTCTTTCTCCGGCGTCTTTCTTTCATTTTATGAAATCCCCTTTGTAGCAGCCATTTCTTTGTCTTAAATTAACATAAAGACATCATTTTACCAGTAACGATAAACGATCAGTCACCAGTACCACCGTTACCAGACTCATATTTCCCTCTCTTATTTCAAACGATATTGGAGAGGAATGGTCGAGCCAATCAATGACGAACAATCGAAGATTTACATTTTAACACTCGCTGATTAGTCTGTTTTGGGCTCAGCGCATGTGGTGTCCGTACGCTCGATTTTTGAATCTTTCCCAATGAATTCAAATTTCACACGATAGTTGAAAGATCACAATTCATTAATTCTCATTTGTCAATTTTTTCGAATACACTGATGTGGATCATTGTGTAAGGTGTTTAAATGGTCTTCATCAAAGCCCGCAGGGCTTCTTGTACGTGGAGAGGCACGCGTGTCAAAACTACCATCCTTGAAACGAACAAACCGTTTCCCCGCGTCTTTCGGATGACGTGGTCCCCCCAAAAGTGCAAAGATTCCTAGCTGCATCCGCAGCCTTTGCCCTCTGTTGAACTGAAAGAGAGAAATTTGTTGACAAAGGTATATTTATCCACTCGACACTCAATTTTCTATTGTCCTTAGAAACACTCACCCTCTATTACAATGCAAAATTCAGAACACAAACTTACTCACAATAATAAACTTAAAGAGAAAGAAATCACATCAAACGTTTATCCCACAGTAACAGAAGCGCCACAAAAAGATGGCGGACATATGCACAAACCCAATACTTCATATTTATGATTTAACCCGGATTATTAGGCACATTACCTTTCTACGTACTAGACACAAAAAATATGCCTCTACCCAACCTCTTGTATCTCTCATATTTCAACATGAGGTACGGCCATCCTTTATAGTTCTGGCCAGCTAATGTGACAATTTTGAAAAATATCACTGTCGAATGAGAACATAATAAAATACTAAAATAAATTTACTGTTGCAGTCATTTTGCTAAAAGGACTGACCAAAGAAAAAAGTTCATGCCCTTGGTTGTTAAAAGTGAAAATCCATCAAATTTCAATTATTTGATTTCTACAGAATCAAATGGTAAATACAGCACAATCTGTCCTCAGTCATGTTTATGTATACATGTGTGTCAATATTTCTATCTGTTTTCATGGTAATTTCCTGAAAAAAATTGCTTTCTAAATTTTACAGGTTTGACCAAAACTTTAATCCTCTTTCTATTAAATATGAGGTCACGTATCTAGAGGCAGGACAGAGAGGTGATAAAAAACATTTAGACTAAACTCTATACATTTTTATTTAATGAAAATCACAAAAAACAAAAATTAATAACAAGTGTGTCAAAAGACTGCTTCACTTCTGATATGTTACCACTTCTAACTTTAAAGAGATTACATTTCAACGTTTATCAGAAAATTTACTATTTCCACTTAACAACCTTGTTAGTTTCAAATAATAGTTCATCAAAATTATAATTTCAAATAATAGTTTCTGATATAAAAATATAAATGATTTTATCAAACATACATTATAGCCATTAAAATAAACAAAATATTGAAATGAATTTAAACCTTTACAAGTTTCGACCAAAATTCTGAAAACCTGTAAGGTAAGGATGCCATGTTTTTGGTGATGCCTTGGAAGTCTAGAACTTTTACAAAAGTAGCTTATACACAATTCTGCATAAACAATTTCCAGCATTTGAGTGTGTTACAACCAATGGGAATCCAAAATAGAAGCTATGTATAAACAGATTTTCATAACTTTTATGTTAAAGAAAAATACCTCTTTTGGTTCAATCAATTTCAACAGAGCCAAGATGGGTAAGTACCGACTCCTTGGCTTGGTCCAAAGGGTCAAGGATAAAAATCCCAGTCTGGGCATGAATGTTTCTTCATTATCTCTTTTACCAAGGGTCTCACATTCTGATATTAGGAGCAATCCCAGATCTGAAGGGCCTGCATATTAGTGTCTAATAGTCCAAGATGCACCCCATTGGGGTGTAGAAGATAACTGACTTGGCTGGAAAAATCTCTACCAAAAAACCAGTTCACATTAAACCTATATTCAGGATATTTATTACTTTCAAGGGGTCAAACTGAAATAATAACTGTTGAAAAAACGACTAAATTGAAAACAAACCCGTTATTTTTCATTCATTAAATATAATATGCAATAAATATATGCTGGAACCAAAACTGAATGAAAGGTTACTGCTTTTAAATGAACTTCAGCATTTTATATAACTTGTTATGCCACATATCAAAATGTGGCTCTTCAAACTTATGATAAAAAATTCCTACAGAAATTGAAACAAATCTTAGTCATGAACTTTGGTAATAATTAGTTAATATACAGTGAATATGTGAGAAACTAAGAAAGAAAGAAACAAACATGTTTTTATAAAATGATAGGAAAAAAACATTTGTAACTGATTCAAAATTAAAACCATTTTGTTATCAAAAGCTGAATCCTAAATATTGTATGATTGAAATCTGAATGTTATTCAAATAGTTTTATTCCTTGATTACTTGAAGTATAGATAAAGTATATTGAACATTTCAAAAAATTCAGAGGATCACTGATTTCAATAGGATTCTGGATGAGAAATAATTCTCATCAATTTTTTTCTCCCCTTTTCATGTTACACAATCAGAATTTGGTTTGCTTGTTTATCTCATTAATAACTTTGGAAACCTAGTCTCAATATCTAATGTTAATATTGTAAATGTTCTCAATGCCTAGCATTATTATTCTTTGGATAAGTGAACTTAATAAATGAAGAGGTGAACAAAATTGAGATATTCTAGAAATTTGAATCATTGATTAATGCTGAATATTTAAATAACCTTGAATTATTTTCAAATAGGGTCCATCCATAAATTATGTAAAGCCCCCTCCTAAATAACCACATAATGCATGAACCCCCCTCTCCCATAAATGCAAGAAGTGAAAATAAATTATCGCACAGTAAAAACACTTTGCATTTATTTTACTTGTGTTGTATATTAAAATTAATTATAATTAAAGTAGAAATTAGTTGGTGAAACCGACTGCACCTTACTATAAGATTGGCACAAGTTGTGAGTGAAGGAAGGATGCACATGCGAGAAGATGTTTGATCACAAGTTGTAGATGCACTGTCATGGATGACGCATGAGTGAAAGTCTACTGTGCCAATTTAAATGGATTTTAGAATATTCTACACATAAGTTTTGAATATCTTCATTGTTATCTTACAGAGTCAATAAAAAATTGTTGAAAAAATATTTCTAATTATTGTAACAATTGACATCTAATCCATTTAAGTAATTTATATTTTTAAAACAAATTAATTAGTTAATATTTTAATGTTTTAGAATGAGTCTCAAGAAAAGGAATTATTTCAGCACATGTTGAAAATTTAAAAATCAATGTTATGTCCCTATGTAAAGCAGCTTTATGTTTCCTCAAACCCCCTTCGACCCTCTTTAGCATTACATAATTTATGGATGACCGCGTAGGCACATATGACCATCTCTTTTAATACAAATAAAAGCATTTAAAAATACAAACATAAAAAATTCTGTAAAGCAAATAATATAATTAATTATAATAAATATTAACTTATTTCTGAAATTCACAGATATAAATAACTGGCAACACAGGCAGTCAATAAATGGCGACACTTTGTGAGGGCAGATGTCAACAAAAATGACCAGACATTTTGGAATGTTTACAGGGTAACAATATTTTCTTTGTTTCCTAAAAAGCAAAGATCAATATCTTTTACAGGTATTGTGAGATGATTTATCAATCAAATAATTGTAAATATTTAATAAATATCTTAAGTACCCCTAAATTCACAAGAAGTATTATATTTTTTTATAATATATAACATTTAAGGTAGCAACAACTGTGGAATAGGAACTCAGCTTTGTTGATTCATACAAACAAAGTTGTGATTTCTTCCATGTTAATTCACTCATGTTCAATTTTCATGACATTACTTACTTGTATTGTTAACTCTACAATTATATACCTATCATCCTCAACAAATTACTTTCATATTCTTCTTTCGAGAAAATGGAGCTATGAACAAGGCTCCTCTCTTTAGAAGATTTTGAGCTTATAACTCTTCACACTCTTGTAAATTTCATTCCCATAAATATTCTTTAAATTGTTACAATTATTGAACAAAATAACATGAATGAACACAGAGATGAGTCATTGGTTATAATTTATTTGAACCCTTCTTCAATCTTCTGGGGCAATTAGTCCATTGACATTAGGTTGTAAAAATTCATCAATTATGGCCTGTACCATTTCTTTTAGAACACTTCGTAGTACATCCAGATTCCTGAAATAAAGGGACAAAATTTTACAATTTCCACTGAAGAAAATTTAAAACGATCACACAATTCATCAGAATGTATGCTTAAATTGTGAGCACATATGGTACCTGAATTTAAAATGGAAATTATACCTGAATTCTCAAATTATATTCAATTACCAATTCAATTGATATAAATTCAAACTTCACGTATCAAACAAAACCTCTATACCAATGGAAAAGTAAAAAATGTCCTTGTATAACATTAATACAGCAATCAATTCAGATCAATAAATCCTAATCATTTATAGCAAAAATTTATCAGAAATAATTAAAAATTACAAGTTAAATAGAAAATTGAACATTTGATTGTAGGGCAAAAGAACTTCAAGAGGAGTCACCAAAGCTAACTTGTATGCTTCAATAAATAAATAACAATATCAATAAAATATTATAAATATACTTAAATATTATTAAGGCCCTGTTGATGTTGTTGATGTTATAAGCCCTGAATATGGAAGATTCAATGATGATGCTGAGACAGTAAAGAGGCACTAACAATGATGATGATTATGATGATTTTTAAGGGTGCTTCAACATCTGAGGTCATGGGTACCTGTGTCAAATTATCTTAAGATCAAATATTCATTGCGGTATGGTCAGTTAAAATCTTCTTAAAATACAAAGTACAGAAAACCAACAATGTATGATCCTGTCTAGTGGTAAAATGAAAGAATTGTCAGAGTAAGAGATAGGTGAACACTATTAAAATGTGATAAATAAAAGGTGCATTAATTAGCATACACCACCTCTCAGGTTAAATTATTAATTCCACTTTCCTGTAGGAAGCTAAAATACTGACAGAGACACTGACATACTGACTATTAGACACCACGTATATATTTCAGAGAAGTGGCAAGGCAATGCTTCATCTCAAGTTTGCAATCATCTTACCTATAAGAGCATTCTCCGATAAAATCTGTTCTACACCCATCATAGATGGGGATTGAGTCACCACAGAGATGTTCTTGTAACAAGTCAGTGGTAGATTTAAAGGCGCATAAGAATTATCATCATGCACTTGGTATTATGTACGAGATGCAGAAGCTCAAAGCTTTGTGACTACTTGAATTTAAAACATGAGTTCTGCCACTTTGCATGCTATGCACTGAGAATGGTACACTGTATGAGAAGCTTTGTGTCATGAGTAGGCACCTATGGATGTCTTAACTTGGCTGCCTAGGACCCCCTCAAGACAAAATGCAGGGGAGGAAGGTCACAGAATGGCGGCCGTAATGTTCGCACCTGTACCTAGGATGTGGCATCTCCTGGACAGCCAAGTAAATACTGACTTGAGCCGCAGAAGCCCTATGCTCTCACCTAAGAATGTCCTTATCTTGTTTGCTCATGGCCAACTTTGCAGCCTGGTCAGCTATCTCATTTCCCAGTTGGGCTCAGGGGCCCAACAAAACAACAATTGAAAATGAAGTATTAGACAATGTAATAGGTGTTGGATATTAATTGCAGAGGGTTCCAAGAAGAGAACAAGATGGATTCTAGAGCACTTCTGAAATCACTGTAAATTACAACTTCACAAAATGACACTTATGGAACATTGGTGCCTCCAATAGCGTGTATTTCCCTGCACAAAGAATATATTTTCTGAAGCAGCAGGGTGGTACTGTGGCATTAAAAAGCATGTGTATACCTCCTCATTTTGTGAGGAATCATCCATGAAGATAAAGGTGTGGTCGAGATAAGTGAATTTTATTTCCTGAAAGTGCATCGGAAATATACTGGGGGAAGTTGGAAACTCTGAGTTCTTTTACGAGTCAGAGAATTTTCCAAGAAAAAATAGGATTTCAAGGAAATTTCAAAGGGATGGGCAGGTTAAAGTTAAGCTAATGCAAAAGAATAAAAACATATTCCAGGATGATACTTGGAGTGTATATGATGTTCAATGACTTGGGTAAAGGATTGCTTGGCAGAAGGAAGTATTTAGCACTGACAACAGATTAAAACATCTCATCTTTGGCTCTCCAACCACAGCCAAGAGGGCAAGAGACATTTGTGGTCTACACTCCTTGAGCTACCACTAAGGATATAAAGGAAGTTCCAAGGGGACACACATTGCCTTTTCAGATTAAGTAAGTGATCATGCCATTTTAGGTTTGTCAAATATCAAGCCAAGGAAAATTGCTGCTGTGAGAAAACGAAATTGATGGTGCCCAAGGAAAATAGAATAAAAAAGGGTGGCAATAAAATTGATGAATCCTGCAGAAACACATATAGTTAGATTTTGAGGAAGAGAATTTGAATACAATATCACTCCATCCATGGAATTTATTACGGACAAGTTGCAATTAAATTGCTAATCAATTCAATAGCCTAATCCACATTTTTAAAAAGCAAAGAAAAACAAGTTAAAGTTATGGAGTTGAGGGATTACAATACTGAAGGGAAAAAACAGAGATTTCATTCCTAACTTCTGGGAAAAAACTGGACTACCTACAATGCACAAAATATATTTTACTTTTTTAGACAACAAATGGTGTCAAATAGCTCATTTTTTTGTTTTCGGTGATGGACCACTGATATTCTCAGTCCTTCATTTGTCTTTCAATAACTAATATGTTCTTGGAAGAGCAAACTGCGAAGTTAACAAAGAGCAACGTTTTTACGGGGTCTCAATGACTAACAGAATAATATTGATAGTAAAGGCAAACAGTGACAGGTTAGAATTGGTCCAAGGGGGAGTGTTTTCCAAGTAGTGACTGGAATTTAGCTTTTCACCAAGGTGGATGTGGAAAGACCTTGATACCAGAAACAATGAGAGTCATCCCTTGAGTCCACAAGAATGTGAAGTCTGAAGAATGCAGTACCTTCAGATGGCAATGTAAACTTTCCAGATATCAAACAAGATGGCTACGAGGTGTTGTAAAACAAAGTCAAGATCAGGGTAGCTAGGGTGACAAGATGGTTCAAAGTCGACTGGTGTCTCTAGAAATTACATTGGATGTGTGTTAACAAATTTCTTTGTTCCAGGACAGAGAAACATTTACTATTCCTTCTAAAAGCTTACACATGCAGCTAGAAAGCAATTTTGGGTGGAAAGTTGATGGGATTGTTCAAACATTTCGTTCCTTATAGATTGGGATGACAGTGGCTTTATGTCAAAGTCTGTGAATGGAATGCTCAATTTACATTTCTCTGAAGAAATAAGGGGAAAATATGTGCTCCTTAGAGAGATTTTTCAGCATTTGGTTGTCAATCTGGTCAGTTCCTGGAATAGAATCTACTGTGAGAGCTATGGCAGAGGAGAAATTGTCAATGGATAAAAGGGCATTTTAATCTGCTTCCAGGCTGCAAAACCTAAAGCACAGTCCTCCAATCTTACCTCAAGTTTGAGAAAGATTGAGTTGAAGAGAGTAATTTTGTATTCCCACAAAGAGTACAGTTTCTCAATCACGTTTTCTGGAGAGATAAGGAGATTTCCATTTACCAGCAAGTCTGGCACAGACAGTGGGGGATAGTCTCCATCTGATTTGAAGCACTTTTCATCATACATGTTTAGGGTGTTTTTGCAAGAAAGTGAAGAAAGATGCGCTCTTCAGAAGGTTGCTTTACTCTCTCGTACGGCCATTGTAACTCTGATTTGATTTCTTTTACAATCAAATTTTTTGGTGTAGGATAACCTATTGAGCTGCGGTAGCGCAGTGGAAGTGGAAGACGCGTTGAAAACCGAATTGGTAAAATGGACAATTGACATGGACATCATTGGGGCGATTATCGGACACGCTGATTTATTTTTAGAATGCATCCTAATCAACTACTGAGGTTGAAACAGTCACTGAGGTAAACGGCCAATGTTCAGTTTAGGGATATCGAATTGTGCTAGGGGCAGGCGGGAGACAACTTTTAAGTTCTTGTTAGCGAAATAGTAGGTTTACCGGTACGCATACGATTTAAAGATCGGTCCGAATGGCGTGTTCAGGACGGAACCTATTTATACAACCCGGCCCGGCACGCTGTAGCTCGGTGCCACTCCGCTTGGCTTGTGAGTCGTCCTTCAGAACGGATCAGGGCGCCACTTCTAAAAGCGATGAAATGACGATATAATTGATTCTTCCGAAGAGAAATTGATATTAACTGCGGAGAAAGAAGAGCGGGAGCAAAGAAATAGCGCGGGAGCAGCGAAATAGTAGGTTTACCGGTACGCATACGATTTAAAGATCGGTCCGAATGGCGTGTTCAGGACGGAACCTATTTATACAACCCGGCCCGGCACGCTGTAGCTCGGTGCCACTCCGCTTGGCTTGTGAGTCGTCCTTCAGAACGGATCAGGGCGCCACTTCTAAAAGCGATGAAATGACGATATAATTGATTCTTCCGAAGAGAAATTGATATTAACTGCGGAGAAAGAAGAGCGGGAGCAAAGAGTCGAGCAAGTTGTCAATCTGGTCAGTTCCTGGAATAGAATCTACTGTGAGAGCTATGGCAGAGGAGAAATTGTCAATGGATAAAAGGGCATTTTAATCTGCTTCCAGGCTGCAAAACCTAAAGCACAGTCCTCCAATCTTACCTCAAGTTTGAGAAAGATTGAGTTGAAGAGAGTAATTTTGTATTCCCACAAAGAGTACAGTTTCTCAATCACGTTTTCTGGAGAGATAAGGAGATTTCCATTTACCAGCAAGTCTGGCACAGACAGTGGGGGATAGTCTCCATCTGATTTGAAGCACTTTTCATCATACATGTTTAGGGTGTTTTTGCAAGAAAGTGAAGAAAGATGCGCTCTTCAGAAGGTTGCTTTACTCTCTCGTACGGCCATTGTAACTCTGATTTGATTTCTTTTACAATCAAATTTTTTGGTGTAGGATAACCTATTGAGCTGCGGTAGCGCAGTGGAAGTGGAAGACGCGTTGAAAACCGAATTGGTAAAATGGACAATTGACATGGACATCATTGGGGCGATTATCGGACACGCTGATTTATTTTTAGAATGCATCCTAATCAACTACTGAGGTTGAAACAGTCACTGAGGTAAACGGCCAATGTTCAGTTTAGGGATATCGAATTGTGCTAGGGGCAGGCGGGAGACAACTTTTAAGTTCTTGTTAGCGAAATAGTAGGTTTACCGGTACGCATACGATTTAAAGATCGGTCCGAATGGCGTGTTCAGGACGGAACCTATTTATACAACCCGGCCCGGCACGCTGTAGCTCGGTGCCACTCCGCTTGGCTTGTGAGTCGTCCTTCAGAACGGATCAGGGCGCCACTTCTAAAAGCGATGAAATGACGATATAATTGATTCTTCCGAAGAGAAATTGATATTAACTGCGGAGAAAGAAGAGCGGGAGCAAAGAGGACAGTGTTATTATTGGAAACGCATGTATTATGTAAGCAAAATAGTAGCCCGAAACCGCGACGAAATTTTCCCAAATCAACACAATCCATTTGATTTAGCTCAACTTTAGGACTTACATTTTGAAAGTTAAAAAAAAAATTTAAGGGCCAAGGTTTTATCTCCAGCACAAAAAATGACATCACGAAAGGCGTCGAATTCTTCCAAAGTTACGTTTACTCGTTTTATTCTTGGCAGCAGCTACGCGTGCAAACTTCACGGTTTGTGCATCGCACCATTTCCTCTCTCATTTCTTTAGAAATCAGCAAATTGAAAGATTAGATGGTACCACATCATCAAGCTATTTAAAATTAAAGATACCACCTGGCCAAAATACCACTTCGGCATCAGAGGGTTAAGAAACTACAAACCATGAATTATGATTACACATGATAGAGAAAGTAATACAATACGATTTTTTCTGATAAAAATCGCCCCTCCGCAGCAGCATTACAATACTTTCTCTTCACAATGTAAGTACGTAGTAGACAAAGTGAAAGTACAACGTAAGAGGTCGTATTCCACGGGGACCGCCGTCCTAGAATACATGCGTCGAAGACGGGGGAAGTTCGCCTCGCAGAAGGAAACCTTGTGAAAAGTGGCAATGGCCGCTCCGAAGACAAGTTAAAATCACTTCCCCACGTTTTGCATCACGGAATGAACATAAGAGATTTATAGAATCCTTAATTTAAAAGTGGTATTTGCTGTGTACCCAGATACCTTTGAAGTTGGCGCACGCGCGCACGAGTCGGCACGCGCTCTATTTTAAAGAGCGAAAGGCAGCAAGACGCTAACCGCTTCAACAAGCAGCGAGCTACGAGAACGAGTCTTGGACAGCCCGGGCAGCCAGAAGTGATCGAGTCCCACCTACGACGTCGTGTGGATTTAAGTGACAGTTTCGCTGACCGCGCCTAAGTTCTGTGATTATTCCTGGATTTACTGTGAATTACCGAGCGAAGTGGCTCAGTGCGTAGCGCACTGACTTCGCAATCGGGAGGTCCGGGTTCGATTCCCGGGCCGGCCATCCTGACCGGGGTTTTCGTGGTTTCCCTCGGTCATAAAGGCGAATGCTGGGATGGTTCCAAAAGTCCACGATCATCTATCACCTCCTTTCACTCTTCTTTCATTCTTCCCTATTCCTCTTTCATAACCGCTACTCAAGGATAGGCACCCGTAGTCAATCGTCGCAGCTAGCTGTGCCACCGACCCTAGGATGTCTATCTGTAGCAGCAGGCGGGGTATGCAGCACAAGCCCCCCTGTTCTTCCTTCATGTGCAGTCACCAGTTACTATTGCGGTATTTAGGTAGCAATAGTAAACTGAGGGATCCTCGGCCACGAGGTTGACCCGACGACGACTGTGAATTGGCTTTGGTAGGTACGTCTTCTGGCGGCACGAAACTCGGAAACGAATTAGGTACTTTCTTGCGACAAATAGAACTTCGGCATTTTTTTGTATATTTTCGAGAAGAAATTGCTCTCTAAATTGTACAACTGAATAAACTGTTTTATGTGAATATCTCAGCCTCCACATTGTATCATACATTTCAGTATTGTGCCACTGTCTGCCACGCTCTGAGTACGGAACATTTCAAAAATGCTTTTTCATCTACTGAGGGAACAGAGGGAATGTCAAGATCCGGCCAGCGAGTCGCTGATTTCTCAATCTATTTAGCTAACTTCAACTCCGACAAGATCCGGGACCCAAAGTACTAATCATAGTGGCGAGACAACAGATGACGAATAATGTGTTGTATTGTTATCAAGTGATCCAAGGGAGGAAGCAATAACGGTGACTAGTCTCCTATAGGAATCACTGCATACAACTTACGATGAACCTGATTCGATGTATTTCAAGAGATGGAGAACAGCGAACTCTTTCTCGGCAGAATACTCTTTACCGAATGAATTTGAAATGAGCGAATATACGATCTACAATAGCACAGACGCACCATTGCCATTGATGGCAGAGCCAAGTGTAAAGTATGGGCAGGTGAGGCTGCTATCAACTCGTGGAACAGTTTCAGGTACATTAAAGGAGGAATAAAAGGTGGGGAATTTGCAGTTTTTGGTCTACAGTGCGATGAAGGAGGTTCCAGGGAGGAACAGGATTGAGGAAGGGTGTACGAGGATAGATGCACATTTAGGTCCTCCAGCAGTATCTGAAAACGGATGCCTGGTAGTTTAGGTAGTGATGGCTTCAGGCCACACAAATATAGGTGGTTACGGAACAGGTTATCCTGACGGATTGGATGACGCGGCAGGCCTGAAAGTTTCGTTCCACAAGCTATAAACGGAATATCGCGTCTTCTACACAAAGACGACCCGTCAGCGTCTGTCAAGACACTCAATGCGGCTGGTGAGAAATGCGCCATGGCAATACAGATGGTACAGAAAGCCGGAATCTATTGGCACAAAACAATTTCCGGTTTAGGGAGATTTCGTTTTAAGAAGGGCAGTTCATTTTATGATTGTTTTGGTGATATTGATACTTCTGTCCTAGAAACTAGAGTAAATAACATGACTTTAATATAGTTTTTTAAATACGTCAACATACATTAATACGTATAACGTATTTATGCAAGAAATCAATACTAAATATTCTTCATTGACAGCTTTTGAGTTTCACTTGCTTCTTTAAGTTTGACTTTTCCATCTAAAGTTAGTTTTATGTTAAACTCATAAAAATACACACCACCTCACTGCCTAGGTGCTGGAGTCAGAGTGCTTACTGACTCAACGCACATTGCGTCACAGCCTGAGTACTGTGACTGTCCTCCTGATACCGTCGAAAGGTCTTGAGCAAATGCGTCTTTGGCCGAGGGGTTACGATTATCAACGTGGGGCAGGGCGACGAGTGAATAGAAACCATGCCCTTACACCTTCGCCCAGAGAGCCGGGAGAGAGGGAATTCCCCTGTGGCCCACACCTTGAGAGTCAAGCAACTCGAAGGTCGAATTCTACGCTGTCAGCTGAAGCTCCTCTCCATCACTGTGGGACGTCGTCAACGAAATTCCGTGTCAAAGGGACAGATAATTAAAAAAATCTTCCAGATGCATTCTTTCCATTAATTATATCTCGTCTTTCTACCGATTGGACCAAGTGATTCAGCGCAACAGAAAAAGTTCGCGTCTTGGGGTGAAAATAATTCTAAATGGAAGTGAAACATTATTGAAATTGTGTTGTAACAAGTATCTACAGATAAACAGGATTTCAGAAAGGTAGTGACAATTTGCGAACCTGGATGGTGAAAAGAGGAATAATACTATAACCACTCAGAGGTTGTACGTAAGTGCACAGATCCACATCACACTTAACTTGGGATTTCCTTTAGAAGAGACTATTAACAAAGGAAGTAGACAAGGGTATTTTATTTCACAAAGACCTTTTAATACACTGGCGGAAATAAGTATTGCAATAACAGGATGAGCACAGGCAATCGAGTATGCGATAAGGGACGTTAGGGATGGGGGGTCGTAAAAGCCGTGATTGACATTTCACGGATGACTGACGCACGGTGACGTAATGGCCCGGACGTGCCATCTCCTCCGCGGCTTTAAAAGGCCACTGCGATAAGATCTAGACGGGGCCTAGGTATGCCACGGCGTCGCACTCGTTCGTTCTTTCAACAATTGGACCAGTTTGAGCGGGATCGGATTGTCGGTGCCTGCGCGAAGCCGAGTGATCCTTTCGCCGCACTGCAGGGCACATGGGCCGTGATGTGATGTCGGTGCTGTGGGCGTCGGTGCTGGCGACGATGGGTAGACGAGCATTCCCCAAGCCACAGACCCACTTCGGGGCGACAGCGGGGCACTGACGAACGTCAAGATCAACCCACCGTGAGGGCGGTGTTGGCCGACCGTACGGCCACCCGCCCCGAAATACAGGCACATGTGGCCCCCAACGTGTTTCGATTCCCCACGCACCGTTAGAAATCGATTACTTGCTGCAGGATTACAATCGCGCATACCGCTAGTCCGACTGCCACTCACGCCGAACTATCGCCGGGCACGTCTGCCTGCACAGGCGAGCGCATGCGCCCGGAGTGTGTTCGTCCACGTCGCGCAGGGTCCATCCTGGGGGCGATGATGTGGGGTGCCATCAGCTGACCAACGCCTGACCCGTGCTGCGACTCCCCCAACAACTCTGCCTGCTCTGCGGGAGGCGGTGCAGGAGGCGTGGAAAAGTGTACCGCGGGACACTATTCGCCACCTGAACGATGGGATGCCAGCCCGCATCAGGGCTTGTCGTACGGCGGGTACACGCAGTACTGATGTGGCGTTTCCGGTCTTCATGGTTTTCTCTGTGACTGGACGTGCGAGTCTCACGTGGCTCTGGTCATGTAATCATGTGTCGTATTCTGTCTGTATGTGCATTATCTGTACGGAGGAATAAATTTTACAATGCAATCGGGATGTTGCAATACTTTTTTCTGCCAATGTACATATCTTAACATTTTGTAAAGGAGTGGAAGGGAGCCTAGTAATACTTTTAGATTTCTAGAACGTGACATATACCTCAGCAAACTTAATTTTGAAAGACAGATTGAGAGATTCAACCTTATGTGCAGCACAATGGTGCTGCACATAAGGTTGATCATACATCAAGAACACTTAGACATAAAGTTTGCAAAGATAATGGGGTAATTCTTTGAATAAATCAAGTAAACTAAAAATAATCAAAAGAATAATTGACTAATTAGCTGATGTTCCCTCACAACAAGAAAATACATACTGTTCATCTGGTGAACTGCAAAGTTCTGTGTAGTACTTAATCTTGGGTTCAGTACCACTAGTACGTAAAGTAGCAACTAAGCCATTGCCAAATCTGAAAGTAAGCATGTAACTTGATGATGACACGGGTAACTTGGGTACAAGATCAGGTTCATTTGAGTCATAGCCATATCTCAAGTCTCGCACTCCAGTGATCTTATATTTCCCATTCATAAGACTGTCTGGATACTGTAACGCAAAGAAGAAATTAAAAGTTGAGTGGCAAAATGTTATTTATATTATTTTCTTTCAACTAGAACTCACTGTTTTGGGTTCTCCTTTGGCATTACTTAATTTCTCAAATATGTGTTTGATGATGTCTGGATCATAACACAAGAAATAAGAATTCAGTGATAAGTGCTGGCCATACCTAAAAATAAAATCGTAAATAAATTAAAATAAATACTGTATCATTTTCTAAGGAAAATTAGAGGTTTACAATACTAACAATTTGTATATATCCTCAAGCTTTTGAACAAGTGACATTTTATTTTCTGCTAAATATGCAGCTAATTCTGCTATCTGAATACCAGCTGATATACCATCTTTATCCAATACAGCTGTTCCACACATAAATCCAATAGCTTCCTCGAATGCAAAGAGGACTGTAAGTCCCCTGGCTTTCAGTTCAAACGCTTTATTGCCCATCCATTTGAATCCAGTAAGGGTTTCCTACAATATGCATTAAATAAAGTTCTCTTTATATACTATTTCAAGTGAAACTATTGAAATTATTTATTAAAAAAATGAGTTTTCATATTAATTTGTTTAATTTAGAATATTTTAAAACAAACCAGAAAGGTAAATCCTTCAACTTTTGACATGCTCTGCAAAATTTTTGAAGAAACCGTGCTTGATAGCATGTATACATCCTTCAAAGGAACATTGGTACTCCTTTTCTTGTGGCAAAAAAGCGTCCACCACCCTAGCAATGCTCCAAGTTCATTCCCTGTAAATACTCTCCATTCACTGAAAGCAAATTTAAACAAATAATTTGTCTTTATTGTCAGATTTTATTTAAATGATGGAAATCTTCAATGAAGAATCTTGACACAAACACAAAAGAAACAAAAATGACTAGAAAAGTAAATTGTTATTACCCATTTTCCAACTTTTCTGCCACTGCTAACCTATCTGCATCTGGATCATTAGCAAGTATAATGGTACTATTGCATGAATCTGCTGTTTGGAAAGCTAAATTCAAAGCACTCTTTCCTTCTTCTGGATTAGGAAACTTCACTGTAGGAAACTCTGGATCAGGATCTCGTTGCTTATCCACAACAACAAATGGCTACAAGTAGTACAACATTTTATACATCATAATAAAAACAAAAATAATGGACAGGCATCAAATTAAATATTTCGACTAAAATATAGATCTGTGTATTCACTCTTACAATGCCTGAATCCAAATAAGTAACATTTGTTCAAAAACTGTTTTATACATTGTATGGTTATGTACATATCCTAACTTTTTGTACACGTTTTTTGCTGTATTTATCTGACAATAATAATAATAATAATAATAATAATAATAATAATAATAATTATTATTATTATTATTATTATTATTATTGTTGTTGTTATTATAATTATTTTTTTGTTTTTGTTTCACGAATCGGCCATTATGGAGCCACACGATATGTGCATCCCACCAGGGCTCAGACTTTATTATCGGGGTAGGTGCACATTACTTTTCTACAGGGGAAGATCAGCATTTTAATGCTGATTCCATATTTATACCCTAGGTTTGTCAGCCCTGCGGGATGAAATGATGATGATGATGTTGATTAATAATGAAATAGACACACACAACTCAACCATGCCCAAGAGACTCGAACCCGCAATCTACTGGTCCGAGACTGCTTCGGCACTATTGCCTTAGCAACCTCAGCCATCAAATTGGCATTGTTGTTATCGTAATCATTATAGTTGTTCTTATTATTATCGTTATTAATATTGTTATCATCATTGTTATTATTATTACATGTGAAAAAACATTACAACATAATTTAATAAATTTTGTAACAATATATTTTTGTTCTGTCTCTTTGCAGGCATTACAATTATTATTATCAATATGTTTTCTCTATTTTCTTGAGAGCGAATTACTTACTTTAAAACAAGCAGCTTCAAATGCCCTCATCATGTATGGATATCCTACACCATGCATTGGTGTATATGTAAATTTCAAACTACAACTTTTATTAATATCCAGAAATAAATAATTATTTGCAAAGACACCAAAATATTCTGCCGAAATCTCCTCTAGTGGATCTGAGACCAATAAAGGTTGCTCGTGAATAATGGAAACATTCCATGATTTCTCCCAAGGTTCCAAGTTTTTCAAAATTGTCTTTTGGATATTTTTATCATGAGGTGAAGTTATCTAGAAACAAACAGAAAAACATAGCACAAAGTCAATGGCATCATGACATTTTAGTGAAGATAGTTTTTTTTCGTACATTTTTTTTCTATAAAACTTCAATAACTTATACTGACAGACTATTCAACAAACTTTTTCATGTGTGTGCAGATGGAGGCAAAGGCATTGACATGAATTGAGAAGATTCTTAATTGAGCCACACAGAATATTAACAGCGGATCCCATCCGAAGTTCATTTCATGAAAAATGACATTCTGTTTTCGTTCATGTTCACTTTCACTATGGAAAAATTTTTGAAGGTGGAATTTGAGGGTTTTGCCATAACCCAATTCATTTGATATTTCAGCAGATGATAGGTATATGGTAAGAGTTTACCATCATACTTCAAACTAATAATGCAAGGTCCATTGGGATCTGCTGAGCACCTCAACATGTTAAATTCAAAGACATGAATTCATTGATGGTAGTACAACACACAAAAAAAAATTCTCACATGCTGGAAAGGTTCAAAACCTTTGCCACCAAATGGCACAACAATATTTTTTCATTTTCATGACAATGATGAATGCTGAAAAACAACTAATATAAACAAACAAAAACACAAAACAAAAAAATGTTGCAGCATTACATATTCACTGTCATACAATGCACCTACTCCAGCAATTACAGATGTGGCAGACCTTCACAATACATTATGAAACAGTTATTCAAACAAATTCATTAACAAATGGCAACAAAACAAGGTTTTTACAAAACATAGGATCTCATATATGAATTGAAAAGTGGTAAGTCAAAGATGTGAATAGAGAACACATTAATCAACAAGTGAACTGGTAGGCCAAAAGCCTCCCGAAACCCATGCACTGTCTTCAAAGTAGGCCATATTTCTTGGCTGTGCCTACAAAGCAATGTGCATACCAATGTAGTACCACCAAACAATGAGTGCCATCCAGCAGCTAATACCTGTACATCTGGAAACTTCTTTCCCTGCTCAGATGACCTGATGGATCTCAATGCCCAAAAATTCTTGAGCATGTACTGCACGAAACAGTCATGAGCTGCAAAAGATGTCCCTGCATTCACAGAAAGTTTGTGTTTAGTGTGCCACATTGTTTACTAGCATTTTCATTACATTCTTCTAACATTTAGTCAAAAGTGACCAGGACCTAAAGATTGAACAAGAACTTCTCAATATGACAATGAATATGCAGAACATGCACAGTATATGACAGAGACTATGCAGAACATACACAGAAAAAAGCAACAACGATTTTTAAAACGGAAGTTAGAGCATATGATGTTTATCGAGGGCAAACTAGCAGACCAGAATTATTGTGACATCTCACAAAGTATGTCAAATATTTTTTGTCGAGATCTTTTATAACATTCTGTAGAAATAAATTTCTCTTAGGAAATTTGTGATACATATGTTGTATTCAAAATGAGAGGACAGAAGTCAAGTACAAATTAGCATCATTCCAAATGACACAGACACACATGACGAATAAAAAAGTGGCCATAAAACTGCTGAGATGTACCAACATTCAGAACACAACTTAGAAAATACAACGGTCTACATGAGCACTGTAAAAGAGATTAGGTGATCTTAACATGAAAATTTCACAAATCATACATTATATGACAGTTATTTATAAGACATTTATTTCAACATGAAAATGTTAGACCTTTTAATTTTTATTGCCAATAATTTTTATACTCAAATTAACAATAGAGTAAGAAAATATGCAATGATAAGTAATCTTCAAATGCTACATTTTTTAAGGCTGAGATGTAGTAAACGGTACAACCTAAGGAAGTTGTTTAAACCAGCACTCCGCGCTGCTCCAGCGAAGGGGAAATCCACAGTGGAGGGGACAAGGGGTATTAAAGGGATTGTTACTATTTTAGTACTCTTACAACTTGTCATTCAACAGGTTGGAACTTTCATTTCCTTCTCTGAAAATTTTCTGAACTTTCTGTCCTTTATGATGCTGAACCTCTGTCAGCACCTTGTCAGGACAACATATCTACTAGCTAATTATTTTCCAGTTTTATTTGGTACCAAGTACCAAGGTTTCAGACATTCAGACTTGTGATGACTGATACTTTGATGATTGTGTTACATAGACAGGTTTTCATTTTCTACAATAAGGAATTTCGGAATTCCTCCATCCATTCTTTTTCCCTTCACACATGAAATATTTTCTATTATTTGCTACTATCAATTCTTTTATATTTTCACATATATCTCTGTTTACATTAATCACTATGCACAGGTAGAGAGAGATTATTCTAAGGAGGCAGCTTTTGACAGCTTCTGATTGGCTACTACTGGCAACAAAACTGCAATCACATCCATGCACTCAATTCGTCAATGGGTTTGTTCACAGTTGGGTCATTTGTAAAAGGCTTCGACACTACCTCTTGCGATGCCATCATCCAACATGATGTTCTTTTGTTTCGCATTCTGTCAAATTGGTCCCTTAGAGTAGCTTCTCTATATGTCAAGGATTGCATATTTTTAATAATAGTTTTCAGTTACAATCTTGCATACATGATGTCCTTGCCCACCGTAGTGTGTAATTACCAATGTCAACAAACGTCAATCTCAAAGATGAAAGATATGTGAAAAGACAGATGTAACTTATAAGGAATTTCAAAGGCATTTACTTAAAACGACTACAAGAAATTGTTAAAAAAATGAACAGTTCAGCAACAAAAGTTAAAAGTATGAGGAAAATAGACAGAAAAAAGTTAAAGGAAGTAGGAAATAGAGTCAGTCAGAGAACAGTCAAGTTCTGTAGAGGGAATATATAGCAAGACCAGAAATGGCAAAATTCTCTATATTTTAAAATAAAAACTGATAGGAAAAAAATTTATGATTTATTTTGCAATGAGATAATTTAATGCCTAAATTTCATCACAATATCACCATTTACTTGAATTATATTCTTTTTAATAAAATTGTAAAATAGTTTTCTTGTTTGTGCAAAGATTGTGCAAGATTTTCAAAAAATATTTGACAACGTTTTCTTTCATCTCACATGTAACTTTGACGTCATCTCGAAATATATATTTTTTCTAATAAAAAGCAAATAATACCTGTTAAACTAGGATTATAACTATTGTTAAACAGCTTACGTACTTGAGCTCCATTATCCCAATATACTTTGTAACCATTGTCGTCTTTAGGATTATGTGAAGCAGTTACCATCACACCACAAAAGCATTGAAAATGGTCAACAGCAAATGGTACAAAAGGCGTAGGACATACTTTAGAAAATAAGTACACAGATATGCCCCTGTTTAGAAATATTGCAGCGGACAGTTCTGCAAAACTACAAAAACATCAAATCAACAATGAAAGTTACCAAGAAAACAAATCAACAGTAAAGAGTAATAGAGAAAAAATGGTCTTGAAATTCACCGTTTACTATTGTGTCTTCCATCATAACCAATGACAATACCAGCTTTTTTCTCAGAATCATGGAATGACTCTTCGACATACTTGCACAAACCCTGAGCAGTTTGAATAATAACAAGATCATTCATTTGGGAATACCCTGGTCCCATACGACCACGTAACCCTGCTGTTCCAAATTGCAGTCGAGACAACAGCAACTTTTGTAACTGGGCTTCATCACCAGCATCCCTTAGACTTTGAATTTCATTTCTAGTATTCTCATTCTGAAAAGAATTTAAAATTGAATACAGTCAACAAGAATAATTTAAAAGAATTTTCTTAAAAGTACTATCAATGTCCATAACTTACCTTATCCCAGTTTAACCATTCTTGAATTTTTTCTCTCAATAAATCAGATTTGTTACATTCTCCAAATCTACACTTGCCACTCATGGTGTAGTACCTTCAACATGTACCTATCACATTTTTAATAATACAATTCAAATACTAGCACAAATACTTCACGAAATCTGTAAAGTAATATTTTTTCTTTACTCACCACTGTGCCTAATCAAACGACCGCGCCTTGTACTATCAATGGTTACTACAACGTACATTTATTTAAAACCAATGAACAACGATATCGCACGCGGATTTGATCGACAAGGCCGACAGATAATGCTGGTAACTTTACACTGAAGATATTGGATTATCCGTAATGTTCGATAACAGCAACTGAAAATAGGAGATGATCAAGGATTACTCATTTCTCGCATTTTATTCGCGTGCAAAGTACTTTTTAGGAGAATAGTAACCACGCTGACGTGGAGGGATAACGATGGATATTTTATTCTTACTACTCATTATATCAGTATTGCGGTATGCACGCACACAATTTTATTTAATACTAAAAATCAATTTGAAATTGTCATTTACGTTTTTGTTTTAAAATCATGCGGAAATTCTTGTTATCAGTCCAGAATGACGTACTGTGCATGACGTTATCTTGCCTTTGGACATGTCTTGTGATAATACCTGATTAATCGCGAAAGAGCTCTTCCGAGGAGAGATAATAAATGTCTAATTCAACTTCTTGCAGGTCGGTTTTTTTGTTAATGAAAGTACCAAAAAGGACCCCCTTGGCATAACATCGATCAGCTGATGCAAAAGAACCGGCAACACAAACCGGAACGTCAGATCGACGGCAACAAACTGTCCTAAGGATATCGTAGGGGATAATGGCATTTCTGTGACAAAAGTTTTATGAAAAATAGCAAGTCTCGTTAAAATGTTATTGGAGGATTAACAGCGTCAATAATTGTATTACACAATGTTATTGTTGCGTCAGTGAAAGATTTTCATGAGATACTACAAAGGTGTATTCTCAGTGTGATCGCTAAAAGCTAGATTTATATTACAATGGATGTTGGTGTAGTGCGTGTAGCTGAAGACAGTGATTTTGAAAGGCTGAAGGAGTACCTTGACAATCACACTGGTTGGAAATTGGAGTACGGAAAGGAGGATACTCGAGTCTGGACGAAGTCTGTAGAACACACTAACTTCAAGATGATTAAGGTATATATTTTTTTGAAAATTAACACAGAAATATTAAAGAAGTACTTTAATGCTATTGTTACATGTAAAAATATTTCTTGTGTGCAGTTATGGACGGATTTTGACAACGTTCTTCCCAGCCAGATGTATGATGTTCTTCATGATCCAGAATATCGGAAAGTGTGGGACCAGAATATGATTGATGCTCATGATATTGGCTACATAAATCCTAATAATGATGTAGGCTATTATGCTAGTAAGTCCAATATCATTTTTGAAAATAACATAGTATGTTTGTAGAAAGAAATGTAATTGTGAAGTCTCAAATGAATTTCTTGATCCTCTTAAACTTTAGTTTGTGATTGTTGTGTACATGTTAATATCTCATGATATTTTTGGCTTCTTATCTGAATTGCAAAGTAAAATAGTTGCATAGTCTTAACATGAGAGAATATTGCGTTGCTAGTGTTAGAAGCATTCATGATATTTATTTTTCATTTGTGTTGACTTTATGATTTATAGTGAAATCCGATGTACCAAGATACTTTTGTATGCAATGTGGATAAAAATATAAGAAAAGAGTATTTGTTTACTTGAGCATCTTGGTTTAGAAAACTGATTCATACAACTCTTAAGATCCAAATTGAAACACACTATTTTTTTTAACATGCACTATATTATAGCATCACATTTACAGAGTGGGTTATTTTTAACCCTGTGGGGTAGTCCTTTTCTCAAGAACTGGTTTGTAAACAATCGCTGTTTCCTTCATCAGCATTAATGTATTAATTTTATATTATTGTATCTTATTTATTGTAGAAGTAGACCTTATGAAATAAAAAATAAATATTAAATGAATAGAGGTGTTGTGGTGAGTTATCGTTGGCATTTTTCATGAAATAATTATAAACTTTGTCATTGCCAACAATAGTATTTAATATAAGAGCAGCTTTCGATGGCTTAGCCATCATCATCAGTTGTCTGGTACAAGAAGAAAAAACAAAACATTAAAACGTGAATATTCCTTTGATTTTACAACAAGATTATGTTGTAAAATACTATTGTTGGCAATGACAACGTTTATAATTATTTCATTAAATGAATAGGTTCATTTTAAGTTGTCAATTTAAATAAAATTCTGTTGAAATGTTTTTGGTGGTGAGGCTGAAGAGAGTAACTTATAATGATGCAACCTCTGCTCATAAACAAATATTGTATGAATAGGACAATTTAATATTGAGAAAATATAGAATAGAATAGAATGTTTATTTTATCCAACTGTTGTAACATTTAACAAGTCATTTTAGTTCAATACAAAATAGAAATACAGTTGGCTCCGTTACGGTGAACTTCTGTGGTCTAACATTTTTTGTTTGCTGTATCAGAGATTCACTATATCGGATGTCAAAATTAAATAGAGTTTCTCCACAATGTTTAATTTTATTAATAATTGAAAATTCATTACCGGCACCAACTGAAAATTTCAATATCTTTATTTGACATTAAAAAATTAATAATTTTCAATTGTTTGTTTCATACAGTTTTCATTAGTAATTTCTCTATATCCTTCTCCAGAGTTCATGCACTGTTCATGTACTGGATTAAGCATTGCCTGGTGTCTCTAAGTATTGTGATGCAGTCTTGACACCCTTCAATGCCTCTTGTACTGTTGGAACACCGTCCTACTTTCCAAAGGCCCTTTTACTCAATAATAACATAAGAGATCCTTTTGGTAGCATCATGGTGAAAGCAGCTAAGGAAACAGATTGCTGAATGAAACATTCCGGGTCCTCTACTTTCACCTCAGGGGAACTGGATTATGACCTTTGGCCGATGATATTTTCTCCAAACTGTCCATTATTGGAATTTGTAGCATTGAGACAATATTTTTTTTCCAGAAGGGAATTCCAAGACGTATTTCCCATGTTCATTATAACCAAGATTCAGTGTTTACTGTAACCGAATCTTCTTATGCTTATTAGTAATGTAAGTGAAACAGCACCAGTGGCTTTTTGTTCACTATAACTGAGAGTTCACTGTATCAGAGTTTACTACAACTGGAGATGATTGTAATTGCTATTTGAGATGAATCGTACAATAATGATAAAAACCCTCTTGCTTGTGAATGAATTGTCCTGAAGAAGGGCCTTCTAATTGTTTTGAAATTGAGTTGGGTATAGAAACCTGCAGAACAGTTCATGAACAGAGAAATTGGGAAAGATTTTGTAAAATGAATTTTCTATTTTATGTAATTTACAGAAAACCGATATTATTTGACTTTGAGCTCTTTATTATTATTATAACTTATGTAATTTTGTTTAATGACAACTGATAAAAAATACATTATGCATCTGAATTATTGCAGTGTCTTGTCCTGCACCATTGAAAAATCGAGATTTTGTTTTACAACGTTCATGGCTAGACACAGGCCAGGAGCAGTTAATTATAAATCATTCTGTTTTTCATAAGGACTATCCACCAAGAAGTGGTTTCATTCGTGCCACTTCATTCATGACTGGTAAGTTCTCACATACTTTAGGAGATTCATACTATCATTTTTCTCATCTTAGAAAGAGGAAATACATGTATATCTTTGCTAGATATTAAAAAATCAATTTTCTTTTTAATAGGTTTCCTAATCCGTCCAATTGATGAGACGGGATGTAAACTTGGATACATTTCTCAAACAGATCCTCACGGTACTTTACCTCCATGGCTAGTCAACAAATGTACTCAAATCTTTGCACCAAAGGTAGTAACTATTTTTTAAATGACTTTTGGAACTCACTTACTTTGTTCATTCTGTAGGAATTGAAGTTTTGAAATGATTGACTTCCAAAAATTTTATTATTTTGAAATTTAAATTCTTGTCATTACAGATGATTAAAAAGTTACGAAAAGCATCTCAGGCATATCCAGAATGGAAAAAACACAACCACCCTGATTTTAAGCCTTGGCATTATCCTGAACAAATATCTGCTCCACGTCTTCGTATTGAAGATGTAAGTTAATAGAATTAGTGTATGGAGTGAAACCTATAAGCACTTTTCTATGTATACAAATGTATCTTTCCAAGGAAGACTTATTTACATGTGTGTTTTGTTCTTAGTAATGTGTGAAATCTCTCTCTCTCTCTCTTTTTTTTCCCCCCTGAAAAAATTATTCTGACTATTATTTTTCTTAGGGTTGGAATGTGTGCTGACATGCAGATTGCTAAGTTCATAGGAAAGCTCTTCGAAAGAGGACAAGTAAAAAACAATCTTCATAGGATATTAGGTAGATTTGATTTGAGTATTTTTGTGTTCTAATATCTTATTTCTTTGTAACATGCATGAAGAAAGGTTTCAGCTATACAGTTCTTTTGTAGACAACCTGGGTAGTCGAGATTGTTGAGGCGGTAGCGCGTAACTATCTCGTCTCGAAGGGTCATTTGTTGGAATCCCACCTTGGGCATGGATGTTTGCTCATGTGTTATGGCATGGTGGGCTTTCCCAGCCAACATCACTGTTCAACCTTCTATCTATTCCAGCTTGGGATACCCTCCCCTATAATTGACTTTGTATAGCCAAGATGAACCACAATAATCGTTGAATATTCATAGATTATGCCAATTCATCCTATTGTCCTGTCACTCTTAAATGTTGAAGCCTATGGGGGCCTTGTTAATATGAAATAATGAAAATGAGATGGATCTATGGGAAAAAAGTGGAAGGGCAATGGGGTGGTTTGTCCCAGGAACCCACGTAGAAGAGAAGGTTTAGTCGTGATGGGTGGGTTGGTTGAAAGACCAAAATGTTAAAGGAATCAAACGAAAATGAAGTAGAATTACCTAAAACATAATTAACTTTTTGCTATTTTGTATTATGCATGACTTTTAGAGTAATCATTATCATGCATTTCCTAACCTCCCTTCACCATTAAGGGCCATAAGTAGACTTCGAATTTTTAGGCTCTTAAACTTTTTTCTGTGCCAGTTGTAGAAGGTTCTTAAAAAAAGGCAAAAATTGGCAATGAAATTTCTTAAATAGGCAAACTAAATTAAGCCAAAAATAATTTTTCAGGATATTTTTTATATTACTTCAATGCTTTATTCGCACTTTTGTTTGCACTATTATTTAAATGACACATTTTGTTACATTAAAGCTAGAATAAGTGTAATGTATGTGCTATTGTCATTTGTACCAGAATGATGCAATTCAATGTTCTGACAATACTTACATTATGCTAAAATTCGTTAAAGTAGGGTACAAGGTACACCCTCAGTGAAGCGTGGCAGCGGGGGGAAGGGGGTCTCACTGAAATTATGCTACATGCTCTGATAGAAGTGAATAAAACTTACGGATAGGCGATTTTCATGGCTCGCCCTTCAAACACTTTGCCCCTTTCTGCATTCTAATGCCAATTTACTTTCAAGGGCAAGTTTTCTCGCTTCGCCCACCCAGATCCGAGTCACAGCGAGGCTTGGGCTCTGAGCCTTCGTGTTCACTATAAACATCCTTGAGTCTATCCATCGCATAATTACCAATTCACTTTAATGAGAAACCACTTTTCGAGAAAGCCTCCAGAATTTAAACTGCGCAGTTACCGCCGGAGTGGTGCGAAGTGCTGGTTTAAATGACTTCCGTAAGTTGTACTACTACCATAAGTTGACTTATGGCTGTAAGTTGTACTGTAAGGTGTATACTAGACTTCAGTCCTAAAATTAAATTGAATGGAGTTGGATGCTCACCTGCTTGAAGCATGGCTGTCGAAAAATGAATTTTGTTTAAAGTTGTTCACGAGTTAAAAACAAGCAACTTAAACGAACCGATGTTTATACAACAAAAACACTGTTAATTTTTAGGATTCTAAAACTTAAATAGTTCACTCAAATTAAAACTCATTATCAGGCTGAGAGGAGAGGGAGATGTAAAGTCGTAGAATGGTGATTGAATTTTATGTCACCTCAAACTGAGGTAAGCATAAATGCCCCTCTCGAAAGTATTTCTAGGAAATGAACCTAAATGAATAACCTGGTTGTAATTTGAGACAATTGGCACTTATAAGGAGCATAGAAATAGCTCGTCAGTACATAAATTACAGAATTGTCTTCACTTGAGATGAATCAACCAGAAAAGCTTGCGAAAATAGTTAAGATAATTTAAAAAATTCATAAATGGAATTATTAATAGCAGAATAGTCATTTTTATTTTCCAGCGCTGAAATAGGCACTTTTAGGCACTAAAAATGTACTTCTTTAATTTTATAAAGTCGTGAATAATATTTACAATGAATTTTGAGTGTCTAGATCATGTGTTTAAAAATTCGATGTCTCGAAATAAGCTTGTGACATGGCCACTGCTAACCATTTAATGAGTATGTTTTGAAGTATGGTTCTTTAGTAATGAATGCATCATAGTTGCAGACATTGAAATAGGAAGGATTTGAATGTCTAGTATTTGGGTATTGCAAAATTAAATTTTAAATTGCAAAATTACTGCAAACTGAAATAGCCATTGGAGGAATGTTGAAATAATTTTACTCTCTATGGTCTCAATGGGGTGTAGAAAAAATGTCCTTTTAACTTTTAGATAGTCAGATGGGTTGTATAAGCATTCCCAGATACTAATAACTGTCGTATTAAATATTGACAAAATGTTTATACAATTCTCAGTACTTTTCAACAAAATGTTGACCTCCCTCCCCCCTCCCCTAAGAAAAGAAAATTCTTTGTACTTGTTATGACTCTTCAAATAACGCACATTGTTTTTGACAGAGGACTCCTGGCATGTCCATGTGACGGTACAATGTGACAATACTATGTCACATAGAATTGATTGTTATATCCAGTTATGTGCTTACTTATGCCTTTTTACAACTTTTTTCTTTAATGCTACATATACAGTTAGAACCTCTAAAAACTGAGGTAAACTGATTAATTATAATACAGTTGTATTTACATTTATATCAAAATTAATTGTATTCACTGTGCCAGCAAAATTGCCATTTTTATTACAATTACAGCAAAGTTACAATGTTCTCAGGAACTATTATTTTAATTTATTGCAGTTTTTTCTTTTGAACCTAAAACTAAATTTGGTCATGAACCTACTAAACACTCCGATTAGAACAAATAGAATGTGAAGTTTCAACTGCAGCGGTGGAATTGTGAATTTCAACTTGTAATTCTTAGCGGTAATGTTGAAACACCTAAGGATGTCCAAAAAATGCACTACCTATTCCTTTGAATATTCAGAGAGTAGTAATAGATTTAAAGAAAGTTTTGTCTTTTGTTAGCATTACTGAAAATTATATGGAGTGTGAAAACAAATAACTGCTCCTCCTTCGGTGTCAGATTTGCCCATTCAAAACTAAGTTCAGAGAATGCTTTGAAATATTATTTCAAAACGAAAATACTTTATACAAAAGTTCTAATAATGCAGTCTCAGATACATCCATATTATTCTTATACAGTGAAACCTGTCTTAAATGGTCACAATTGAATCTGGAGAAAAATGACCGTTGAGACAACTGGATTCTTAATAGAGGTAATGAGAATATGAGAATCAGGAATACAGTGTATTTTTTCTGTTTGCATTGAAGTTTGGTGTGCTTTTAAGTATGCTGATGTTAACACCTTTTGAATTACCCTTACGCTACAAAATATGGGAAGCTTCTTTGCATGTTTGCATGTAAACAATACATTACAATTCAATTCCTTGTTTATTCACTCTTTATTTCGCACACTGTTGTTAGTGTTTTTTTTCTTTTGTAGATTTGATTTCTCAACTATTCAAAATTGCTATTCACACCGTGAAGTTACTTCAAAGTATGCCAGAAAATCATCTACACCTAAAACAAAGTAATACTCCCGCAAATAATTAAATAGCTCTGTTTTATGTAATCTGACAATACATCCCTTCCCAAGAAGATACTGAGCCAATAGTAGTTTTCAGTGCCACATTGCTGTTTATAGTGCTACAGCATCAAAATGAGAAATTATAAGAAATTGTGATCATCTAATACAGGTTAATCTACGAAACATGCCAGGCTTTCAACTATCAGATGGCCGCTTAAAAGATAGATATATTTGTACATTTCTTATAGAAAAATTAATTGCTTCACCGAAAAAATGGACATTTCTTGAAGTGACCACGTAATGAAGGTGGGCATTTTGGCAAGTTTTTCTGAATATAAATTAAAACAAGTGGTGGTATAACAGTACATTCTTTTTCACACTATTTCTAACTTTTGCAATTTTCGTAAATTCAAAGTTCATCGACACTGTGTGGCAATAAGAGATTTTCTGTTGAGAAATTGCTGATTTCCGGCACACAATTACAATGCTTTCTTTTTCACATACTCTCTCTTATTAATAGTAAATGAAATATAATAATATTATTAGTGACGGTCCTCAGTCTTCAGCTTGACCACTATATTTATGTATCACATATTTTTAATTCATTGTATAGACATAAAATTTGCAGTAAATGCCATTTTGTTTAAATGTTGTTTCTTCCCTTCTCTGGTCCAAGACTCCAGTGATGTTCTCTTTATCAATTTTTACCCTTGCCATAATTGTTCATTCTCATGTTCATGCGCATGTTCTTTCATCATAATGCCTCAGATATTCCATGTGGCTATAGCTGTTCATTGCTTTATTCCAAATCTCTTTAATTACTACTGGGAAATGCTTTTTAGTATTAATGACTTGAACAGAATTTTTTGTTGCAGTCTTGTATTAGCTTTCATAGAAGCAGAGGAAAAAATTCTATGTTTTTTAATATTTAGTTAGCATTTTTGTGTTTATCTGTTATGTAGTTGCTAGTGACAATAGTTTACTCTGTTTCTCAGTTTAGAGAAACTAACGTAACCACAATAATGGTTGAATATTCGTAGAGAATGCCAATTCATCCTATTGTCCTGTCAGTCTTAAATGTTGAAACTTGTATGAATGAATTTAATTCTTTCTATAAAATGAAGCATGAAATTGCAACATTTCTGTAGATTATTTCAGAAATATTTTTTCCTGTATCTAATTGTTTAAAATCTCTCCTATTTGCAATTTCTTCTTGGATAGTCTTATTCCTTACTACCTTTTTAGAGATGTGATTACATACATTTTTATTATATTTGATTTTTTTTTATATTTGAAGATTTTGGAAGAAAATGAAAATATCTAGAGCATTTTATATTTTTTCAGTGTGTTGAATCGTCTTCCACAAACGCTGACACAGGTTGGGGTTTCAATGGGATTTAAATCCTCAATGCAGTGAAGATACTAGACAAAACTGAACAATTCGGTTGTATCAATTCCAGGTATATATTTATTGTATGTGCCTCTGTATTTATGCTCTGTTGACATGTAACTTGGCAAATTTTAAATTTGTGTTTTCCTAGTTCAAATTTTTGTTTTGTCTCACAATGAATGTTTGAAAATAAAACAATTCTTGCATGTGTTTGAATGGCAGACTATTCAAATTTTAAAAAGATTGTTCAAAAGGATATTTACACAGAATGTTAAAATTTAACGTTTTTAATATGTTGCAAACAACAAAAAGACAGAAATATTGAAGTTTGGTAAGATGAATTATGTTTAAAGACAAGTATCAAATGAAACCTGACTGTATCATTTCATTACTATAATTGTGTTTCTGTTGCTGCAATTTAATATTATTGAGTTACTGCTATTATTCTGATTAGTTTTTCCTCTTATTGGAATTGTGTTTTTAACATTTTTATGATAAAATCACAAATGTAATAGTAAAGAGACGTTTTATTGTAGGAAGATCTGTTATAATTTTTCTTTTGTCTGCTGTTCGAAGAATAATGTTATTTAACTTTCTTCTGTATTGTGTATTTCTTTAATGCAAGTTTGATACAATACTTAAAATCACTTTATTTATGTCCACATAAATTTAAATAAAGAAACATGTTTTTCATTTACTTTATTAAATTTAACACCATCAAAATTATTTGCATTTTCTCATATTCACATTAAATTTACCGAGAATGTACTGTATAATGCTACCAACAATTTTACATTGTCAATTTATTACAATTGATACATCTGATACATATTTAATACAGTTGCTACAAAGTTTGTACATATTCGATTTTGATTCATTTCATTTGTACATGATTATTCTATCTCCTCCTGGGAAAACAAAGTCAAAACATAAACATTTTTTATCTCGATTGAAGACATTAGGTCATCTGGTGTGTGCTTTACTGCTTCATCAATCTATTTGAAATTCTGTGGTTAAGGAAAGGTGCTCAGTTTAGTGTAGTTAGAGATTTCTTTTTATTTCTCTACTACTGTTAGGGCATTCACTCCTCCTCTGGTGAACAGTGTACGAGGGGATTGTCGTTGTTCAATTATACCTTTAGTAACATTTCTTATTGAAATTAAACTAACAGTTGAAAGTACCCTCAACAGGTACAGCTCAGAGCACTATTAGTAGTGGCACAGACCGTTCATTTGGTGTAAAATGGTTTACTCACGTGCTTACAATGAAACTTGCATTGTACACTAACATTTATACCTCTGAAAATTTGTAAGAACTGAATTAAGGTAAATTAAGGTAATTTAAAAATAATGTGCTTTCATCTTGAAAACAAAGGAAATTGTTGGTAGGCTGTATACTTCATATATGATAATCTCTTGCAGTAGCTTATAATCTGTAAATCTAATGTGTAATTTTGAAACTGCGTTATTATTTTTAATGTTTTATAATTAATCATTTATATGACTTTTATTGTTTTAAATTGCAAGTACTTGAAAAGGTATTGATCATTCTATGCATTACGATATTTCTAAGGTTAGTTTGCAACACAAAATGTGTTTGCAAAAAATAGACATCATACTAAGGAGACACAAAAAGAACGATTTTAAGGTGTGCTTTATTGAGACAGAATATGTTCTTGAGTGTAAGAGTGAAAAAAATTGAATGCTGAAAATATCATGCCATTTGTATGCAGAATGCAAATTTTTCTGTTGGCCAACATTTGATGACTACCTTTTGTACACCATTCACAAATTTGATCTTTTTGTATTATGTAGACTATTGAAGTCACATGATTTAGTGGTGTAGAAATTGTAAATTTCTAGAATGTTGCAAAAGTATTTTGTTTCAGTATTATATTCATTTTTATACATAGTTAAACCTTGAGGAATATCATTTAAACCTTACTGGAACATATTTTGTCAGTAGGTTACTTTGAAGAAAAATCTCTATGAATGTGTAGCAATAAATTCTGCTGAGAAGCTGCTAGAGTGATGAAATGGTCCTTGGTGAAATTATTCTTTAATTTATTTTGAAGAAACAGTGTTCTTTGGTTCTATTAATTTGCATTTTTATTGTGAAAAAAAATTGAACAGATTTGAAGCATTCTCCATTATATATTACTACAGTTTTAGATATTGTAGATACTATTGAGGCTGCAGTTCACAAATGGAGAAAGAAAATTTACAATGCACAACAAAATGAGGATTTAAATGAAATGCCACATTGTAAACTTTCCGTATTTCCTGTGAGAAATTTGCTTTGATTTTTGTGAAAAATTTGCTTTGATTTTTCAATGAATTTCAACTGTTTCCTTTTTTTATGTCATTGTGAAATCTAGTGAATTGTGAAACATCTTTAACAACTTAAATATCTTGCTAGTAGCAGTTTGCATCTTTACAACTAGTGAACGTATGCCCATAATATCTATTCTCTGTAAATGCTTCTCTGCCTTCATTTGTCAACACTGCCCTAAATAAATTTAAAACAATCTTTAATATTAAAAATAATATTTTTAGTGATATAAAGGTTTTTGAGACTTCTTTGGCACTAGGACAGTTGCGATTTGATTTAATAATATATAAAATAATTAACAAATATCTTCTCAGTAGGATCTGACCTGCGTAGTTCTTAAAGGTTAATAATTTGAGTAAATAAGAAATTTATACTATCAGTTTTAGAGAATTTAAATGTTTATCCTGCTTTAAAATGGTATCAGAGAAGTTGCAGACATTTTACTTTTTTCTTCTTTTCTTTTATAGATTTTAGATATTTGATTTTATTATCCCATTTCCTGAAATACTGTGAATTGTCTTTGCAAATTACAAATTTGACTTGGGGAATTCCATCCGAAAATACAGAGGAAGGGAATACGGAAGGAAGGATTTTCAAATACTTTCTGCACTTCACTATTTTATTATTGTTACATCTGCATTAACATTCTGCAATTCATGAAATATTCCTTTCTCTATTGTATGTAAACTACTAAAATGTTGTGTCCTGAAAATCGTGTCAGACCAGAATTGAAACAAAATTAACTTGTTTACTTTCACAGCAAATATTTTTCAAAATTCTTATTGTGTGTTAGTAAGGAAGCTCAATGCAAAGTTTATCCCAGAGTAAAGTCATCACTCCCTACTCATTTGCAGAACTATCTATTTTGTGAACTTGAACTTCATGAAATGTCTTCAAGCAAGCTGCACAAATTCAGTCCTATGATTTCTGCAGCTGGTGCACACAGGCATTCTTCCACCTTGATTATTGGGAGGCACAGCAGGGCTCTGAGGGACAAGTTTCACAAACAGTAGTTGGTTAGGGAAGTGGGGGGAGTCTCAAAGTGTTGTGTGAAAAAACAGTATCACCAATATAATCATCTGAGAAGAAAAGATTTAGAGAAGCGTAGAGTTGTAGAAACAATCAAAATTAAGCAGTTGCCTGAGTCTGAAGAAGAGAACTCAACCATAATAAGAAAACTCAAATATACTACTTAAAATTTTAAGCAAGCTTTTGTATAGTTTGTAGTGCTATGCATATTATTCAAAACTATTACATTTTTATATTGTATCTTACTCTTTATAACATGAATATTGTTCTAAATTGTTGTATCTGATATTCTTTATCGACATGTTATATTTTGAATATTTCATATTAATTTTTGACTGATTTTTTTACAACCACATGGTAGATTAGCTTCATAAATAATTTTTCAATATCAAATTGTATATTTTTTAATTGCAAATCCAGTTTTATATGAAATATTCATGAAATGACTTTTATGCCTCAGTAGGGGGATGACTTTATTCTGAAAATTATTCTATCTCAATTTTCTCACTGTTGTTTTTCCTGTATGATGGTTAAATGATGGGATATGTACACATGTGACCAAAACGTAATGTAGTTAAGACTTCTTTTGACACATGGATGCATTTTGTGTATTTTCGGTGGGGGAAAAATAGAATTCAAAAAGAAATGAAAATTTAATTCTGGTCTCCCCTACCTTATGCAAGGCATCAATTTTAGTTACTAATTTTTTCCGTATGATTTTGTTAGGTTTGCTATTGCAGGGATAAGAATTAATAATAAATTAGAATTTGGCTTGCAGTGTAATATCATAAACAACCATTTTTATAGATGCTTTCAGAAGCTGAATGTGCATTGCTAATGATAGTGCAAGGGAAGTTCGTAAAATATTAGCATTTTGAAGTTATATTTTCTAAAAAGGACCTTTGACCTATTTAAGTATTTGCAGAAATTTTCTGGAAGAGCTTTTGAACAACAACACCAAATTTTGTCAGTGGTTTTAAGAAGCTGATTAAAATGTAGATTTTGCATGTCAAAAAAATTGGTAATAGAGTAAGTAATTTACATTTTTATCTTGAAAAGCAGTCACCCATGAGTGTAGCATAATTTCTGAGGTAATGTGTTCTGTTCTGGGGCGACAACTTGAACCGTTATTTATAAAACAATGTCATACAATTTTCTGATATAGTACTTAAAAACTGGATTGATGAAGGATTCGATTTAAAAATCTGTCCAATGATAGAAGAGGGTTAAAATGTTAATGAAGTCAATATTCATCCATTACTGTCTCAATTACCAATAAAACTCATTTTTTGACATGGAAAATAATGATTTGATGTAGTCATCCTCTAAATTAAACATACTTTGCTAGTCAAATTTGTAAAAATAAGATGCTATTGGTCTGATCAGTTATATTGCTATGATCATATTTGTCATGGTTTTCTAGGTCAGTTATTTTCTTCAGCTCTTTCTCCTTTGCAGTACAAATATGTGGTAAGAGAGGCCGGACAAGATGAAAGCCATCGGTTACTGTTATTAAACAAAAAGCCTGTAAGTTTCTACTATTTGAAATGTACATGTATGTATCATTTGGGATAATGTTGAGTGACATCCTTGGTTACAATTTTGTGTTAAAACTGCCTTCATAATATTGCAATTTATCATTAGATTTCTTACCAATCATTACACATACAAATCATAAGACTTTTTGGAGGTGCATATGTCATCTTTTATTGCTACACTCAATAGTCTTCCCAAACAAGTCTTGCAGACTGCAAAATCGAGTCAGTAGGACCTGTCATTACAATCTAGTAGTGTCACTACAATCATTTCAAAAGTCCTGTGATGTATTTCTTTTTGTTATTTACCAATATAGCATTCTTGTGAGTTGTGCGTTATCTTGAAAGGCAGATTTACTATGATTTGAAATACTGTAAATTGTGCCTTATGAGAGGCAATTTTATGTACTGATACTCCAAAATATCACTGGATTGTACTGAAAAACTAGTAATTTTAACTAAAAAGACAAAGAAAACATAGACTATAGTCCATTGATGTTATTGGAATAATTGAAGTACAACTTCTAGAATCTGCATGGAATGATCCTGTACTATTGCCTCAATTTCTTCATTGCTTCAAATTAGACACAGATTTTTTCATTGAAAAAATATTGGATATAGAAATTGTTAATTTGAATATTTCAGAAACATTTAGTATGATTGATTTTGCAGTCAGCAAGATGTTTCTGTACAAAATTCTACTACAAAAGAAAATCACATAAAATCATGAGAAAGTTCATGCGAAAAACACATGAGCCTTCAATTATTTTCTTATTCTATTACATTGTCTGTTCAAATGAGACAAACTCAGGTTTTAAATGAAATAGAAAGAAAATTTTGAAAATAATTTTTATTTATTCTTTGTGTTTAGAAACAAGAAAATTTATTTTACTCTGCTACAACATTGTAGCAATGTTCAGTGATGTTTTATCACTTTCAAAAACAAAAAATTGACAAGAGTGATGTTTGCTCTCATCACATTACATATTAATCGAGAAATTTCACTAAAAAATGTTTAAAACTTGCAGTGTTTTTGATAATTCACAGTTATAAAGAAGCCATTGTCTCATGTTAGGTAATATATAAATTCTAAAATTATCATAAGCATTAATGTCCAAAGAAATTATAATGAATGTTGGAAAGCAAATTATTGAATAATTTTAATATTTTGTGCTTATTTGAATGTAGGCTCAATAAACTAAAAATTTTGTTGCTAAATGGATTTTAGGATGAAGATTTTGAATGTGTTAACACAAAAAAGTCTTCTGTTTCATTTATAGTTGTCATAATTGTCTTAATATTTAAGGGCCGTCGTTTTAATTCTAGCAAGTGTTTTACTTATAACACAAAGAGTTTAAATTTCTAGATACTTGGAGATATTCTTACATTCAGTCAACTTGCCCTTATTTGATATAGATGATAATATATTGTATCTTTAATTCACAAAAAATAGTTTTCTTTTTCCATAATGTAGATGTAACTAAGAATCTGGATTAATTGTTTTACTGAGGTAGGTAATTTCTCTTAAAGTTTTGTAAAAAACAAAACAAACAAACAAGCAAACAAAGAGGAAAAATGTTTTGAACAATTCATGTCCCGTGATTGAACAACAAGTTAGAGTTGCAAGTTTGTTTTAAGCGAATGTTCTACTTATTGCTTTGTTAAAACAGCTGCTGATGTAGACATCAAGGTAAGGAGGTGACATGAATCATCTTAAACATGATTTTCAAAAGTGGGATTTACTATTATCCTGTAGAAAAATTTTTATTTTCAAGTTGTAATTCGCATAATGTACAATATTTCCCAAAACATAACTCTGATTTTTTCAGAAATTCTTTTTTAATGATAAGATGCAGTTGGCTTGAGGATATTTAGATGTAGAATGTTCCACATCTCATCTTTCTTCAGTACATTCAGAAATTTAAAGTAGAAGAAAAAGAACAATTTTTTTTCTATGCAGAATAATTTTCTGTAATGTAAAATTATATTGTGTAGTTGAAAAATGGCAAGATATTGCATGCTAGTCAGAAAAAAAAATACTATTAATTTTTTATAAGAGTAATTTTCCAGGCTAGTAGGCCATGGTCTAGTTTGCATTAAAAGGCCATTGTGGCCCTTCAATACCAACTATACCACAGCCTACCATCCTGGAAAATTACTCTTATTTTGGCTCCGGCCGTGAATGCCTACGATGTGCTATTACTTTTTTGTTATTTATGTTCACTGAGTTTGGCTCCAAGATATTGCAAAATCATAAATCTTTATAATAAATCATAAATTTTCTTTTCATATCTTCTTACATGATAACATCTAGATTTCTTCATTTTATTTTAACTGAGGTGTTTAGAGCTTTTAATTGCTTTGACAGGAACATTTTAATGTGGACAGAAACTGCTCATAATTGATATTTTCTATCAAATATATTTTCTTTGCATAGATGTACATCTTGTTGCAAATTAATTTACTCTGGTTCACTTGATTTTTTTCATCAAAATTTATAAATTTATTCTTTCCTACAAAAAGAGATGCTCATATCTTGTTATGGAACTCCAGGTGCTTTATCTCAATAAGTACATATTTTAGTCGTTCTGTACAGCTTTCTTCCTCTCATAATAATGAACTACTATTTCCTAACTTTTTATTGTAGTTGAAATAAATTGAATCCCCCCCCCCTCGAATTTCTTGGTCTTTAATTGTATTTTCTGCATTATGATGTGGTAATGCAAATTTAGTGTTTAACAAGTTACCTACTTTCAATTTTTTTATAAAGTGATCTCTAAAAGTACTTGAATTATAAATAAATTAGAGATTTTTGAGTGTTACAAATTGTCTGTATTAAATGAAAAACCATTTAATATATCAGTAATCAGTTTTGTAATGTGTGTGCATTTACTGTGATAGACTAGACATTTCAGTCAAGAAAAACAGTATTTTATTTTTTGTATTTCAAATTGTTTGATCTCTTGTTTATGCTGCATTGTTATGAAGAATTTTGTAAAGTACTTTCAAAGTATTATATCTATAGATAATATGAGTGGGTGTGTAATATACTTGATCATTTCAGTATTGTTAGAAATGTTTACTTTCAATAAAAGTGTATTTTTGGAAATTGAATTCATATATTCTTTATATACACCAACAATTAAGTAATTAAAAATGTAATGTCTTGTATTCATTAGAAAGATGTTGACTTTCTAGTGAATGAGAGATAAGATGCCTATTATACCACCACTCATGTTTTGATCTCTGATTGTCAATGCTTATTTCTTCAAAATAAGATTTATGCTAGAAGGCCAATAAACTTAATGTTAATTTGTTTCAGTTTTTATTTTTTTATTTTTTTATTATTATTTTTTTTTTTTAATGTTTAATATCTCATCTCTCATAATATGAATTATAAAGAATTTAAGTTTCAAAACTTGTTGTAGAGAGGAATTTGTGTATTTTAACCTTGGCAGAAGGTGTTTATCTGTCAGACCAACTTGCTCAAACTCGTGTTAAGTAGATGCAAGTAGCCCAAATCTTTCTTGCAAAATTAAAAGTGTGTTGATTAATAATCTTATTGAAGACTTGGTGAAAGTTACAATATGTCTTGTAATAATTGTTTTTGATAAACATCAAGGAGAGATAAGTGTTGTAGACTGTTGCGAATTGAAGTATACTAAAGAATTTTGAAAGGAATTACTCCAAGAAAATATAACGAGCTTTAAAGAGAGATTGTAAAGCAATTATTTGCTTGTAACTTTTGTTATTGTTGTTACTGAAATATGTTAAACGTTGAATGAAAATTAACTGAAGAATATTAAAATATTGTCAAAGAGATAGATGTGCTTATCAGAATATTGCAGTTATTGAGAGTTAATTTCTTAAATCTAGTTTTTTAAATGATGAATTTATGAAGTTCTTATTGTAGGAAAGTGTTGTTGAAATGAAAATCACCTTCAAACTAGAAGCCTCTAAGCAATTTAATATGTCTAATCTTATAATTAATAAATTCCATGTATGGAAAATAATTGCAAAAATTTGTCACTAAAATAGGTATGTAGGATTCAGTATAATTATCAATATCCTTGTCACTATTTACTCAAAAAGGTAGGGCGTAAGCACTTTCAATTTTACCAAAATTGTTTGACATCATATTGAAATTTGATAATGCTATTACATTCTTAGTAAATCCTATGAATTTCATTTCAGTAGCAATCTGTTTCTTTACCAGTCCATATAATTTTGTTGGAATGGGAAAATTTAATTTATTGATCAGAAAGAACTCAATTTCATATAAAATATTCATGATTGCAATCAGTTATGTCAAACTTCAGACTTTTACATTTAATTTCATTCAGTGAAGTTTTGCTTAACGATAGCATTTTGTATCAGTATTTTTGAGTTGTTAACTATGTTCTGTTTTTAATTGATTTTTTTAAATTTGAGGAGAACCAATTAAGAAGGTGAGACGTAATTATTTTCATGAATGTCCTTTCAATTAGGTTATTCATGATATCCAGTAATGAATTGTACTTTTATTTCCTTTCAGTTCTTTTTATTTAATATTTAATTATACAGTAAATTTGTTTATTTTGACTAAACGTGGCTCTACCAGAACATATTTCCTACCACTGTATAGGTTTTCTGGCAGTTTGTTATAGTTTTTCTTGGGGTTGTGTCATTGCATTATCCTGATTGTAGCAGCATTATTAGAATACATTTGAGGGGTGGGTTTGTGTGAGGGTAAGCCCAATTTTATTTTTTGACAAAAGTACACCGATAATTTGTAATTATTTAAAAAAATATTTTCCTTTCTTCATGAGTGTTCACATGGCATGTGGCACTATTCTTACACTTCATAAGATCACATGTTCTCCCTTTAAAATTTCTCATTGGAAAATTAATGTATGCAAGTCTTGTAATAAGTTTTTGAGAATGAACAAGATGGTCTAAATGAAAAATTTGTGAAAGATATTAAAATTAATGTTGTAAATAGTTGAAAATTCTCTCAGCTTTTAAAATATACTAATGTATTGTCCAGAAACTTACAGTAACGGCCTTCTCAAATTAAAAACCACTTGTAGTATTGTCAGCACATACATAATGTATGTGCCAATTGCAATGATGAACATATTGTATAAACAAACTATTAATATTGTTTACTGAAATTTGATTGTGTTCATGATGTGCATTCGTTGTTACCAGTGTTAAGTTCCTAACTGATTTGTATTTTGCATTTCATTCCATGTTATTCATAAGATGACTATTAATAACTGTAGTTACAAATTTAAAGATCCAAATCTGGTGAAATGAGATTTAAAGAATGGTGGTGATACCTTTTGAAATGTTTAATGTAGTATTATTAGTAGTAAAATAGGAACATTTAGATTAGCTTTCCATTTCTTAAAATGGTTTCTTATAACAATTTTAAAAGTTTTTTCCACCATTTTATTTCATTAATAATTTATTTTTAAATGTGTAAGTATGTGAAAATTGTTCTAGGAAATCAGACTTGTGCATTTCTCAATGTTTCTTCCTTTTTCCTATGTCCTTGTTTAGTTAATTTTTGAAAATCTCAGAAGAGAATATGGTAATCCAAAGTACTTGTTGTTTGGTTTAAGCACGCTCCTTCCATTTGAAATATTATATTATAAAATTCAGTCATCTGTTGTGCATTGTGATTGGAAGACAACACAATATTAATTATGTGTAGAATATTTTTGCTCAAATACTATTTTATGCCTGTGGCTCTAAGATTACATACTTCTGTGAGTATGTGACGATATCTTCCCATTGACCCAATGTAGACTTCACAGCCCGATGTAGAATGGATAATAGTATGAGCAGCTAAAACAAATGGGATGTAAAAGTTCATGGTGTCATCTAAAACAGTAGTACAAATAATTATTTCAGAAGAATGTACGAAGAAAAATTCAGTTTACTACATTTTTTTGTAAGGTATCAATTTGAAATACTTGAAAGGGAAGCTATGTTATGTTATTTCACAATGTGGAAATTTCTTAGCGTGTTTTTCAATATAGAAATATTAAGAATTGGTGAAATAAATATTTTCTTGGAACTCTTTCTCTTCACCATTGTGTGTTTGGAAGTGTGCAGACTTGATACTCCTGATTAGCTACTTAATACATTGTTACTAATATTAATGTTGGTTTTTACAAATAGCATTTATACTGTGAAATAATTCTATTAAAACTTAATGATTTTGAAAAGGGTGTAGATTAGTCATTGTTTTGCGTGCATTTACTTTGTTTTCTGTGATATTTGAACTGTTAATACAGGTAAATTTTTTCTAGTGCATTTAGGAATAATTTATATCGCACAAAATGCTGCTTTCTCAAATATCATAAGAAGAATTCTTGTCGATGTTAATGACACAGTGACTGCAATTTTTGTTGCAAAAATGATTAATATTGTCAGTTGAACAGTATAGATTTTAATGCTTTTTATGTGCACATGTTTGTTGAAAGTTAGAAAATTTTTCACGAAGATCCATCAAGGTTTCAAACAAGGTGTGCAAATTAATGAGTGTATAAATAATGTAAAATTGATTATTACATTATTTGAAAGAATCATTAAAGTTGTTGACATTTTGAGAATGGGATTGCATAATTGGTAACAAATGCTAGGTATTTATTGTTATTTGTTAATTTTGAATATCCTTGCTCGTATTAAAGAAAGAATAATGAAATAGTGCCTATGTACTTTATCAGTGTGGTATAATAATCTTATGTTGTTTATACGAAGGCTGCAAAAACAATCTCTTCTTACCATCACTTATTTATATTATTATTATTGTGAAAGTTGTGAATCATTATAAAACCATTCATTTAGATAAGTATTGAAATTGTGTTACCAAAATAATTATTGCAGGTATGACTTAATCGAGTATTCTCAGGTTTTCAGAAATGTGGAAATATTCATAAACCCTTGTGGCTTGCAGTGCATATTTCCTTGGCACAATAACCTTTTTTGTGATAAAGAATTAAAATCTGTTAAGAAGAAAAAAAATTCTGTAAATTTTTGTTACAATTTGTTGAAGGTATCATAAGTCATTTTTGTGTCCTGATTTCAATGTTTCATATACTTCTGGTATTAATTCTTCTGATTACGTGTGTTTTTCTGTATTTTCAGACCATGCTACTTACCAATATTCTGCACATGTCATGTGATATTTAATGTAATTGGTCCTTTAGTGCCTTTGTATGTTAGTTTCATTGGTGTAAATGTTCCCAGTTACTTTCAGGCCAAACAGAATGTTATTTTTAATACAGTAATTATTGTTTCTTTGTTGTGGGAACTGTAATATTTAATCTACATATTGATTCTGAATGTTGTAATGTGATTATTGCTGCTCTGAAAAGTTGTTACAAAGTTGTTGTTCATATTTGGGAATGCAATAAAACATTTCATTGAACCATTAAAATTTTGTTGTTCAGTTGTATTATTAATTGTCTTTGTTATTTTTTTATTTATTGAAATATTTCCTGTAAATTTCCTGAATTTGAAGGAGCATAAAAAAATTGAGATAACATTGATATTAGTACCTCTTTGAAATGTATAAAAACCTTATGTGACAGTTAATGATTCATCAAATAACACCAATTCATGAGCTCTCCTCAGCCTGAAAATGATTAGGGGCGGATTTTGCTGACCTAAAAAATTGCCAAAATGCTCTTAAAATTTTTCAAAATGTTCTTAAAGCAAAGAATAATTATGTTAAAAGTTTGATTAAAACTGTTCAGATGAACAACTCAAGCTGCGGATGTGTTCCTGAGTAATCAAGGCTTCTTCCTTTTGTCAATCAAATAGGCTACTCAGAAATTCTGTGGAGAGCGTTTGTTGCATCTCATAAATATTATTTGTAGCAAGTCCCATTAAAATGATATTAAAATTGATGAAATCAGCAAAAAATGGTTTAAAAATTATAGGAAAAGGTAAAAAATGACTTATTAGTCGAAATCGACAAAAAAAGAAAAAGAAAGCCTTATGGGTCATTTGCTTTTGTCATAGCATAAAATTAATTTCTATACTAAAAGTCATTGTTCTGAAGTGAAAAGAAAAAAAAAGATATTTCATTAAAATCCGCTTTGCGCTGTATTTCTTACCGTTCCTTATTACATACGAGAAGAAAATTTAAAGAAACAATTTGGAGCGAATTTTGAGATTTTTTTTGTTGTTGTAAATTTCAATCGCAATATACACAAAAACGACTCGTTTTTTCTAAAAAATTGTAAATGACCTTTCTTGAAGAGCTAAGAGGACGGACAGACAGACGTATTGCCGTCAATTGATCGAATTTTCTCAATTTCCGCTCCAAAATTTTTCTTAAAATCCTCTCTTATGTAATAAGGGTAAAAGGAATGGTGCTAGTCCCATTTTTTTAAATGTTACGTTTTTATGAAATTTACGAAATTTCTAAATTTAGATATAATTAGTCAAAAAAGAGTAAAAACTGTATGTGACATTTGGGGGAGAAGGTCTGCGCACGCTTTCTTGAGTTACAAAATCCTATCCCATCATTTTATCTATAACATTTTAACGAACATTTTATATAATTTTTTTTCTCGAAAATATGAGTATTTTCCGTGTAATCTTGCGCGAAATGTAGGCACTTTTTCTTGAAAACAACTTCAAATTCAGCCAGATAGCTAGATCGAGTTCTGTCGCTATTCTAGCGGCCGGCTGCTTTGATCGGTAGCTTTCCGGGCCACGGACCGCATGTGATCTTTTCTTCCAATTCCTTGTCATATCGTACTCTTTTCTTACACACACACACACACACTTACATGCACAACCAGTGGCGGCTGCGGCAGGGAGGCGCTAGGGACACTGCCCTCCCTACGGAGATCAGTATTTCTCCTCTTGCGCTGTCTAAATACTCTCTGTGGGTCTGTAGGGTTGTTTTCGAATCGAACGCATCTTTAGCTTTCAAACTCCCGCTTGTTCCGTAGAACGATTTTCATTGGCTGCGGACACTCGCCTCTGTGTCCTAAACGCAGTGTTGTTACGGATCTTACAGACAGAAATCGCTGCCAATGAGTGTTGAAATGGCAACATGGGTTCCGCAAATGATGTCTTATGACGGCCGCCGCCCAGCAGCCTGACAGGGAAGGTAGCAACCTCGTTGCCCGGCGCTATCTATTGATCGATTTTTAAACTTACAATATTCCTTTCGCTTCATTTTCGTCCAGGCCAGTGCTATCTGCTGGTATTCTGTTTAACTGATCTCCCTTTTCACAACAATTCAGCGCAGTAGTGTGCAATCGGCATGGTCGGCATTATCTTTCCGATCCGTAGACAAAACTATGAGAATGCTGTATTCCGATCTTTGCGTCCAGTTCGTATTGTGCATTGAGATTGAGAATGGTTTCCAATTCTGTAACATGCCTGAAAACTGTCAATGTGGTTATGATACAAGGCTATGCATGAGGAGAATTGGGCCACCTCGGCCTGATATAAAAAAAATACAATCTGGTAGAAATGGCAATCGTTCTTTTGTACGGAAATTTCAAAGGGGTAAATGGCCATATTAATTTTAGGGTGAATTTAGCCATGTGTTCTCTCTTTGATTGTAAAACGTACCAACAATATCAAGAAAATTTCCCCCTACAAAAGGTTGATCGCGTTTCACAGTACTCTCCGTTCGTGAGCTAGCAAACTGAAATCTGAGCTGGATGTGCTAAATAAAAGAATCCGAGAGAGCTTTTTCACTTTGAAAAGATTATAGACAATTTTAAGAAATACCATGTCAGAAGAGAGATTGAATGGACTTTGTATGTTTTCATTATAAAGAGTTTTGTTACGAGACTCATTTAATTTTGAAGAATTAGTAATAGATTTACAGAATGTAACAACAGAAGACTCAATTTAATTTATAGATCATGTGTTTAGCCTGTCTTCCGGGGAGATAATTCGATTGTAAATATTACTTATGTGACTTAAACAATCCAAATATAACTATTTTTCAAATGCCTACCATTGTTTGATCCTGTAACTTTGTGTGCCCTCCCTGTTGCCTAATCCCAGAGCCGCCACTGTGCACAAGACTACCACATATGCCGGGAGACCGGTCGGGAGCTTAGAACTTGTCCGGGGTGGTGCGATGCCCCTCTAGTTGGAGGTATTTGGTTGGGAAAACCCCGCTAACCGTTGGAAGGTCGGCACCAGATTTAGCCATCCAGAGGAGGAAGATTATCATTGCTTCCTGAGCAAAACATGTACTACAGGTACGGGATTAATAACATTAGCAGTTGACGCGTCCTGGAGCACTATAAATCAATCAATTAATCAACAACATAACAGCTATCACTCCCTCTGTGGACAACTTAGCGCCCAAACTCTTCGGTCGATTTTCTCCAAAATTGATATTCCCTAATCGATCTAAACGGACTGGAGGCTTTGGGAGTTTCTAACGGATATTTTGAATGTTGTTTTCATTACATGAATCGGGCATTTACCTTTTTATGTCTGTGCCCGGGGTATTCCCATGCGGAGCTTGTGTGGCATAGTGATATGAGTGCCGGCACGTTAACTCTGAGGATCTGAGTTCGGGTCTCGGAGCTTTGTTAACAGCACTAGTTATTTACGAAATCACTTTCATTTTGTAAGTTCTTGTAAGTTACTAGAATCATCTTTTCGTCCTTCTTCCGGAGCATACACCGATATTATGCTCGTATATTCTCTGCTCGCCTTCAGGTTACCTTTAGTCCTGTGACAATTCTCTTATTTACCTAACTGTACGATGTTATCCTGCTCCTTCACTTCTCACTTACCATAATAGCAACTACTGTCACTGCTCTACATTCTGTAAGTACACCCCTATAAATCATTGTAGAGACCGTTAAGTTACTGGTTACTTTCTGTTTCTTTTTTGTCTCAGTTGGCATTACCAGGTGGAGTTTGGCTTCCTTGGCTTCTTTCATTAATTCATGTTTTGTGTGAGCTAGACCACGTACATTCCAAGTCCCTATATTTGCATGTTCCGATATTCCAAATTGTTTGTCCTTTATCCTTGCAGATGTCGTTACCAAATGGTTCCGTTCATGATCAGTGAGCATTAAGTGAGCCAATAGCAAAATTCTTCCCTGGCCGCGCTACGAACACTGCACAGGGAAATTTTGGTACTGGGGATACAACCTCGTTGCTTCCAAAGCAGCAAGATTTGCCTAAGGTTTCCTCCTCAAGACAGATTGCTTTCTCTGTAGCAATGAGGTCTGTTTCCCCATTGACCAGTCTGCCACACAAGTCCTCTTCACCTCTAACCCTAGGGAGGACCCTTTGCTAGGTACTGACAGTCGGAGCAAACTGAGCCCAGGTTTTTTGTAGAGGTATGCTCCTCTATAGATTCTTCCGTGTCAAGAACTGATCATCTTCCATTCCGGCCCCTTGGCCGGTTGATCTTCACAGAGGTTGGTTAGCATCTGGAAGAAAGATCCCAGGGTGCACGACGGGGACGAGGACTTGGCTTGCCCTCCCCCAAAAAATTCGAAATTAATATTCGAAATATAAAAATGTCGACGTTAATCTTTCATAGATCAGTCGGCTATCGGAAAAGGTGATTTAGCTGGAGAAAGATTGTTCAATTCTCGAAACATATCCTGCGTAAATGCATAGAAAACCAGCAATAACTGTCTTTGGTCAGGTGAAGCGTGTTTTTCAAGAACTGACACAATTAATGTTCACAATTTGCATGTTTGGGCTGAAGAAAATCCGCATGTTGTACGTAATGTAGCTCACCAAGAGCGATTTTCTGTAAATGTGTCGGTTGGCATTATGGATGAATTTATCCTTAGTTCTCATGCCTTACAGAGGGTTTAAGAGACGTTTAGTATCTGGATTTTATAACTCATGTACCCCGTACGCTTTTGGAGCAAGGGTTAACGAAAAAACGCGTTTACGCTACCGAAGTCGAGGATCGTGATTACCTTCTTCGACGCATTGAAAGCATGGCGGCAGAAATAAAGATTCAACTCGGCAAAGTTGTGCGCATCACAGAGGCCGTGCGGCACAGATGCTTATCATGCATTCACGCAGCAGGAGGCCATTTTGACTACTGTAGAACTCCTGTTACTCGAGGTGAAAATGCGAATGTTTGGCTGTACACGCAATTATAAAAAACTATCCTAAATAATACTTAAATAATAGTTCGCCTCTACTTTCATATTCGTTAGATATATAGCAACAAGGAACAATATTTAATGTAATATTTGGACGACCGTTCTTGAAATAAATAACCAATGACAAAAAAATATTTTCAACATTTTGAAAGGGGTTCACTCTATTTCCTTTTGAACTCATGAATAACTTAGTGTACTCTATCACCGTGTTCTATATGAGCAATGAGGACTGAATCACCATATATACGCGTATTTATCCTTGGTCCTCACGCCTTAGCAGAGCATGCGGATTTTCCTCTGCCCAAACATGCAAATTGTGGGCTGCCAGAACCTGCACATTTGACCAAAACTAGATATTACCAGAGAGACCATATTACAGATTATGTAAAATGTGCCTTTGCCACTGATCATTGACCAACTCATTGCCTTGACTGGATGTTTCACAGTCTGGATGACACAATCTGAATGATACTTTTCACCAGGGCGCCTTCTCACAAATGGATGTTTGTTTGCTAGGGTTTCGAAAGTGCATTCGTCGCTAAAACAAACCTCAAATACAAGTAAATGACAGATTTAATTTTGATAGCCATTTATAATTATAAAAAAAGCACTATACTAAATTTTTACAGATTTTCAGAAGTCTAGATCTTTATTCTTATGGTTCTTAGCCCATGCAAGTTTTTCTTTCTTATCAGCTGTTAATCTGGATTTGTGGGCGGGTCTACAAGCTTTAAAATTCACTTGTAGTGGTGTTCGCCTTACTGTCCTTTCAGATACACAGATTCCACTACTTTCCAATTTAAATTTAATTTGTTTAGTAGAAGCAAACCGGTTTTCATGACAAATCTTCCTCAAACATCTCTCCGATCTTGGTGAAAATGTTCCCTTCCGTCCTCATGTGTTCTTCCTTCGTGGGGATAATTCTTCACCAAGTACAATTTTTTTCTTTATTCGCCGAATAGATGTTTCGGATACGTTCAACCGTCGAGATATCTCACGATTTGAATAATTTTCTGTGTCGACAAGAGCTTTCACTGCTGCGATCTTCCGAGGAGACAAATCACTTGCCTCTCCCATTATTTTTATTCAAAACTATCAGTTTTTCGTATACAAGAATTCACAATTTTTAAATAAACACGGCTATAACTATTTCACAAACTCACAAATTGAAAATAAACTATCTTCATGCAACAACACACAACTCATGTCACCTCGTGTTCTACTCAACTCTTGTAATTTGTGCGTTTAAGCAACAATGAGGTGCCACAACAATGGTACATAATGACAAATAATGTGTTAATTATTAGAAAAAGAAGCTTTGTTGTTATTGATTGATTCGCGACAATGCGAGATGTAATGTACTGCAGTGAGAGACTTCAAAACTTAAACATTTTGTTAAAAATTTGGAGTGCGTCTAATAATATGGCCAGGGACTGTATGAATACCATGAAAAATGAAAATGAGGTACGTAATCAAAGTTATATTGTAGCCGAATTTATTGGGATTTGAGTAGGTAAGTAAATAATGTAGGTTAGTGCATATAAACACTGTACATATAAACTAAGAATGAAATAAACTATGAAACAATACCAATTGATTTGCCCTGCCAATCAACTGCACCAGGTCCATTGAAGTACTCAGTGAACATATCTCTAACATATTTTGCTATCGCTGACGGATTTCTAAAACCGCGATTGTTTTGAAGCGGAATGTGTCGTATATTTTCCGGTCTCCAAGATCCAGCAACACTTTGCCCAGTCTCGACAACCTCGTGATCCACAAAGTCTGCTGGCATATATGTATTTGCTTGATGTCGTAGAAAATTATGTAAATAACAAGACAACACAATTCTCCTAACTTTTTCTGGAGCAAGTTGAATATGTTCCCAAAAAATTCTAAATCTTGAAGCCATTATCCCAAATACATTTTCTGAAATTCGCCGAGCCTTACTGCATCAATAGTTGAATATTACTAGTCTTGAGTGATGCAAGGTTCCTAGGTAAGGTTTCCTAGGAATGGTATTAGGAGATAAAGGAAAAGCGTCATCACCCACAAAAACATAAGGTGCATATCTTGGACAATCAGGCAAATTTGTATCACCAGGAAGGTGTAGGCTACCGTTCAACAGCTCCTCTCCAAACTGCGTGTATCCCAACACTCCACCGTCAGAAACACGACCATTTATGCCACAATCAGCCATCAAGAATTCGTAATTAGCATTTACTACAGCTAGAAGTACAACACTGAATGATCCTTTATAGTTGTAGTAAAATGATCCAGTGTTGTGATGTTTGACAATTTCCACGTATTTTCCATCTATGGCCCCAACGCATTGCGGAAAATTCCATCTCCCGCTGAACTGATGTGCCACACTCTCCCACTCTGCGTGGTTCCTAGGCAAATGAAAAACAAACATGAAAACAGGTGAACCAATGCCATTTTGCGCTTTTAAAATTATTTTGGATCTAAACCTAGGTTCCTATTTCCAACACATATACTTCCTACAGGTGTATGAAAACCATAATTTACAGAAACTCTTTTTTTGAAACGTCTCTGATGTTTTGTTTTTTTAAATTCACTATAAACAGATCAAATTTTTGTTTCAAGATTCTGTTTCTCAACATATTGAGGAAAATGAGGACATCGAACCTTCCAGCCAGGAGCCTCTCTCAGACCAGGCTCAACAGATTGACCAGAGTGCCTCCTTTTCCAATCTGTCCCGCTCACAAAAATCGAAAAAGAAAAACGTTGATTTTAATAACAACAGACAGCTAATGAGCTTCTTGAACTAGCATGCTCACGACTTCCAAAACCTTCCTCTGCTCATGATCATATTGCTACAACTTGGGCAAAAGAGCTCGAGGTTTGGCACCTGATCATTAGGTGTACGCCAAAAAATTCATAAACGAAATTCTGTTTGAAGGACAAATGGGTACTCTTCACCGCCATTCAGTGGTCATCAATCAACCAATGCGTAAAACATTAAGCTCTCCCGTCAGTTTCCACTCCAGATCGACTGAGATCAGCATGTCCGAACCATCACCAATTAATGAAGCCTTCGATACCTTGTACGACCCTCATCCCACCAGAATAGTAAATTTTGTTGTTCGCAAAGATAACGAACAGTTAGAAGAACCACCCCAACGAGGACGACACGGAGATACTCGTACGCGTTCGTACGTTTCCAGTTTCCAATGGACTCGGACAATCGAACAAGTTTTTTTCACATTTTGTTTTATTCGCAAGTCATGTTCTTTTTCATGATAATTTTATATACTTGTATTTTAAGTAGGTAAGATTTTTAACTACCAGTACAACTTACGAATTCTACTATTACGTACCTAGTATACACGTATTAAACATTTGTACTCATATAATACCATTTTATATAGTAGGACCGTACAATACGATTTCATAGAGTACTTACTTATGTAATAAAATGTTCTTTAAAATTACAATACTTTCAGTTTTTTACCTTTATATAATCCTTTAAGCATGTGCAAAGTGCCTCGCATATCTCCATAACGATTTGACTGATAGTGGTCGGAGCTATGTACGATGAAAATTTCAGGTCCTCAAAGCTGTTCTCAGATGTTAGGAAGCGCAGAGTGAGACTCAACCTTTCAGTTTGCGAAATCGCTGTCCTCATTCGAATATCACGTTTCTCAATTAGAGGGCAAACTATACTCAACAGTTGCTCAAACACCTCTTCATTCATCCTCAGGAAATTTTGATAAAGTGTAGGTTCTCATTTCACGAAGAAGGTTACGATGACCATGGGTCGGTTGCTTCTTCAAATAATTCCTGACCCACACTCTTTTCAGCTTATCATTTAAAGACTCCTTCAATACTGCACACAATACAACTACGCTACTTTCAACCTCCGGGTTTGCCCTGGGCAAATAAACATATACGGCTATGGCTGAGTACAATGCGATGTGCCGTGCTTCCATCACGAATGTCTAGTTGACACTGAAATTGTGTGCAATATTTTTGTGTAGTGTGAGGGGTCCACGACTTTCCAATATTTTGTAAAAAAAATTAGCTCAATATTTGTGCTCAAAATTTTGAGCGAAATTTTTGTCATTGTGAGGGCCTCTTTAGGTCCTATCGTCTTTCTGTCATACGTATACATATGCCCTCATCTATTAAAAACGGCAGAATTGTTCTGTATGCCGATGACACGAATGATCATTGCAAAAAAAGAAACAATAAATAGTACGGTTTGAAAAGTTTCGAATTGGTTTTATAATAACAAATTAATAGTAAACGAAGGAAAAACAGTTTAAATGCATATTTGCATTTCAAATTAGCAATCGCACTCTCCATTGAAAATGAATAATTTGCAATTAGCCGATGCTAATGTAAAAAAATGTCTAATTCTCTCAATTTAGTCAAACCTGAAATGGAATGAACATATAACAAAATTAAACAACATTTTTTTTTCGAATAATGAAAAATGCCATCCGCGTGATTCCTGCAAGCCTCTCGAGCTTGGAATCTTACCATTGTCTTGCCTACTTATTTACGAATCTGTAATATTTGTCAAAACTGACTTACTTAAAGGTGGGAACATTTTTCATGCAATACTGATATTTATGATTACAACACACGTCGTAGAAATCACATTTATCAGGTGTCAGTATTAACAGCTCACTACCAGAAATCCACATACAATACATGTACGTAACTTTACAAAGCATTGCTAGATGACATTAAACAATTGAAGTCCGTACACAAATTTAAGTTAAAAGTTTCATTTTAAGTTAAATCATTTTTGCTGCATAACTTTCTCTATACAATTAGAGACTACTGATCATCAAAAAGAAAAATAATTTTTATTTTAACAGTATCAGTAACAGGTTATATTAACATTTTTATATATAATAAATTAGTTTACATTTGCATTGTATACTTTTTTAAATAGACTTACTATGCTTGTAACAAATAATGTACTTCAGTTTTCGGGTCAATGGCCGATCTCGATCAGATTTTTTCCAGTTTTCGTGATACATTGAGCAAATGATGAGATGGCCCCTTGTTTTGCTTCTGGACGTAAATGTAGCTTGACAATGCGCACGTTTTTGATGTCTCGTTTTGCTTGTAGTGGTAGGAGTAGAGGTAAGGGCGAGTTTCTATTTTATTAGCAATGCAGAACATTAAATCTGCAGTTCGTTTACCGATATAAGTTTTCTGTAACTCGGGAACGAAAATGTGTAGTTTTTCAAATGTCGCTAATATCGCGCTTTTTTAACATTTAGTTTTTCATGCATTTATTTATTTATCTCGACGTTTTACTCTCTCAACTATTTATAGAAAAGGTGGGCAGATTATCTTCTCCCCATACGTCACACAGATTTAATTGTTTTTTACTAAATAAATCTAGATATTTATTAGGATTCTGATCTTTAAAAAATGGCATGCAATATTTTTTTAAACGAATAGTTTTTTATGTAATTTTTGCTTGAAGTTAATGCAAGTTATGAAGAAATTCTCAAAAATGGCTCTAAAATTTTACTCTAAATTGTTGCCTCAATGCCTTACTCTAAATCGTTGCCTATCAAAAAATGATGCTTGTCCCACTTTCGACAAACTCTCTGTAATTTCAAAAAATGGCAAAAAGTAGTGGCACTCCGACTTTCTCGTATTATTTCTAATTTTGCAGTTTTCGACAATTCAGAGTTCAATAAAGACGTGATCTGATCCATTCTTTTAAGCGTTCTTGGCCGTGGAAAATATTTAAAGGAAATTTTGGGGTGATTTTTTAGATTTTTTAATCATTTGCCTTACCTTCACGCAGAAACTGCGCAAAACATTCTCGTTTAAAAAAATGTTTTCTAAAGAGCTGGTTTTTTAGAACAGATTTTAATTAAGACGAAAATCCCTATCTTCGAATTTGTAGTTTTGCAATTTACTTTTTTTCAGTTTTTGAAATTACAAAAAAAATTCCGGAAATGGGACTAGACCAACTATTTTACCTTTCTTTGTTGCTTACGAGGAGAAAATTTAAAGAAAAAGTAGTTTTTTAAAAATCGCCTAAATTTCACGCAAATTTACACGAAAGACCGTCATATTTTGGAAAAATTGTACATGATGTTATTTCGAAATCTTTATTTGGAGAGCAGATTTTATTAAAGAAAAAAGTATTTATCTTCAGTAATGTAGTAGAGAGATTGAACCTTTGCAATTAAAAAAAATGGAAGTTAACGAAAATAATATGTGCGCCATTCTTTTAAAAGTCCTTTACCTTATCCGAGAACGAAGTTTAATCCATATTTGAGAAAAGGCTATAGTCGAATAAGGGGGTGGAAAGTGCCTCCAAACCAAATCGATAATCGCGATACTCATATGAAAGAGAAATAAAAAAATGTCTTAGATTCCCAAAAAATCAGCCTCCTATTGTAATCTATTAAAGAGACAGAACGGGAAACTCTCAAATTTGAAGCGAATTTCAAATTTTTGTACTGATAAAATGGTTTTAATTATTTTTCACTATCGTCCACATTGTTTAAAATTCTAAAAAAAAATATACAAAGTTTGTATGTTATAAAATGTTATGAGACACATTCAGTGGGAAAAACTGAGGCAGTACTCGAACGATATCACATCGAAAATCAATTTCAAAATTTTATTAATTTTTTTCTATTTGAATTTGGCGTCAAAATACCCCCAAACTCAATTAATTTTCTCTATCTCTCCAATTTTTGCAGCCTTATTCATGCAATAAAAGCTGAAAAAATTAAAACAAGAAAAATACGTTTCTCATTGTATCTCTGTAGCAGATTGCTCTAGGAGGCCGATTTTTGGAAATATACATTTTTTATTATCTTTCATATGAGTATTGTGAATATCGATTTGATTTGGGTGCATTTTTCACTTCCTTATACGGCGTGTAAGGTATAACCTCCTTATAATCGTGTAAAGTATACACAAAAATCGAAATATCTGGTTCAAACTTAGAGCGCTTCGAGTTACTGTAATTAATCGAGGAATATAAAATTTGGAGATAATCGGCTGAACGGTTTAGGCGTTATTGTTGATCATAGACACATAGACACACAGACATACTGTGTTTTACCGTCAACCAATTTTTAGGCATCAAGGACCCACAAAACATGGATTCTACCAACTCAAAGTATTAAATGAAGTTATTTACTACATATAGGAACACTATTTATCCACTTTTTAGGTACCAGGACCCATTAACGACGAAAATTCGCTCTATCCCGGTGAACAATAACATTACTTTCCCTTCTTACGAAGTAAGTGCGAGAAAGGGAAAAGGAAAGAAAAAACTCACTTAGACAATGATTAAAGCTTTCACTCTGAATGTGGTGACTGTTTCCATACGTTACACGATTTTCGAAATCCAAAATTCGAAAATTCCAACATCCAAAAGGAAAGTAATATTAATTTTAACAATGACATTTAATGTATTATATACCATTTGGATTGTATAATTGTAAAGAACCTGTAACAAGAATTGTACTTCAGCTTCAGGGTCAATGACCCCCGTCTCGATCAGGTTTTCGTCTAGTTTTCCTGATCCTCGAGCAAATGTTGAGATGGCCCCTTGTTTTGCTTTTGGACATAAATGTAACTTCAAATTAACATCTCCCCATAGCACGTCACACACAGTTTTTAACTGTTTCTGACATAAAAAAATAAAATAAATAAATATAAGGGAAGATAAAGTTTTACTTTAGAGTCGTGATTGGGGTAATTAGAACATAAACATATTAAACAGCCCTCAAACCTACAAGATGTGCTCAAAACATCACTAAGGTCTTTTTACTTTCTCTCCTTACTTCATAAGATGAGAAAGTATTGTAATCATGCGCCGGAAACCGCAGAGTTTTTGACCGAAAATCTTTTATTGTCGGGGCTTAGTAAAGAAAAAGTGGATTAACCTTCTTTCTTTTGTATGTAGTCAATTACTTCATCTAACATTTTCTATTGGTAGAATCCATGTTTTGTGGGTTTTTGATACCGAAAAATCGATTGACGGCAAAACCGGCACTAGCGTTGATCACACAGGGGCCGTGTGTCCGGCCCGTGTGTGATCAACGCTAGTGCCTAAACCGTTCACATGATTTTGCCCAAAATTATTATTCTCCGATCGATCTAAAAACACTCGAGGTCTTCCAAGTTTGAAACGGGAGTTTTATTTACATTTTCAAAATTTCAAATATATTTCCAAAAGTTTGTCAAAATCGGCTCAAACTTGTATGATTAAGCTTTGTCCTCGAATAGTGTAATGGGCGCTTAAAAGAATGGCACACTTCTCATTTTCATTAAAATCACTGAGTTTTCGAAAATTGCAAAAGTTAAAAATTTTTTCGGTGTCTTTATACAACTACAGTACTGAAGATATATTTTTTCTTTAATAAAATCTGTTCTTCAAAGATAAATCTTGTAATAATATCTTGTACATTTTTAAAAAATATGAGTACTTTTCGCGCGATTTTGCGTGAAATTTAGACAATTTTTAAACAATTATTTTCTCAAAACCAGACTCAGTTGCAAAAAGTTAACGTTGCAAAAGTAGAATATTGAAGATAGATTTTTTTTATTTAAAATCTGTTCCGAAAAAAGGACTTTAAATAAGGTAATGCACAATTTTGTGAATAAGGAAAGGGGTAGCTTTCGCGTAATTTGTTCTCCAATGTAATACAAATGATAAGAAAAAACATTTTCACTAAAACCATTCAATTTTGTTTTCTTTAAATATTTTTCACAATAGATCAAGCGGCTCTTAAAAGAATGGTACAGATCTCATTTTTGTTGAATACTGATTTTTTGTAAATGGCAAATGTACAAAGAGTATGAGAAAATGTGTGCTGTTGTGGCCCCACTAGTTTTTTTATATTCTTATAATCTTCATAGAAAATGATGATTAGTAAATGTTTAGTTATCTTGCTTTCTAAAGAAAAAGCGAGACGAAAACAAAGAATCTTATTTTTCGTCGACCCGACCAAGTTCTTCAGAACAACGGAACCAAACTCAGAAAATATGGATGATCCCGTATTTTACAGGTCGTTTATGATCTCTAACGTATGGCGAGAAAGTAAAAAGAAAGAGTGGCAAGATAGAGCGTTTCGTAATTATTAAAATGGGGTTAACACATGCGCTATATGTGCGTTACAATAGGTGGGGGTCTAAAGTATGTTTATCTTGCGTTACGTGATTGCTAGTTGAACGGGAGTGATGGAGCCTCGTCGTAAAATGTTTCCTGTTTCCATACTTTTCTCATACAAAAATATGTTTATTCTTGATAATTTTAGCAACTTCTCCTGCGATGGGGATATGAATTGAGAGCTCGTATGCAATAGATAAATAACTTTTTTGTTAAATGTGATATGGAATTTGGCAGAAAACATTGTGTAGCCTATAGACCTGGAATACATTGAAAATAATACAAATACAGCATTACTCATTTTACGAATGACCAGACTACATCTGACTACATTAAAATATTAATTCTAATGTCCTTGTGTATATTTTTATTTTAATCGCATAATTAGTGGCCTGTTCTTAAAGTTATCTTTCCTGAAGTCTCAGTAACTGTGAATCAGTGATAATATGCTGCCTGAATTTCCCGCCGAATAGAATTCCTCCACCGCTAGATAGAACTGAGATCGCGCTTAACCTCTGAATATAGACGCTCGTAATATTCCTCAATGTTAAGTAGTTACGATATGTTCTTTGACAATGAAATTTTCTTTATTAGTCGTGAGATATGATAGTATTATGTGCGTTAGCTGTTAATTGATTGAAGTGAAGTTTACTTTCACTCAAACAAAGAAATAGTTTTATTTTTTATGCGTTCGCGGTCTTCGCGGAAGAATATCCTAGTGAAGTCCCCGACATTCAGTCGCCAGTAAACATAGAAGCCATAATATTTTGAGGTAGGCCTCTATTGAAAAGTAAACATTCGTTACGAGTATTAGTCTATAATGGCCAGAGTTCATGCGCGTGTGTGTGTTTACAAGAGTAATTGAGGAAGAGGATCATCTTCTTTGGGTAAGGAGATTCTAATGTTCCGGGAAATAAGAATTTTCTCATAATGTGGAGATGCATGCCTACCGTGACCAGCTCGTGTCATACGTATTGTTTTAGAAGTATTAAATAAACATCGCTGTCAGAAGCACTAAAATACTGAAGGCACGTAGCAATGAGTAACAAGAATTGTGTACTTCCTGGTTTGTGTGAGATGCGAATGCTCTGCTGTTGCGTGTAGGAATGAATCATAACACACAGCATATGATGTTGTGCAATGGAGTAACGATAGCAAGATAAATTTGCAACTCTGTGTATGACATTTCCTCGTTAATACACACGGTAGTGAGAATGATGTATTTAATTACGAGTAAGCATTCAAAGAATTGTATTTTCTGAACACTTATAAGGGATTGACAAAAAATTTTCTAATTTTAATTTGAATGCAAACACAGTTCAGTCTTAAATGGTCAGTTCTATTTGTTACCCAACAGTTTCTTTTGTTAAGATGTATCTTCAGTAATCATGATGTGATGCCATCATCAGCTGTGAGTAAAAGTAAATAGTGTGTGAAAAGTGGTTAATGGTGCTAGTAATAAGTGTTGTGGTGAAAAACTAGTACAAATTTGTTCGTGGATTGTATTTGCTTGTGTGGAATGTTATGGAATGAAAGAGACTTTGTGTCATTCCATTGGTTGTGTAAAAATGTTTTTCAAATTTGAGAAAATTCAATCAAAAGTTTCAATTTTATATTAACACTTTATCTGAATACATGTGTAGACACTCAATGTGTATACACTAAGTGTATACAACATTTATTGTATAAATCTTTATTACAATATATCTATTGTACTTGCAGAGTTTGAAGTAGTTAAGTGACCAGTGCAATGGATGCTGATGAAGCTGAATCATCAGGCTCAGGGGGCCCTATATCATCATTGAATAGCCTCTTTTCCTTTACAAGTCCCGCTGTGAAAAAGTTACTAGGATGGAAACAAGGTGACGAAGAGGAAAAGTGGGCAGAAAAGGCAGTGGATTCACTGGTAAAGAAGCTGAAAAAGAAAAAAGGTGCAATTGAAGAACTAGAAAGAGCATTAAGTTCTCCTGGTCAAGCAAGTGACTGTGTGACGATTCCCAGAAGTTTAGATGGTCGATTACAGGTAATTTTTGATATTTGTTGTATTATGAACGTACTGTAACTTGCAAGGCAAAATAAATAATATAAGCTGTAAGTATTATTTTCTGCTATGTCACTTTTTGGAGGGAAATTATACCACCAAAATTTAGTGTAAAAATTAGTAGATATTTATTAATATTGTTGAAATATTTTTAGGTTTCTCATCGAAAGGGTCTACCTCATGTTATTTACTGTCGTGTTTGGAGATGGCCAGATCTTCAATCTCATCATGAACTGAAGCCAATGGAGAATTGCCGCTATCCATTCTCTGGCAAACACAAAGAAGTCTGTATTAATCCCTATCACTACAAGAGAGTTGAAAGTCCAGGTAATGACCTTTTAATAGAAACCTTCATTGTAGTCATTACATTCATGCTAGACCTTTGTAATTTGTAACACCATGGAGAAGATAATTTTTTAAACCGAGACTAGAATGTACTAAAGATTTTCTTAAATGTTCTTGCATGTGTATTCCAAGTTCACTTCACAACTCTATCTTGGAGATGAATACTTTTTATTTTCTTTGGTAATTATTGTACTGGATTAGAACATCCAAGAAAATTTAAAAATCATTGAATTTTAATGACACGTGTAATTCCCATCACTTAAGAATGTAAATGCTGTGAATTACTTCATTTGTTCCAAAGACCAATAAGTGTTCATAATAATAGAAATAAACAGATTTTTGGCACTTGATTTATGGTTAGAAACACATTGCTTTAAGAAAGGACTCAAGATCTGGTATTTTAGTAGAGAAAATTAGGAGTAATAATTTTGTTTTTGTGCAGGAGTCTATTTTTAAGAATCATTTCATTATTCTCCCAATTTGTGATGATATTTAAGGAAGCCCTGGGAAGTTAAAAAAAGCTCAAGAAAGTATTTATATTTTGGATTAAATGCACACTAGGCTACTTTCTGAAGAAGAAAAAACGAGTAAAAAGTCTAGAAATGACATTGATCTGAAAAAAAACAGAGCATTTGTAGGTAAATTGTTAAAATGAGAAATTTTTGAGACAATTCTAAAACTAGTTATTAATACTTAACCCTTCAACATGGGGTCCTGGGTGAATGTGGTGGACTTTCAAGGTAGTTTGAATTGAAAGGAGCTGTCAGCAGCACAGCAGCAGGTTGCCTGCAGACCACGTCTTGCGAGGTCTGCTGAGGGAACAGAAAGTCTGGTGACGTGCTTTCCAACTCAGTGTGCTGTATTCTGAAAATGCATTGCATTGCATTGTGTTGCTTCACATTCAAAATAATAATAATAATAATAATAATAATAATAATTATAATAAGGAAATTGAGTAAATGGAAAATAACTCATTTCTCATGTACTCTTGTATCACCAAATATTTCTAAATAATTACATTTTTTGTGTGTTAAATAGTTTTAATACGCTACGTAGTGTGATGTACTGTAAATAAATCATTTGCTTTAAATTATGACCACAAAGAAATACAAACACTATCGTTATTAAAATATTAATATTGACAACCATAAAATAAGAAAGCAAAAATTCACTTCAACACACTGCAAACTAGAACCACAGAGTATCCTATGTTTGTAAACGACGGTCTGCAAATGTGAGGTAACACAGGTAAAGATCCTGTCTGTTTTGGAATGGCTCTACCTGAATGGCAAGAAAAATCAATTCCATCTTAGCATGGCATACTGTGAATAGAAGTGGAAGGGAATTGCTTTGTGGAAACAGCGAACCACGTTGAAGGGTTAAATAGCATTGATATGTTATTTTGTGGCAGTTTCAGGAGGGGGCGAGACCATTGTTGATTTTGTATTGCACAGTGAAATCGGAAAACTGACAAAGATATCGTGGGGTACTAAGTGTTTTGAATCATAGCGTCTTTCTCACAATGAAGTAGAGCAAGAGTTCTTTCTGTGTGTGTTAAAGGGGGGATGTCAAATACTTGTTCTTGCTTATCACAGTGTTCTTTTGTAACTCACCCAATATAAAGCCATTGGCCCATAGGGTGTTGTTCAGGGCTTATTAGAGGTGCAAGTACCTACAGGTCAGAGCATGTAAAGAATTAAAGAGTAGTTTGCAGAATGCTGACCCTTGCCTCAGTATGTTTCCTGATGTGTCATTTTGGTTGGTGGTAGTTATGCGTTTCAGTAACAGAATATTGTTTAGCTGGCATAAAGAATTGGATAAAGGGAAGAAATGAAACTTTCTTGGCATGAATCGCTTATTGGGGAAGTGTTATGCAGAAACAAAACCTAACCAAAATTACTTTTGTGCTGTATTTAAATAACTAAAATATATATTGTACTATTGGTTAATTCTTATTAAGTAATCGTGTAGTAGACATGTTAATATTTCCCAAATTAGAATTGTTACCCAAGTCTTCCTTCTATATATTTTCAAATAGGTGAAAAACACCAACAAATTTTATTAAGAGGAAATGAAAAATGTACTAGCAAACTGAAAAGGCTGAAGAATGGGGGAAATTTGTTCCAGAAATGAGTGTGGCTACTATATATCTGAAAAATGTTTTAAGATTGGTATGTAAGGAATTCTGAGAATTATATGAATAATTCCAATGGTAGTTACTCAACTAAAATTTGTACCACTGGTTTTCTCCTGTGAAACTATTGGAATAATCCTTTTAAGTTGTCAGGAGTGTAATTAATATACTGAGGAATTGAATAGTTTATTTATTAAATATTTCTAGGATTATTAGTAACAGTGGTGTTGTTTTGTGATATTTGTATTTTTTGAAGTAGCAAATTTAATATTAAGTGGGGATAACTAAAATTTTGGGGTAAGGAAACTACATTGTAATTGGAAAGTATTCTTGTTTAAGTTTCCTTCAAATTGACTTCCATTTTCAAATGATTGCAATGGTACGTCCATTTTGGTAGGGATGATTTATATCGAAAGTGTTGTAGAAGAAGAAAAAAATTAGTGCAGCTGTTTTAACTCCTAAAAGTGCTTAGTTATATTTTGCGCATCAAATCATTGATAACACCAAATGAAGTGGTACGAACCAAAGTGCAATATTTTTATTTTAAATGCTTTAATGTTAATTAGATAAAATAATTTCTAGTAACTAGAAATAAAATTTGGTTGGGTTGTGGTAGAATTTGTACCCTTATAATGTCCTATTCTGTCTTAGGGGAAAAAATTCTTAGCATTTTGTGCATCATCTTTTTCTTGATAGGTTGAGTGGAGAAACTATAAGAAAGATAATGAACTCTGCCGGTGCAGTTTTCTTTTAAATGCTGATGTTGCATTACATACAAATTAACTCTGTAGTTTTTTTAATATATTTCTTGGATGTTGTCCTGGCAGTAAAACCTGCTGAATATGGAAGAATTTAGAAACACGGAATAGTATCTACCCTATTAATAAATTAGTAGTTTCTTTTTGATAATATAAGGTAGGAATCGATTAAACAATAATTTATAAATTGTTAATGAAGTAGGGGTGTGGGTTTTTAGTAGTAATTTCATAATGAATTTAATATACTCAAGCAGACCTGAATACTTGGCTACCAAATAACTTAATCATGGTTTCTTGTATTCAGTTATGGAATTATTTAAAGAAATTCACTATTGTATATATACTAGTGCTCTTTCTTTTTTGTGTGTGTGAAATCTTCAATAATAGAAATTGACGTGTGGCTTTTCCAGTGGCTGAGAAAGGATTACAGAGACCAGCCTTTAAGAAATCTTTTTTCAGTTTCAGCTAGTATTGAATGTTTATTATTTTTAAAAGTAATTTTAATTTTCAAATTCAGTAGTATTTTCTTGGAAATGTTTAATATACCTTGAGTCTTTGGAAACGTATGAGATAAGTCCAATGTACATTGAGCATCCGCTATTGTATTTTATGTTGAAATGCCTAATTTCTTTGAATTGTGTTGTTTTTATTTATTTATGTACTCTGGCACCATAGCCTCGTAAGTCTATAGCCATGGCATGGCATCCCAGTCTGATGGGCATGGGCCCGGAAGACGTGTGGTAAGCAGGCTGTAACCCAGTGGCGTAGTTAGGGGAAGGGACCACCCCTCTGGGTGACACTAATTAGAAAATTTTATTAAATTTCAAAGAGTGTTTTTATATAAAAAAAACATGCATTTGTTAATTAGTTGTACGTCGTTTTAGATTATTTATTTAAAAATTATATTTCAATTATTCTGAATTGCATATAATTTTGTAATATATTATAAATAAATGTCATGTGTAAATACACTTGCATTTTATTGAATAATGTGTAAACAAATCAGTTATAGATATTATGTATAATTTGTGTGTGGCTGGGTGTGGGGGGTGATACAATTAGTTTTGCTCCAGGTGAAACCAACTGAAGCTATGCCACTGCCATAACCCCTTGTATGCCTTCTGTTTTATTTATTGTGATAACAAAATTAAAGTGTTGCACCCTAGATGTGTATTCATCAAATTCAAAAAGAGAAGGCTGAAAGCCTGTTATGAATTGTGTGTACTATAGATATGGTTAGTGTTTTCTATTAAATGGGTTTATTTTTTTAATTCTATTATGTTTGTCTAGTTTTTGTTAAAAGAAAGTTAATGGTAAATTGTTTCTATTAATTGAATTCATTTCATGGTCAAATAAATAAAAATAGTACTCGTAGAGTAATTAGAAAATGATTTTTTCCAAAATTTTCAATTAATTACATTGGTCAACAGCATTTTTGTAAAAAAGAATGTGAATGGTCTTCTTTCAAAGACGTTGATACTGAATTCAAAAATGATATCAGTTTTTGCCTATCAAGCTCAATTTTCTCATTACACACTTCTCTCTATTTATATAAATACTTGAAAACACTGCACATTGGTTAAGTGGGTGTAGCTTCATTTAATAATCCTGCATATGCAATTGTTCAGGAAAAATCAAAATTTGTAGAAGGAATTCCTATATATGACACTGAATTCAGAAAATTCATCTTTAGGAAATTGCTCATAAGTCATGCTCGAACATTAGAATCACGTTGACTTGCGAGTTGAGTCCCAACATTGAGATCTGACAGCATGGAAAACGGCTTGAACATGACTGTTTTGTAAGGTTCTTGAAGGCTTGAACTTTGTATTAATTGAGAAGAATAAGAAATGCCTCATAACTGTGTAAATAGTCCAGATGTGTTATATTATGTTTGTGGAGAATGAACTCGGAAATCGCAAAACCGAACCTTTATCCTCTGGCGAGGAAACGTTGTGAACTTTATTTGGGGTGTAAGGTAGGTGGCCAGAAGAAGAAATGTACCTCTTATATATGCTGTGTGTCGTGTGTGTAACTCTCCTGGCATGCTGGTTAAAAGGTTCACGACACATGCCCTTTGCTGTTCCCATGATTTGGAAGGAACGAACGGATCAAACAACACACTTAATTGTGCCTGACAAATGGCTGGAATCGCCTCAAAAACAAAGAAAACTGCAATACCCTTAGTTACCTTCTGCTATAAGGCCTGTATTACAGTGAAGAATTGCCAGTACCACCACTTCCTGGGAATGTTACAGTGAATGAAGATAAATGCTACAGAGACGAACATTCAAAAGATAGAGGAGATATCCATGTAGACATAATATTTCAAGCATCCTGTGAAAAATTCCAAACCCCCTTTTCACTTTCCATAACACTTATGTTGTATTTCGTAGCATAAACACGTGGATCTGTTGTTATTAGAGCATGTCATTTTGCGATATATACATAGGGAGACATATGCAATTACAAAAACCATCACATGAAAACTGAGGCCAATACAGAAATTCTGAAATTAGATCTGGATTGAGAGGCAAATTATCTTCCAGAAGCAGTGTGTTTTGTTCTTGTTACAGCAAAAAAAAAGGTGGTTGTTTCTTTGTTTTGTTTTGTAGACCAGTGTTGTCTCGCAAATTAAATTTCTTGAATAGTTAGAAATGTATCGGTTTTAATGCAAATATTGTGTATTGTACCATTTCTTATTGATAGCATATGATCTACACTATTATTTGTAATGGAAAATATTTGAAAGAAATTAAGGAAAATTAATAAAAAATGGAAGCATTGTTGTGTTGATGACGTTTTTCCTTCCAATAAACAATGCAAGAAGTTGAGGCATTCTGATTTCAAATTAGCATTAGTGGTATTACAGCTATATTATTGGATGGTTACAAAACACCAAGTTGACACTCGTTTGCTTTGAAATGTTTTTTGTTAGGAAAGCAATTTCTACTTTCTCGTATACATACCCTCTATGCTGCAGGAAAAAGTCAATATTTTGGCAAAAATGTTTGGTAAATCTTTCCTCATGTAGGACCTATTTTGAGTTTGAAAATTGCAAAATTAGAAAATCCCTTCACTAATTACATTTATGAAATTTTTTCCTGAATGAAATCTAATTTTCAAAATTAGGTCTTAAAATAATGCTGAAGATGTTTTGAAAAATCAGTAATTTTCGCATAAATTCAAATGAAATCTTGTCAATAAAAAACTGAAGGTGCTTCAACTGCACATTCTTTTTTTTTTTGCATTACTTGTAACAGCTACTCATTGTTATAACGCTCTGGGAACCTGCAAAATGTTTCCCATCCCCCAAAAGATTTTTTTCTGCTCTGGGATTCCAACTCTGCTTCTTAACGTTAACACGCCAGACAAGTTACCCCTATACCTCCCGCTGCACAGCTAAAGTTAACCTTCTCAATGCTGAGAAAGAAGTTGCTTTGTAATTTGCAAAAATTCAGAGATTTACATTTACATGATTTCAAGGTCTCCTTTTAAAGAACAGTGTTCATGAAGGAAAATAAATCTTTTATCAATATTGTAGTTTTGCAATGTTACTTTTTATTTGCAATTTTTCAAAAATATACTGAAAATGGGACCAGCACCACTTCTTTTTACCATCTTTCGCTATATATGAGGAAATAATTTGGGGCCATATTGGAAAAATAAATGTTTATAAATGGCTTTTGTTTTGTGTAAAATTATGTGGAAATCACACATTTTTGGAAAAATTATACAAAACCTTATTTCAAGATCTGTCTTTGAAGAACCGATTTTATAAAGGGTGGAAAAAAACAACTACATTTTCTATAGTAGTTGTAGAAAATCGTTAAAAATTTGAACTTTTGCAATGTTTGAAAAATCATCAAAAATTAGTTCTTAATTGCATTTTTTTTATGTCCTTTGGGCTACCCAAGAACAAAATTTAATCAAAAAAAATTTTGAGCCATTTTTGAGAAATAATTGAGAATTTTGTTGGGACTTGGTGTAAAGGATATTTTGTGTGTCCTTGGAACTGAAAATCAATTGACTGCAAAACATCTGTGGTCAACCGCTAGTGCCCAAACCATTTAGCTAATTTTCTCCAAAATTGATATTCCCTGCTGAATCTGAACGAATTAGAGACTTTTAAGTTTCACTCGGATATTTTGATTTTTGAGAGTACTTGACATAAAGTTCAAAAAACATTTCCAAATTTTCTCAAAAATGGCACTGAATTTTTTTATTAAAATTTGTCGTTGGATATAGAGACCTGTGAAACTGGTCGCTTCATAAAGTAACTCACTATAGCATAAAGAACGCTGAAGATAATGGTGCTGGTCTTGCTCATGTTCGTTTCAAATCTCAGATTTTTTAAAAATTGTTAAAGTGCACTTTTTTGGGGTGTCTTTCTTCAACTATGATGTGGAAGATTAGAGCTTTTTTTCGCTTTATGAAATCCGTCCCTTAAAGACATCTTGAAATAAGGTCATGTACAATTTTTTTAAAATGTGAGAAGTTTTCTTTGAACTTGCGTGACATACAGGCAGTTTTAAAATTTTTTAAAACTTTTTCTCTCTTAAATCGCTCCCAATTTGTTCTTTAAATTTTCTTGTCCTGTGTATCAAGGAATAGTAAAAATGTGGTGCTAGTTTCATTTTTGGTGAACTCTCTATTTTCAAAAATTGCAAAAAGTTAAGCTTTCAAAACTACAAAATTAAGGATAGAGATTTTTGCTTAAGACAGTCTGTTCCAATACATCAGCTCTTTGTAAAGGCCATGTACATTTTTTTGAAAAAAATAGTAGTTTTTGTGTAATTTGGGTTTGACATTATTGGAATTTATAAAAAAAAACATTTTCTCAAAAAAGTCTTGAAATTTGTTTCACTGATAGAAGAAGGGATGCTTAAAAGAATGTTGCAGGTTTCATTTTTGTTGAAGTCTACATTTCTGAAAATTGGAACTTAAGAAATAATGCTAGGAAGTATTTGTTGTTCTAGCACCACTAGTTTAAACTCTAATTTGGGAAGTTTCCATTTTTTATGCATCCAGAGTTTGTATTCTTAACAATGGTGGTATTATGCTAAGATTGTGGAACCTTTGTGTTGAAGTTTAAATAACAGCCTGGTCAAATATTTTTGCTGGTTTCACTAGTAACCATTATGAATTATACTAGAAAGCACATGCTATTGTAGCTGCACTGCTTTTTAACTGAAATTTCAATATTAAAAAAGCAAACAAAGCTAATATCAATATGTGACATTGAATAAAATGTATCAATACTGTAGTTTTTCTTTGAAGCCTGCCACTGGATAAAGGAAGTGATGTTTCTAAAGACTCTTTCCAGACTTTAAACATGCATAACCCAGATAAGAGTGATATTATCTCACATTAGTATTGGTAATTTCATGGAAAATATTATTGTTCACAATTTAAATAAGTGATGGTCATTAAATACTGACTACTATTTATTTCTATCCCTTTTGGTATGTTTATTTTCATTCTGTTTTTCTTTTTGATCAAAAGTATGATAAGGAATATAATATTCTTGTACCTATAGTATTTGTTTTTCTTGGATGATGTGTCTTGTGAATTTAGTCATTTTTTTAAAATCTTTCTGTGCATATGTGTTAGGCTTTGTGCCATCAGCATAATCATAAATTTTAGTTCAATGGATTACATTCCAAGAATACATTTTGCATTAATATGTATCAGAAATATAGGACTTATGTTGCATGTAATCTCTACTTTTGCTCTCATCATCTACATCTTAGTGTTTCCTCAAATGTTTCTAAAATGCAAGGTTGCGCATTACAAATCCATTGGACTTCCAAGGTATTTTTGTATTTCCTCATCTTTTTGCAACTAATTACCAAAAGTTAAACTTTTATGTTACTTGTAAACACTAATTTGTTACCTAACAAAAAATTCTGGGAAAACTAATGAAAAAAGGCACTCCAAAGGTATAATTTTTTTATATTCAAAAGTTTTTTGTAAGTTACACCTAAGCCATGTAATGCTGTGTGTTGTGCTCTATCCATACAAAAAGTTTAAAGACAAAATTTGGAGATGTTTTTCAGGAAATGTTGTTCATGGATAGTTTTAAAATGGGCATGATTAAATTATAAATTACATGGTAACTATAAATATTTTGAAAACCCTGTAAATTGGTTGATTTAAAGTGATAATATAATCGATTAGTCAGCATTATGTAAAAAATATGTAGTTTCAATAAGACAGATTCCATGAAAAAGTTGAACTTTTGTGGTGTTTGAAATTTCAGAGATCTTAATGTAAATCATTCTTTCACCTTATTTTTAAGAAAACTGTCCTCAAGAAGAAACTAGGGGTGCTAAAAAAGCGTGTACTTTCTCGCCTTAAGTAATACTTATGTAATATTATTTATGTAATTTCTTTCCGAAATAACTTATCTCAGTCATCATTTTTTGTAAAACTCCTTACAAATCGTATTACATTTGGTGCAAATATTAAATATTTTTAAATAAATATCAACACATTTTACTATAACTGATTTTCATGGAGGTAAATCATGTCCCAACCATAATGCACTGAAATTAACTCCTGAATTATTGTTGCCGAGCCATTGGTGCATTCCAATCTGATGTTCCCTGAAGGCTGGTAATTTTTATTTTATATATTTCAAGTATGTTTGAAATAATTTTTAAAGATAGTAAAGATAGAAAGTAAATGTATAAAAAAAAAGCTTGAATGTAAGATACGAACAAAGAAATCTGAAGTAGTATACAAATTCTAACTTACGAAGCATCCAACTGCCTGGAATTACGTTCACTAAGTACAATAAATTCGCAGCAGGCGACTATGTTTGTCGCCGAACTACGCCAAAAATACTCACATTTTCAAAAAATTCAACACAACTTTATTTGAATATTTGTTTTTCATGAACACATTTTATTAAGCAAAATATTATATCTTTACAATTGTAGAAAGATGCTGAGTGTTTTTAATTTTTTTTAAACGTTCCAAAAACCAGGCATTTTAACGAACATGAAGCCTGCACCATTCTCTTAAACGTCCTTTATGCTATCTAAGGTCTAAATTTAATCAATAAAGTTTGAGCAGTTTTTAGGAAAAAATGGTTTAAAGAAAATAAAAATTGCCTGTTTGACACAAAATGTTCCAAAAAAAATACTCATGTTTTTGAAACATTGAACTTGACATTATTTTTATATCGGTTTTTCATGAACACATTTCCTGAAGAAAAAAATAGTTGTGGTTGTAAGAAGACCCTCAAAAAATTTGAATTTTTTCAAATTTTGAAAAATTACATCCAACATGTGACCTGTATCATTCTTTTAACCGTCCTTCAGACTATCTAACAACAAAATGTAATCAAAACCACTGCAGTCGTTTTTGAGAAAAAAATTGTTTAAACAAAATTAAAAATTGCTTATATTTCACGCCAAATTACACAAAAAATACTCAAAATTTCGAAAAATTGTTCATGTACTGTGGCCAGTCTCAAAAACATCATGTGTGGTGCAATCATTGTTTCTTGAAAGATTTTGGGTCTGTGTATCTGAAAAAGGCATTTTGAAGAGTTGATAGGGTCTTTTGTCAAAATATTTGTTTTTTAATTCCTAAAATTTGTATTTTTTCTTCTATGTGTAATTCATCCACCAACTGTATTATGTTTATTTGATTGAAATGGATGATTTTTATATGTTGCAGTTCTACCACCAGTGTTGGTGCCTCGTCATAGTGAATTTGCTCCAAGCCATTCACTGTTACCTTTCCAGCAGTTGCCAGAACCTGCTATGCCGCACAATGTTTCATACACTGGAGGAGGATTCACCAACACACAATCTGGCAGCCACCCACATTTAAGCCCTAGCCCTACTTCACCCTTGAGTAGTGTACCTAGTCCAGGAAGCACACATTCAAATCCACAGAGTCCATATGGCAATAATGGATTACCAGGTAAGATTAGTAACTATCATTGGTAATAAAACTACATAGAAAGGCTCTGTAAGTGTTACTGATGTAGAAGCATCAGTGGTATTAAAACTAAATAATTATAATAGATTGAGATTGTGAACGAATGGCAATTGAATTTAAAGTAAAAATAGTGGCCAGCAGCATCAAAAATGCTGCTGAACGAAACTACACAAAATGTCTTCTCAAAAAGGAGCGTGTACACTGTTCAAGATTAACAAATTAAATACTCTCGTATAACATTGTAATAAATATTTTAACAAAAACAGTCTTCTTAAATACTGCATTTGATAAAAATAAAAATGGAGTTCTGTCTCTGATTTCAATATCCATGATTTCAATGCCTTTTTATAATCCCATATACTTATTTAGATGGTTTTTACAATTTTTACTTTCTCGCACTTACTACAGTAAGAAGTGAAAATATTGTAATCGTGTGCTGGAAAACTGTCAGTTTTCGACCCAAAAACTCTATTGCTGGGCCCTGGTAAGGAAAAAGTGAATAATCAAGTTGCTAAGTATAGAAAGAAAAGAATTCTCTAACACATGCTGTTGCCAGAATCCATGTTTTGTGGGTCCTTCATAAGGAAAAATTGATTGGTGGCAATACATCTGTTTTGTGTCTATCTGTGCACAATGCACAGTGTGATGTCTGTTTTGTGTCTATCTGTGCACAGTGCATAAACTGTTCAACAGATTTTCTCCAAAATTGATATTCCCCAATCGTTGTAGCTAATGTTACCGACCCTGGAATTTGAAACTGATATTTTAATTTTGGGGGCAATTTATATGAAGACCCTGAGACATTTTCAAAATAAAAAAAAGAAATGGTTCCATGTTTTTTTTATTAAATTTTGTTGTTGAATAGTACAAAGGACTTTCAAGAGAATGGTGCAGGTCTCGTTTTCATTGACATCCCCGATTTTTCAAAAATTTAAAGAAAAAGCCCTCAAAATCTGAGATAAATAATTTTCTCAGACAAAGTCTGTTGTACAAAATTAGCTCTTCAAAAAATATCATGTACAATTTTTTGAAAAAAGTAGATTTTGCATATTTTGTGATTGAAATTTACAATAAAAATTCTTCAAAACCACACCAATTTTTTTTACATGTGTAATAAGAAATGATAAAAATTATTATGCTAGTCATATTTTTGGGTATTGCTCAGTATATATAAAAAAAAACATTTTAAATCTTGAAAATTGAAGATAAAAATTTTTGCCCTTGGCAAAGTCTGTTCTCAAAAACCGCTCCAAATTTTTAAAAATATTTACGTATGTAAGAAGTTGGGGGCAGATTTTAATAAAATGTTATTTATTTCTGTTCTTTTTAGAATATTGCTGTTTAGTATAGAAATTCATTTTATGTATTGACGAAAGGAAGTGACCCATTTTTTTGTATTTGTTGATTTCAACTAATAAATCATTTTTCACCCTCTTATGTCATTTTTACTGCATTTTTCACTGATTTCGTCGATATTTATATAATTTTAATGGTACTTGCTTCAAACAATATTTACGAGATGCGAGAATTGTTCACCACAGAATTCCTGAGTTGCCTATTCAATTTCTTCACTCATATATTATAATGTCAGCTGTTGTGAGTACTATGTAATCTAAGGTTCCTGTGACGTTGCTCTGCACCTTTCACGATAAATTAAGGCAGATTTCACGATAAATTAAGGCAGAAATTTTTTTTTTAAAAACAGTCCAGACCCAAAGTTTGCTATAATAAATAATAGGAAATAACAGGATGAAACCCCACATTAATGGTGAATGTGTCAAATTGAAATTTTTTACATAATTTTTCTTTGTTTTTAGGGCTTTTTAGAACATTTTAAGAGCATTTTATTGGTCATTTTTGGAAATGTTTTTGGTCATCAAAATCCGCCCCCTAGTACAGTAAGAAATACGGTGCTAGTCGCATTTTCGAATATTGCTTTTTTTTTAATTGCCAAAACATTTTAAAACTAAAAAAATTGAAGATTAAAGATTTTTGCCTCAGGCAAAGTACGTTACAAGCTCTTTACTAAAGTTACAATGTTAAAAAAAAGTTGTTTTTGCTTAATCTGCTTGAAATGAATGAAATATATACAGGTTTCACACCATCAGACTACGATAAAAATTGAATTTATGATATGAAAAGTAATTAATTTAATTTTAATCATAATTTCCTATTGAAAATGCCAATATTAATTCTATTTTTGCTTTCTCGCACTTTTACATTACTTCTACAATTAGTATCCTCAATTGTGTTGATATAAGAGTACATAAAGTTGAGGGTCTGCTGACAGTTTAATGGCTTTCCTGTTCCATCATATGGGAGTCAAATAATTCTTAAAGTGTTGTGTTATTAGGTTATTCATAAAATTATATTGTCCAGTTTAAGATATCATAAAACTGTGGTGGGCAAGCAACACCACCTAGAAACTGTATATCTAGGTGGTAGTACATCCAAGTGATTAATTATTTATTAATTAATTCCAGTAGTAATATCCAGGTGATTAATTTGGAATATTTATTAATTTAAGGGTTTCTTTCAGGGCTAGAGACCATTCTAATTTATAAGATTTATCTTGATGGATACGCACACAGTGTTGCAGACTTTAACTTTTCTTTTAATTATAATATGGAAAATAAAAATGGGCTGTTATATTATTTATTGATTGTCTATTTACTTGTAATTTATTTTTCGTATCTTTTAATTAGAGACAATCATTGAATAGATTAAATCAGAAATTTGTCACTTGAAAATGTATATATGTGGATTCCATTAAAATGATTTTTCCACATGTACTACGTATCGTGATATGGTTTATTACTTCCTCAGGCACATCTCATGTCAATGTAGTTGTCATTTCATGTTCACACGTGTTGTAACACAAGCAATAGTGTTAACATTAACATTTATAATGGTATATATTCATAATGACATTCATAATAACATTCTCAATGGGATATATTGGATAGCATTTATATCTGGATGTTTCATTTATATGTGAAATTATCCTTGCTTGTCTGTATGATGTGCTGGAAATAAAAAAAAATGTTAATAATAGTTTTTGTTAATTTAGTATTTCATTATCTTTTTTTCAAAAAACTAACGTATGAACTTGGCAGTAAAGATGAAACGTTTTAGCGGGCTTTGTGCTTCACTGCTCTTCAGAGCATCTACTGTAAAACTGTCTAATTTCTTAATGTAGAGACTGATTATGGTTTTGTTTTGCTGTAAGTCTTCATTTAAAAGAAAAGAAAACATTTAAGAATGAATTTAAAATATCTTGGAGACCTGTCAAAACATAATTGCGTGTTTTCAAAACAAGCAATAGTGTTCCATATAGAACACTTTAGAATAATTTTCAATAAACCACAATGCAAACTGAAAAACAGTTCCATTGATGTCATAAATGGTGCTTTTAGGAAGAATTGATGAGAAAATAACGGCCCATTGTTGGCAGCACCCATTGCTGCATGCACGCTTTGTTGGCAGTACTCATCAACTGAGATGTGTTGATATAGTCAGAAATGCAGTATAATATTATTACATAACCATTAAGGGGTGAGAAAGTATGTGCTGTGTTAGCACTACTAATTTTGCATTTTTTTGTCGATTTGGACTAATAAGTCATTTTTCATCTTTTTCTGTCATTTTTAATTCATTTTTTTGCTGATTTCATTGGCTTTAATATCATTGTAATGGTACTTGCTTCAAATAATATTTATAAGATGCAACAAATGTTCTCCAAAAATTCTTGAGTAACCTATTTGATTTCTTTGCTCAGAAATTGTAAAGCCAGTATTGTGAGTATGTAATCTAAGATTACTGTGGCCCCTATCAGCAGTATTGTCAGTTTGGTCAATTTCAGGGTTACTACAGTACAATCCAAACCAAAGTTTTGCAAGCTTAGTTCCCTTGAACAAATGGAAGAAGCCTCGATTACATCAGTATCATATCTAAGAGCTTGAGATGTTCATCCGATCGCATTTGTTGCCATTTTTCTTTTCTTTTAGGGTATTTTTAGAACATTCTAAGAGCATTTTATTGATCATTTTTGGCGATGTTTTAGATCATCAAAATCCACCCCCTAATTATTACTAGTGTCTTATTAAAATTCTGTCACTTTTTCTGTGACAACATTCCTCTTAAGCCAAATTGGTGTAAACTGTTTATGTATAGTCGGTAAGTTGTCAGTTGTCAAGAGGACTGCCAGAAAGCCTCTGTGTAGGCGGCTCTCAAACTTCAAAACAAGCTCTTTCATCACACCCACCGGCCGGAATTGGGAAGGATTTAGGATAGTGGTATGATTTAGGACTCTTCACAGGGGTTGAATTACTCTTGTGTAGCAGGCAAACTCATTTTGTGAGAACCAATTTCACATGACAATGTTCGGGGGAATCAAATGCGAACCTTGGTCAGTTTTGTCATAAAGGTATCATTGTGTATGACAAGAATACATGTTGATAGGTTGTACACCAGTTTTGATTATTGAATGTAAAGTCTTCCCTATAGTGTTATTAATCTGGGCATTTAATCTGAATGTTCTAGAAACTCCTCCGCCGGCTTACAGTCCCCCAGAAGACAGTCAACAAGGTCAGGGATCGAATCTGAATGATCCTGCAGCAATGGATACAAGTAATAATATTATGGCAGATGTTGCACCAGTGTCCTATCAGGTATGTTATATTTTAATTATCCTGTTAATACTACCAAGGCTGTTGTGTTATTGGTTTGCAAATATCGATGCAATTACATTATGACCACCCTGATACAAGACCACTTATTGCACCAAAATGCAGATAAGTACATGCTGACAATATGGTTTATAGAGCTGCTCTTCAAGCTCATAGTTAATAGTGTCTTGTGGGTGACAAAGTGAGAAAAACAGTGCATTAGTGTTGTTCATATTGGGGTGACACAGTTGCTTGGTATCAGCATATCTGAAACAGCTTACCTTGTTAGATGCTTCGTGGTACTGAGAGAACATGAGGAAAAATAGTCTTACAATAAGGAGACAGATACAGCATCCAACCATTGCATGGAGCTTCCGCAAGGGGATGGTTCAGGACATTCAGGATAGAGTGTGGAGGCACAATAGTGCTACCCCTGATAATGATTCAAAGTACTCTGTGTAATGAACAGTGCTATGGATAGCGCTGCAGAGTCAAAGATCACTTTCACCCAAATGCTGACCGCATGCCAGTTTGCACAAAGCCATTAACACTGTACTGTGAAAGATTGGAAACTTATCACTTGGACTGATCTGATGAATTGTTTCCTGGTTCATCTCATTCACAGCCAAGTGTGTGTATCCTGATTATTTTTGGAGGTACCGGCACATGGGTGCAGTGTTAGGCAGACAGGCCAGAGGAGGAGGGGGAGGTATGGGAGTCTGGGCATTGTTTTTATGACAAACATTTGGGATCCGTTATTAAAATTCAACAGATCCTGACAGCTATCCAGTGTCTGGATGTTACTGGGGACCAAGTTCATTCATTCATAGGGACTTTGTTCTCTGCATGCTGTGTCTACCCCCAAAACAATAATGCAGTTTGCCACACTGCCAGGATTCTGGAGGATTGGGTTGAGTAACAGGACTGTGTATATGCATTCACCCTTGAAGCATGTGGAATGTCTTTTAATATGCCCTACAGGAAGACAGATATAATGCGTGGAAAGTCATGTGGAATGAATTACATTCGAAGGGATTTTCATCAGTTCCACTTAATTTAAATAGATACCCTCATTACACTCTAATTGCTGACATTCTTACAAGTTTGTCGCCATTTCTTTTTATTTGCAGTTTTATTACAATTTTATTGGTGATTGTGTGTTCGTGTACGTTTGTAGTGTACATGGGCGTGTTTTTATGATGGCAGGTCTCAATAATAAGAAAATTCATAGGCTTGCATTTAAAATTTGGATTGTGAATTTGTATTATAATCAGTTACGTTATACGGTATAATGAAGTGTGTGGCGCAAACTATGTGAATTCCTACAAAGAGTTCCTGTTGATGTGAACCTATTTATTGTTTTTGATTATTTTTTGACCAATTTGACAATTGTGGTATGATCACATCTTTAAGCAAATTTCTTGCAATCCTCTCAAAGTAAATTCATTTCAAGTATTGCTTAGAGTTTGCAAAAATACTTAATTTCATCTTTTGTGGCAATATTTGAATTTTTGTTAAACATTGGTTATTAAATTAAATTAATTTCCTGTGTATACTGTATATATTTCAGAATTCTAGTACCATACTTTTTGTAGATATGTGCAGTGGAGCATTTAAAGCCAGTGTCAGCCATTCATGTACCTAAAGAATGTTATGCTGGGCATACTACCAAGTTAAGGGATGTCACATCTGAAGGGGTAATGTTCTGGCCTCCAAATAGCCTGGATATAAATCCTATTGTACATTTGTGATTCAACTCTGTGAAGTGGGTTCATGCTACATCTCCACTACCCCACATGTCAACAATTACTATAGTTTAATTTTTATATAGCCACCTCTCAAGACCAGTGTTCATGAGGGAATAAGTCACAGCATTTTGTGTCTTCCTCAGTCATGCTGCTTGTTGTCACATGATCGCAAGCGCTGCTTGATACGGTCGCAATCTTGCGACATCAAGTGGCATGAAAGATGTGAAATGCCACAACATATTTCATCCTCAAGCCTTGAAAGGCATCTGTATAAAAATCGCACTATAGAACTAGTCACTTTCTGTTACACTTGTGGTATCTCCCAGGTACTCCAGGATGCCTTCTGCAACCTCAGTGAATCAATGCCTCACTCTGTGGTCACAATTTATTAATATGATGGCGTGGCCCTCAACCATGTTAGGAAGGTGGTCATAATATAATGGCTCAATAGTGTAGATTTTTTGTGAATTGGAAATAAATATAAATATTGAGTACTGACAACGCATTTTTGACAATTTCTAGGAACCTACTTTCTGGGCGAGCATCGCATATTATGAGTTAAATTGTCGTGTTGGAGAGGTATTTCATTGTCAGACAAATGTGATAGTTGTGGACGGCTTCACAAATCCCAGCAACAATTCAGACCGTTTCTGCCTCGGTCAGCTTTCCAATGTTAATCGGAACTCGACAATCGAAAACACTAGAAGACACATAGGAAAAGGTATGTATTAAAGAAATGATGGATTTAGATTGTGCTCTAGAGATTTTTTCCTTATTGTGTAAACAATCATCATGAATTAATATTTATTGAAAAGTTGGTAATATGAGGGAAAATTGATCAGTATCTGCACTCTTTTTTTGTTATTTATTACAGTGGTTCAAATTTTACAGTGCGATACATCATATTTTAACACAGAATTATACAATCGTATTTTAACACAGTTAACCTGCTTGTCAGTGCATTTGATCCATCAAAGAACAGTTCCCTCGCAATAAAATTATTTTTTGAGCAGCTAGCCTCCTGCCCATGTTTCCATCACTTGGAGAGAAATTGACTGCCACTTAAGGTATCTGTCAGTGAGCCAAACAGGATGCTCAAACACTTCAAAATATGAGTTTTGAAGTTTCAACATTGTGGATGGCAGTATGAGAATGTATCGTCATGCAACAAAAAAATGCCTTTAAACAATTAACCTCAGGGTTCTCATGTGCAGAACCATGACTAATGTGATTATTGTTACATTAGTCAAATCAATGTAGTGGCTGAGACAATTTAGAATTTGTATGAGTCAATAATTAAAATTCATTTACAGAAATTGAGTGTAGTGAGTGTAAAAGTGATATTAACCATTAACTAAAAACCTTAGCAAGCCTACAAAGTTATCTTTGCGTCACACTCCAAACTAACCAACTTGCAACATACTCAAAACTCATACGACAGTGATAACCCTACTTTATGCACAAGTGCATGAAACGAATGTGAAAAAAAGTACTTGCAACCCAAGAAAAGAGAAATAAGACATCAAAGCCATGGAGAAAGAACTATAGCTTCATAATCCGTGTGGAAAACTCCTTCTCAGATCTAAGTTTCGATTCTGAAGAAACTATTGTGCCAGAACGGGTGATATTGGATAGTACCAAACTAGGTCCATGATCGGCCCTAAACCCTCAAGTAAACACGGTATTAGTAATAAACATTGAATCAAAATATATGCTGATAGCTATGGCCCAGATCTTTTAACAATTATGACGATCCTGCTCGTGATTGAGCTTCTGACTAATTTTGACATTGATACTTGGGTGAAACCAGATGCGAAATTCTCAGAATGTGAAAAAGAATTGTGAAAACCTTAAGAGAAAGGAGTTTGTACTTCTTGTTGGTGTGCAAGTGATGTTTCTTGTTATGAAACAAAGGAGGCTACGTCCACACTGATCAAAACTTTCTCTCACGACTCTCACGAACACAAATGTGATAGTGGTCAACATACCACACAGGTATGACCTCTGCTGCAGCTGGTCAATCATCAACAAAAAAAGTGACATTGGCTAATCAAGTGTGTAGAAGATTATGGAAGTCTTTTAAAAATGTGAAGATTAATTAATATTCATAAATGCAATAGAACCTTTCACGCTAGGCATGGGCAGCATTTCAATAAGACAGAAAAAAATATTCTGTACTCTACTATTTGTAAGGTTATTAACCCAAATATTCCCAGAACATTTTTTGTTGCCAATATATTTAATATTTGCAGAATATGATCCTATAATGATTATAAATGTGTAGGATAACATTATACAAGACACCAGTATTTCTATCAGTAAATAATTTAGTGTTGCGAAAACGCAATACTGGGCAGATACTACCACTTTTACACTTCTTATTTGATTAAGTGTCTGCACTGCAAAGAAAGACGTTGAATATAGTGAAATCTTTACTGTGGCGTAAGAAATAAGATTTAAACATTGTTAAATAGTATGTATCTTAAAATATCATTAAAAAACTGTGCCTCTGACTGGGAGGTCCTAGGTTTGAGTCCCAACAGTGGCAGGATTTTCAACACTAGGTTGAATTCGATCACTGTGTGAAGGAGAATTCTAGCAGCTGGCTGCTCTAATCAGTAGTTTTTGGTGGTGTCTCCAATAAACACCAGCCAAAGCGAAGCAGTACCCCAACAAATGGGTCATGGATCGTACGCAATTTTTCCTTCTCTTTCCTTGTCCTATCCTCGCCCCTTACTTACACACACTAACATACACTACACTACCACACATGCTGGGAGACCAGTCGGGAGCTTAGAGCTTGTCCCGGCTGGGGCGGTGCCCTGCTGGTGGGAGATACCTGGTGGTGGGAAAACCCCTCTAGCCTAGGGTGGTCAGTGGCAGATTTCGCTATCTAGTGTGGGGAAGATCACCACCACATTCCAAGGAAAAAAACATGCCCTACACTTTTGGGACTAATGACCTTAGCTGTTGATGCGCTCAGAATCACTAATAAACATTCAATCAATCTAATCTCAAAATAAGACACTAAGTTTTATAACCAAAGCGAACTACTTAGCCTACTTCTTGTTATATCTAAAAGGTCAGGTACTCGGACCATTTCATCCATAATAGTTATAGTTCCATCCATAATAGCCCATTCTAATTATCTTCACATAGGAAATAAATATTACCAAACTTTCTTAAAGTTTCTGAACGTTAATATAACCTTTACCTTAGCTACCTAACAAATCAGTTTATTCTCAAAATTTGAAACCCATTTTTTTACAGTGCAAATAGCACAAACAATTTCTACTTATGTTCAATTAGAACACACTGGCTCAAGTACTGGAAGTGATCTTCTGAGACAACTTTGGATGTTTCTCGTATTGAAACACCCTGCAATCAAAAGGTGATATATTTTCTCACAAACGTCGTTGGGAACCATGAGATGTCTGATTGTTGATTTTTATTTCTGATGTCTTGATATATTGCTCTATGGGTTGTTGAATTTGGAAGCAGCCTACGTAAAGGAATAGAAATAATTTCTACATTTTACTTCAGTTGCTCGTGATGAATATCTCTGATTTTTTTCGATATCCACGAGAGTGCCAATATGAATTTTGCTAGTTGTAAGTAACTTTCTGGTTCTATCGCTGGGGGAGAATTTTTTTGCCGAGGCAATAGTGATTTTGAGTGCATTTTGAGGAACGAACTTTCCTGAGTGTTATTTATAGCAGGGTCAGTATTTATTTATATCAGCTTCCATTGTTCATTTGAGAACTAGTTTCTTCCAGTTATTTAGTGACTTCTTTTTTTCAACAACAAACCCTATTTCTATTTTGAATTTGTTCTTTTTGAGCATGTAAATAGTTTAAAGAATCAATACTCTTTGAAAGTATAAAAATATATGTAAAATAAACTGATTAAGTAACACTTTTACAATTTTCTTCTTCTTTTTTTTCTTTTTCTTTCTTTTTCTTTTCGTTTTCATCCATTGTCTTTTAGTTCTCTATAATGTAACCACCGACTCACCCGATTACCTGATTTCCTTCGGCGATTCATTTTTGCCCGGCTGCTTCGTCGGCAGACTCCCTAGAGGGAGGCATGCGCGATTGCCTAACTACTGGATAGAAAGACTTGAGGCATTTTCTTAAATATTACTTTAATCAATATGTGATTCGACGCGGGTGAAGCCCAATGCCAGAACAAAACTTACAATCAACTTACAACTAATCTTAACTTAAAAAAAAACGGCATGGCCAGAGTTCGTATCATCTCCGTGGTTTTTGCCCTTCCGGGCGGTCGTGACCCAGCTTAAAGGGGCGGCGTTCGGGCATCCCAGCGCCCGGCAGGTCTGGCGGCGGGCAGCCACGGTCGGTGCTTGCCCCAGGTTCCTTTGTGGCGACCACTCGGCGGTGGCGGTGGCGGCCCACTGTCACCGGATTAGGCCAGCGGCGTGCGTCGACCGGACGGCGCCTCGGCGTCGCTCAGCGCGGGCAGGCGGCAGGGCCGCGCCCGGGCGATGGCCGGTCACTTCGTGGTCGTGTCTTTCACGCCCCGGCTCGTACTCACTTTGCTCTTGCGGTCAGGCACTCACATGTGGTGTCCCGTCCCATACTTCGGCTTCCGTCACGCGAGTCGGGCTGCGACAGTGGCGAGGCGGCGTGGCATTTGGGACAACCAGGTACGGATAGCCCCGGCTCCGAATCAAAGAAACAAGTCTACCCGCTCATCCGAAACAAGTGCTCTCGCTGCTGCCTCCAAAAACAAGTGCTCTCGCTGCTGCCTCCAAAACAAGTGCTCACCCCGCTGCCTCCAAAACAAGTGCTCTCCCCGCTGCCTCCAAAACAAGTGATCGATTGTCTTTCGGCGGTCCCTCAGGAATGCTCGCGTGTCACGTGATTCCTCCCCCGCGTCTCACATCGCGATTGGTGGTCGCGGAACCCGTGGTTTCTTCGCCCTATCACGGCGTCCGCGGCAAAGCTGCGCCCAGGCAACTTTCTCCGAAGTAACCTCCGTCACGTAAATTCCAAGAACGGGGCGCGGGCAATTCCGTTGCTCGGTTTGGGGGTGCGGGAGTCGTATTTCCCCATGCGTCACGAGGGTGCGGCCGGCGTGGGTTGCGTTGAACAAAGGAGGTGCATTCCTCCGTTCCCTCGGCGCGCTAAGCGGCCTTCAGGTATCGCGAAAGGCGCGTTTCCTGCTGCCCTTTACGCAGGCACGCTTCCATTTTAAATTTAATATTTAATTCGCGTCGCCATCCGATATGTGCGACCGTCCCATTACAATAAACGCCTGAAAATACTGGCAAATATCAGCAATAATTAACAATAAATATTGTACTTTATACATCAAAAAATTGTTGTCTCACTAACCAGGTAGATTCATGCATACTATTTAAGGGTTAATTTGAAGTATTCATTTCACAATTTCTTTTAAGCAAACTACACAGAAATATATAATTTTAGTATTCTTAAGTATTACCATCAACATGAGTTTGCAATGCCCCATATTACTGTAAGAGACCAAAATTGCCTGGAGTGCTGACATTTTCCTATGTATTAAAGCATTCCAAGAGTCTCACGAATGGTTGGCGACCAGCACTCCAGCCATCACAGTATGAAGCTTCGTCTGTTTGCTAGCCACAGCTGTTAGGCATACTAGCAGTCTATGGTTTCACCAAAATCGTCATCAGAACCTTTTCTGTTCTCTATTCTAACATCAGTAGGAGTAAAAAATACACCAAAGTTATCAGAATTTTTGTATGCCTTCAAATTCTCTTCCTAAATAGCCCAAAATTTTGTCAGTAGTAAGTTTCTTAAAAAAAGAATGTTGCTGCACGTATGTGTCATGTATGTCCATTGTGTGTTTGCAACATTTATATTGCAAAACTAATAGTTTCCGTATAATTGTAGATGTGAGCTAGTAATAATATTCACATGTTAAAATAGAGAATAATACACATAAATCATTGAGCTAATAAAAATATGTTATTACATTCTGAAAATATTACCTTTATTCACATTGGTGGCGTCTCTTTCCCTCCATCTTCAAAGTCACAAATAATACAGTTAACCCTGAAGCAACAATTACATGAATAACGAACAACACACTTTACCATTTTGTTCTTCAAACCTTTAAATTCAAGCACTTAACAGAGAATGTAATGTTGCCCTACACAGCAATTGTTGAAAATTAAAAGTATGCATTGTTTTCCCATGTTGCGAAAGCACTACACTGGGCATATGTGTGTTAAAGCCAAATTACAATAAACATAAACAATGCAGTCATTGCTCTAGGTAATGGTATCGAGTAGGGAAACGGTCAATAGAGGCCGATGCCCAACTTGGCCTCTGGATTATACAGGCATGTCATTGCATGTAGACAAAAATTCCTTAAACTGTTTAGAGAATCAAAGAATCAAGCTAAGCTGAAAATTATTATCAGAATGTTTGAGATCTTAGAACCAAATTGAAGGAACTTGAAAGAATTTGTGCGTATTCAATATCTAAGATGTCATTGTTCTGAGAGCTGGTTAACAAAAGACATTGGCAGTGAAGAGCTGCTTTTGAATAGTTATTAATGACATTTGGCTGATAAATACTAAATAACCTACTCTGTGGAAGTTTGTAAACTGAGGCAACAGCCGAAGTTTATAACCAATGAAGTTTGTTATTTGTGATGTCTGCCGTGTGTCGTTCAATACTTTTTGTCATACCATCTTCTTATAAGAAAAATATAATATAAATAAGAAACGCCTTTGCTTGTAATACCTAGGAGTGCAACGCCATCTTCCATTCCAAATCTATATGATTTTTGCTCCAGACGCGACATTTACAAGAAGACCAAGATTTTATCATAAGAAAATTATTAAATTTTTACTGGAAGCAAATGGCTACTTAAAAAATATTTGTAATTTTTAGGGCATCCCATTGTCTCGTTTTATTCCCTTGTCCCATTTCCTCCCCTTGTACTATTTTGCTCCCTTGTTTCATTTGTCCCATTTTGCCCCATTGTCCCCTTGTCCCACTTCGAGACGAGATGGACTTGTGTCTTTGACTATAGAAACCACTAAATTGCACAAAAACAAAAAATTGAATGTATTTACTATTTATACAGTTGAAAATTACTTTTGTAGGTGTTATTTAGGTTGTGTGTGTATGTTACTTGTGTTGTTTCTCATCTGTTTTCAAACTTTAATAAGTAGTTCGAAGATCACTTGGCTCCTTAACAGCCGGTGGCCATTAATTTCTTTATAGCCGGTGGCTATTAAGATTACCTTTTCATTCCTCTATAGGGTTATGTTATGCAGATATATTAGTGGACTGTATTATGGAAAGATTTTAACATATATAGTCAAGGCAGAAATAATCAGAAGCCATCCTATCTTAGGGGAGATGGAGTTGTCATAGTTGTAAGAAATAGTCTCATTAGAAGTGTTATTAAATTCACAAATGATGTACAGTAGTTGTTTGTACGTAATAATTGTGTAAAAGTTTATTTTGTTGTAAGTGCTCTGTAAAATGTAATGGTGTCATATTAGCAGTAGCTAGGCTTTATCAGAAGAACATGCAATGAGTTCAGTTGAGGTTCTTAAAAGCCTTGTATTCTCTCCTTGTTCTTCCTATTTTAATTTGGGGTTGCTGATTTGGTACCATTATTTCAACACAACATAGAAAGGCTGGAATCAGTTTAGCATACTTTTTTTAGAGCAGACTGTAGAATTTCCGATCCCTTTCTCGATCACAAACATGAACGTATCGCCTCAAGACTGCAAATACCTTAACCTACTTCTGTGAGGAAAGGAGTGACATTAAATTATTGTACAAACCTTGTAACTACTATTTGGATTGTCCTGAGCTGATCAATAAATTGAAGTTCAATGTTCCTTCTAGAATCTGCAGACACGAGCAAACCTTCAACATTAAAAATTTTATAGGACACGTTATACTAAAAACAATCCCATAACAAGAATGTAATAGACCCGTGTAATATGAATATTTCACAGGTACACTCTTTAATCACATGGATCGTGAATAAATATGAATAATCTTTCCTTGTTATCTCCAACTAGATCTGATGATTATTAAATTATATGTAATTTAGTTAATATGAAGTATGTTTTATCACTTCTGTCAAGTGTAAACCATTTTGTGTCAAGTGTAAACCGGACGTGTCCGCTGGTCGCTCCCGGTACCTCGTTCTGTATCCTCGTGCATCATGATCATATAGTGCTGTGATAAAGTGAATAGTGCTTTGAAGTGAATAGATAGTGTATCCAACCATCGCCAGATGACCGAAGTTTATCAAGGATTGAATTAAACGAAAATTCGAGTGGGTGAAGTGATGGAAGTTTTTATTACAGTTGTGTCGTAGTGTATGACGTTTGTCGCGATATGTAACACGTTGTTTTGTGACCGCTGCAATGGACATCTTTGTTAAAGCTCGGCTTTAATTTACAAGTGTGTATAAATAAATTTTGTGCTGTATATTGCGTGTGAATTTCAACGTGAAGTATTGCAAAACTTAACCTCTCATTCACGATTGAAAATACCATCAATGGCAACATAACCTCAGAACCTGCAGATATGCAAGTTTTCCGTCGATGATTCTGTTATGCTTACCGTGTAAAATTGAATGGATTGAGTTTTACACAATATACTTGCTGCTTTGGCTTACTGCAAACATCTTCAATATGTCGGAACACGGAGATGATGTAATCTGTGTGTTATGTGATCTAGTGATCGATGAAGACAAATTCGCAGTTTGTGATAGCTGCAGAAGAGCTCATCACTATTCCTGTGCCAAAATAACATCTTCTGAACAACGAGCCCTGGAACTGAAATCAGGAAGGAAACTCAATTATTTCTGTGATGATTGTGCTCAAGGTCTGAGAATTCTCCCAAGTATTATCAAATCAATATCTGATCTTAAACATGAATTCGAAACACTGAAGAAAGCAGTTATCGAAAACAAACAAGACAATATACAAACTGTAAGAGACGAATCAAACACAATTAATTTCGAAACTATTCTGAATGAAATCACGGACAGAAATCAGAGGATGAATAACGTCATTATCTACAATGTCCCTGAATCCAAAGAAAAAGATCCAGAATTACGCCGAAATGATGATACAACAAAATCAACCGAGATATTGAGCTCCTTCAATAATCCATGTCCAAAAATCTTGACGTCATTGAGACTCGGTAAACCAAAAGATCAAATATGTAGACCACTGAAAATTGTTCTACAGGACTCTACAACAGCATTAAATATCTTGAGACGTAAACACCTTTATGAAGGTCCAGCAGAATTTTCCTCTGATAAAACGTTACAGCAAAGGAAATATATGAAAGAACTTCGAGTAAAAGTCCTTGAACTGAACTCTACTCCTGGAAACCAGAAGAAAATAATAAAGTACATAAATGGAACTCCGAAGATAATTGATGAACATCAGAAGAACCCAATGAACTCAAAAAACCCACCAGCAGAAACGTAGTAGACCCTTCTCTCCAGTTATATTACCAAAATGTAAGGGGACTTCGGACGAAACTCCACCACCTTTCCGACATCGACCATCAATGTGACAACAGCGACCTGATCATCCTCACCGAGACTTGGCTCAACGATGGATTCCTCGACAACGAATTGGGTTTTAAAAATTATAATGTATTTAGAAAAGATAGAGATTCAACAACTAGTAACTTTGAAAGAGGGGGTGGAGTGCTTATCGCGGTGCACAAAAAATTAATGAGCACTCGAATTGAAATAAAAAATAACGAAATAGAGCAACTATTTGTCAAAATTACCATTAACGAAAAATGTCTCGTAATAGGTTCAATATATATACACCCTCGTGCCCCACCTGAACTCTTTCAAAAGCACTGCGAAGAAGTATTTGACATCCAAAATAAATATAATTGCGAAATACTTATAGCAGGAGACTATAATCTACCTGGAATTGAATGGATAAAAGTTAATCACGGTGTAACACTAAAGCAAAAACCAAATTGTAGCCAATTTATCTATGATAACGCTAAAATAATATCAGACAATTTCAGTTTCTTAAATTTTGACCAATTTAACAACCAGAATAATTTCACAGGAGAACATCTTGATCTTATCTTCTCCAGTACAGAAATCAAAAACTTGTCAACATCCATCGACCCATTGATTCCAATAGACCCTTATCATCCACCCTTAACATGCTCTATTGCAATAGATGAAATAATTACTGTAAATGTTAATTTTAATTTCACAGTATATAACTTTGATAAAGCAAATTTTGATAGCATAACCAACGATCTGAGTAATATATCATGGAATTTTATATCAAACAACTCATTAGATACTGCAGTCGAAAAGTTTTATAACATATTAAATACAATAATAAATAAACACGTCCCAATAAAACTTCTATCAAAACCAAAATACCCTATTTGGTATAGTAAAGAACTAATTAAAATATTACAGTGCAAAAATTATGCTCATAATAGATATAAAAAATCAAATCATGATACAGATAAAGTTAATTTTCGTCAATTAAGATCAAAATCAAAAAAATTACAGAGAACGTGTTTCTCAAAACATGTTCAAAGGACTGAAGAACGAATTAAAACAGATATTAAACCTTTCTGGAATTTCATCAATTATAGAAGGAAGGATTATGGTTTACCTGCTGGACTCGAACTTGGTTCTGAAAATGCAAAAAACGGCCAAGAAGTTGTCAACCTATTAGCGAAATATTTTGAATCAGTATATACTCCGAGCACCACAATTTATAATTCAAATAACAATTCAAATGATCATGAAACTGATAATACAACATCCTTCTCGAACTTCTCTGACACCGAAGTACTTAATGAACTAAAATCAATTAATGAATCAAAAGGTCCTGGTCCGGATGGTATTCCAGCAGTCTTTCTTAAAAAATGCGCCCAAGCTATAGCTGAACCACTCACCCAAATCTACAATAAATCAATAACAGATGGAAGATTCCCCATGATGTGGAAGATCGGTTATATAGCACCCATTCATAAATCAGGAAGTAAAACTAACGTTAATAATTATAGACCCATTTCAATTTTAAATACCATGGCCAAGTTACTTGAAAAAATGATAATTAAAAAAATAGAACCATCGATATTGCCATTGATTATAGATGAGCAACACGGATTTCTTCCTGGTAAAAGCACATTAACCAACTTGCTCATTTACAATCATGAAATAATCAATTGCTTGGAGAATGGTAATCAAATGGATGCTGTATACACCGACTTCTCAAAGGCTTTTGACAAAGTACCAATCCATTTACTACTAGACAAACTCAAAAATTTTGGCATTACAGGAACCTTACATGATTGGTTTAGAATCATACCTTACCAATAGAAAACAATATGTGAAATATAAGCAATATCAATCGAATCCTATACATGTTACATCGGGAGTGCCACAGGGCTCACACCTGGGACCACTATTATTTATAATATTTATTAACGATATCAAATCAATCTTTTTAAACAGCTCCTTTCTACTCTTCGCCGATGATTGTAAATTTTACCGTCAAATCAATGACATCAATGATTGCATTCTACTTCATAACGATTTGAAAAATTTACACCAATGGTGTGAATCAAACGAAATGTACCTAAACACCGATAAATGCAAGGTCGTAAGCTTCAATAAAAAGAAGAATACTATAAAATATAATTACCAATTATCAAACAAAACTTTAGAAAATGTGTCACAAATCAAAGATCTAGGCGTGATATTCGACAAAAAACTCACTTTTATGTACCATATCGACTATATTGTGAATAAAAGCCTGCGGACACTGGGGTTTGTGAAACGCAACAGTGAACACTTTACACGAATGGAAACTTTGAAAACTCTTTACGTTACCCTGGTTAAACCAATCTTAATGTATGCTTCTACAATTTGGTCACCGTATTATTCATGTCATATCAAACGCATCGAAAATGTCCAACATAGATTCCTCAGTTACGTGGCGTATAAATTAAAAATGCCAAATCCCTACCACACCCACGATTACAAAGAAGTTGCGACCAAAATAAATCTTAGTACCCTAGAATCCTATAGAAACTATAACGATGCTTGTGTGCTGTTTAAAATTTTTAATAATGACATCTATAGTCAACAAGTTCAATCATTATTTTGTATAAATGAATCGGAATATGCTTTGAGAACCATGAAATTATTTAAAATCCCAGCACACAGATCATCTTATGGTTACTTTTCACCGGTTGCGAAAATGTCTAGAATGGGAAATGACGTTGAATTTCTATCATTATGCACATGTACAAATGTAAACACTTTCAAACAGCAAGCAAAATCCATATATTTGAACTCATTTGACTAATAAAGTACTCACATCTTTGTAAAACTAATTAATGTAAATTGAAATGTATATTATATCCGAACGAACTATGTAAATTGGGCTTAAGCCTGTTGCTTCAATGAATAAATAAATTTTGTTTTGGGGAGTAATGGTTTTTTGTATCATGTGTATTGAAGTGAATGTTAAATACCTAATTCTTGTGGAAGCAATATCTCCTTTAATTAGGATTATTTATTTTTATTGAAACTGGACTTCAGACCAAGACATAAATAAACAATTAACCTCTGTTCTCATATGCAGGACCATGGCTAATGTGCATATAGTTTGCCATTTCAATCGTCCCACATCGGTTATTTGGTATCAGGGCAAGGAAGGCATCAGGGGGGCATGCGTTGCGTGCAGTGTTTGTTGCGGTGCGTTTGGCTGTGAAAATTGCGAGGGATCAGCTTGTGGCGCGGGCCACTTGCGTGTTGTCAAGAGTTTGTTGTTGTGGCAATGGTTGTTGTTCTAATGGATGGTCCTGGGGCCTGGATATCACTCTGGCAACATCTGGTGGTCCATAAATATTATGTTTGTTGTCAATGTTAGATCCTGGATCGTTGCCCTGTTCTAGTGATTCTGGGTAGTTGTAGTGCTCTCGCATTGTAATGCCCAACGCAGAAAGCGATGTTGAATAGAATATCTCTGTGGCATCCATGGTGTCTGAGCAACATGTAGGTGACCAAAGTTCAATTTGGCTAACTGGGCACGACTTGACTCACCCTTGTCTTCAAATGGGATGTCGTGATTGGGAGGGGGTACTGGAGCCGCAGCAACTGTGCGCGACATTGTCATGTCTGCAGAGTGATATTTATTTATTTATTCATTTATTTATTTATTTAAATAAACGGGATTAACCCTTTACAAAAAAAGATACATAATGACAAAAATGCACAAGTTCAAAACTCAAGATGACAAAACTTAAAATTAAGTTATAACCATAAAGATACGAATGATTATTTATATATTTATTTTCATATAAACTAACATACTCATTTATAACTTTACTATTTAAATCGCACGATTGTGGTATATAAACACATAACGCATAGTATGAGCTCTCGCCAATCTAATAAAAGTATAATAACCCGTATGAAAAATGTCGGTGTAACATGAATTCCATAATTTATACATTCTATTGAATGGATTGTTCTCAGTATAAACACAATTGTACGTAGTAGCACGAAATGGATCTCTGTTTCTGTAGTCTGAGGAACTTTATACTGAATCTGAGTTAATAATAATATCAATATGTGAATTGATGAGCTTGGTCAAAAACATCAAATCATTATAATTTCTTAGAGACGCAAGAGATGGAATGTTCAAAGCAGTTGCTATATCATAGTAATTATAATCAATGAACAGATTTGGCAATCCTAGATGTCTAGATGACATCCTAAGGAACCTGTGTTGAACCGTTTCAAGTTTGCGAATGTGAACCTGAAAGCCAGGAGACCAAACTACAGAAGCAAACATAAGAATAGGTCTCACAATCGTGGTTTACAAAGTTTTCAAAGTAAGAAAAGAATTAAAGCCAACGCAAGTTCTTTAAATAAAATCCAGTATTTGGTTTGATTTTTTTTACAATGAACTCAGTGTGCTCAGAATGTGACATTTGCGAGTCAAAAATAACTCCCAAGATCTTGAATGTTTAAGACTTGTTCTATTGTAATAGTTAATTTCACAGTTAAACAGTATACTTGACCTTGATCTAGTGAAAGTAATACTTACACTTATCAGTATTTAAATTAGGATAATTGTTTGAACACAACACAGTTAACTTGTCAAGGGCTTTTTGTAAACAAAGAACATCACTTGACCTGCTAAGAGTCCCTGCAATTCACACATTGCTTTCTATCCATCATTCATCAAAGAACCAATTCAGTAACTTGTCAGTTATTCCAAAAGACTTAAGTTTCTGTAACAGTAACATTCACTGAATCATAGGCCTTGCTAAAATCTGTGTAGATGCTACTAATTTGTCAATTCTTTTCGAGTGACTCCAAGATGTATTGAGTGTAGTATACAAAGTTTGCATCAATACTTCTTTTGCTTATTAAACCAAATTGTCTTTTGGGGTGAAAAGGACAGATTAACGATTTTAATTTATCAGAAACAATGGATTTGAAAACTTTTGGTATAGTACTTAATATTGAAATCAGACGGTAATTAACAATATTGATTCTGTCACCAGACAGTGGCTTAATTTGGTTTTCACATGCTACCAGTTTTGAGGTACTCTTTCAGTAGTACTATCGCTTGTATTACACGGGCATACAAGTGTTGAGAATGCTATTGTCAGCCGGACGAGTCTTATGTCACAGGTTTTGATGTCTTATTTCGCAATCATTCCTTCATTAAAGCATGCAGCTGGTGAGGTTCACATTTCATTGGCAACTCAGTTTGGCGGAGACAGTGATATCCCATCCAGAATTGTCTTAGCACTTGCCATAGTTATGAAAACATTGAAAACGCTGCTTAACTGTTAATCGCAAAGTACCTTCTCCCGAAGTTTTGCTCACATCCTTTTCTCTCAGATATTTACCATCATGTACCGAGAAACTTGAATCTTACTGTCACTTGGCACTGGGTTACAGTTTCATTTAGATTGTTCTGTGCTGCTTAGTATGGAGGGTAGTGTGGGAGATGGGGGAATATCTTCTGCCTCGATTCCCCTACATCTGCCACTTAGTCAAATCAGAATCTCGTAAGCCCATACTGTGACAATGATGGCTAGCAATGTTTCTTTAACCACCATTCATATGTGTGTTTATTAATAAAACTACTTTTACTTCATTTTACTGTTAAGATTAAAACTTGTTCTTTCAGTACAACCATTGATATAAAAATCCTGGAGAGCCCTACATTTTATAATGCATGCTTTGAAGACGGCCAATTGCAACGTTAGGAAGGCTACCATACACTTCCCATGTATGCCCTATCTTAGAATATGGGGCAATGTGATGGAATTTGGTTTTAGTCTCTGCAAAAAGCTAGTTTTAAATAAAAGATGTATAAAATGCATTAAGTATGACATTGCGACAGTAATGTACGAAATTTTAAATGGTAAATGATAGTTAATAAAATTATTTGCATCTTTTCTTCCTACTCTTTAAAATACTGTATTAGCATTTTCACTAAATGATGCTTGAAGTTTGATGTCGAAAGATATTTGAATCTTTGTTGACAGGGCAAAGTTATATAGCAGGTTTCTCTTTGCACAATAAGTTATACTAAGATATCCTAGTTCATGTCTCCCTTCGTGCTATTAGTGCTAAATGGAGATAAACATATGTGAGCTCTAGCAGGAATGCAAGCACTGTATTTCCTCATTACTTCCCCATTATTTAATTCTTTCAGGGTTTTTGAATGATTTTTTTATTATTATTTAATTTATTTTGCTTAGAATATTGCTACCTTGTGTTAATCAGTTCTATACATTGTTTGTGTGCTTGGTCTTATAACACACTTGTTATTACAGGTGTACAACTTGTGTATATTGGTGGTGAAGTGTATGCTCAAAACAAGTCGGACAGTGCTATTTTTGTTCAGTCTCGAAACTGTAATCATCATCATGGATTTCATCCGAGCACAGTTTGCAAGATACCTCCAGGCTGTTCACTGAAGATTTTTAACAATCAAGAATTTGCCCAACTCCTTTCACAGAGTGTGAATCATGGATTTGAAGCTGTCTATGAATTAACAAAAATGTGTACAATACGGTGAGTCGACTTCTCATTTTTAAAATGTATTATTTATAATAATTTTATTTAGTTGTGTTAGTGATTGTTTCTCTTTATTGCAGAATGTCGTTTGTGAAGGGTTGGGGTGCTGAATACCACAGGCAGGATGTCACCAGCACACCATGCTGGGTTGAAATTCATTTGAATGGCCCTCTTCATTGGCTTGATAAAGTTCTTACCCAAATGGGATCTCCTCTGAATGCTATTTCATCAGTGTCGTGAGGCAGGAATTACTCTGTCCTCCTTATTGTACTGCATCTAGGGTTTGAAGTTCTCAGTAGTCCTGAGTTTGCTTTTCATTAACTTAGGAAATGAAATGTAATGTTGCAAGAAGTTTCACACCTTCATCCAGTATAATTTAATTTATTTTGAAATAATGACTCTTTGTAGTCAGAAGTGGATTTTCTACTTATGCCTCCTAACATGGAGATGTGATTTGTAATACACAGACCTGTAGAATTTTCTACAGGCACTGAAATATCTGTAAATCTTAAACACCAAGAATGTGCAACTACATTTTTAAAACATTCTAGAATGGTTGTTGATTATAAAACAGAATACCTTGTTTGATGCAATATTATTTTGAAGAGAACAAATTGTTGGAAGATAAATGACTTCAAGGTGCATGATGAACCCACTGGGAATTGCTGACAAGACACAACAAGATTCCCAACATATCCCGTCGCTTGCAAAAACTCCATGTATAATGCAGAAAAAGAAATAATTGTTTCTTGGGTTCTCTAGGGTGGTTCTTTCTGTTACAATACCTGTTGGAATTCTTGTGAATATTACATCAATATTTCGTAAATTGGGAATGATTAATATATGAATTTAGATTTCAACAATTATGCAACTGCGAGTGACAATTTAATACCATGAAATGAAATGCAAACAAAGATCTTATTTTGCTGTGCTACTTTACAAATATGTAGCTAGCAAAGAAGAAAATGGAAAAATAGGTACTTAATTACAGTCTTAGTATCATATAGAGAGAAGAAATTTGTCATTGTCGTAACCTAGAATAGAAAAATTGTGAAGTGCTTCTGGGACCTGGGTTGCAGGGAGTGCTTACTTTAAAAAATGTGCGCTCATGAACACCAATAATTGATTTTTTAATCAAAAACCCTTTTCCCATCACAGACTATAAGCACATCATGGGAAAAGGAAGTGTGGATGGAATTATTCACAATAGGGTAATAAGTGCTATTTATGTTAGTGCGTATACAGTCATCTTTGGCACTGACACGTTTAAAGTACAAGTATGTGCACACTTGCTGCAGAGGAAATAATCTACAATGGATCACTTCTGTTTTTTGAAGTTTCAAAACAGAACCTATACAAAGTTTTAAAAGTGTGTAATTGGTGAGAGATTTGTTGTCATGAATGAAATGTATTGATTTTAATTAATGATCTCTGAAGAAGTAGTGTGAAATGAATAAATGTTAAGTACACACACGTCATTGTTACAAGGAGTGTTGAAGGTGATCATTTGTGATGTTGCACTTGTGATCTTGTGCTTTTTATCAAAAAGCATGGGTTCACATTCTTAACAAGTAAACTAATTTTAAACAATAGGGTGAATGTGCAAAACAATGTTAACTGTATTATTTTACCTATCTAAAAAGTATGTCTTTTTAAAAACTTCACTATGGTAGTAATGAGCTGGTTTTATGCTGTAGTTTTCTTACAGCAAAGAGGCAAACTGTTCCTATTGTCACAAATGTTTTATTTCTTACAAGCTTATGTATGTTACTGTGGAGAGATGTTAGCTGTAGTATCCCACTAGTATGTATTATTTATATTGGTGCCATTTATTCTTGGAAAGTAAAAGTGTTAAAAATGTCAGATGCCCGGTGTGCTCTATGGTGTCTGTGTTCATATTTTATTCCAGTTGATGTTAGTTATGAAAAATAGTTTTTGTGTAAATTAATTTCAGTCAAAGAAATGTAGCAATGTAATGTATGTGTTTAGTAGGGACCAAATATTTTAACCTTGTGCAAATTTATTAAGTATTTGCAATGAATTGTGCGACTAGTTCTTTGTAACTGCAAGGCAATGATTGAAATTACATATTGTGCACTGTCTTCAACTATCAGGTTGCCAACAAATATTCTTCTAGAATTTTGTAAAATACCTTGACAGATGACTTCTTTTTACAACTTCTGCTGCAGTTTTTATCTATTATTTTTTGATTAATTAATTTATTTTTATACATAATTACTAATTACAATCCAAACTACCTTTTTATTAAGACCTCTATGAAAGAGTTTTTATTACCAGTATGCACATGTCATTAGGGAATTCTTCCTGCAAAATTTTTTGCAGATTCCTATTCAGATGCAAAAATATTAGTTGATCTAAGAATGAATGCATTTGATTATTTTAATGATGATACATTCTTACATGGCAACCTGATTCGAGCATATATGGAGGTTTTTAATTTTTGTTTGCAAACCGAAATCGTATTTTTCTTATATGTGCAATAATTTCTCTTTTTCTACCAATTTCATTATTATTACTTGCAGAAAGTTTTATTGAGAAATCTTTTATTTTTATTTACACTCTTAACTGAATCTTCTACCACTATTGTTTATTTTTGCCAGTTTTATGTCGTTATTAATGTAAAGCGTTTATCTCTTGCTCTCTCAATTGTTAATAAATTTTTCTTAGCATCTGAGTACATAACTGTGAATGTTCTTCAAGGCTTACGCCATTACTGAAATGCAAATATGCAAGATAATTCACATTTATTTTGCTGGAAGGCAAAATTATGTTATTTGTGATGAATATGTGTATATATTTGTATTACATTGTATTATTTGTCCTTTAATGACATATTCTTAATACTCAATAATTTGCTACATTAGGGGGACACTTCCTTTTGTAGAATAGAATATGTTCTTGACAATTTCAATTCCTTCATGAGTGACCGTTTGAAGCTAAAACTTGAGTTTGTTGTACTTCATGTGTGTTGTGTTAATTGTTTGAACTTGAAATACCTGTGAGTATATACATTGCTCACCATTAAATCCATTATAATGATTGTAAAATGATGAAGTCTCTTTCTCTTCTTAGCTTCTGCATTTTCAACTGCTAAAAAAACTCAAAATTCATTTCTACTTTCTATAGGGGGAACTGGATTGAGAAATTTCTTATTTGTATGATTATGTGTATGGCATGTTTAAACCTAATTGTGAAATATTATATGTCGCCAGATTTCATTTCTGAAAGGTGATGGGTATTTTTTCCCCCCTGTTTGTTTCTCTCTCTTTCCTCCCCCACCCCCTTCCTCCTGAAAAATTTGGCATTGTAAATGGTTGATGTTTTAGCATTTGCATTGTGCTGCAGAAAAAAATTATGAAAGGTCTTACTTAGTTTGGAATAATTGAACTGCTTCTAAACTAAGCTATTAGTTTCTTCTTCAAAAACATAGAATGCAACATGATGAAATATTGGAAAAAATGTTGGTGCTGTATAAGTTAATTCCATTAAAAGGTATGTTCTAAATACCACAACTTTGTTATAAATTCAGTAGGTTTTTATGCATTTAGTACTTTTGGTTTCCTTTGGAAACTTGTCATCACACATTGGGGATCTATATATAAAAGCTCAGGCTCAGTATGCTTGGCTCTAATTATTTTATGTAATAGCAAAATAATTTCTTTGTGGGTTTTTTTTTTTTTTTTTTTTTTTTTTTTTTTTTTTTTTTTTTTTTTTTTTAGTGAAAGAAATTTGAAGTTAGAAATACTGTAAATTGTGCCAAAACTTGACAAAAAGTTCTTTGAATATTTAAATTTTAAAAAAAGACTGCTTTATAATTTGGGACAGGCAAACTAGATTGTAGTAGAAAAACGCAGTCCCATTCAACATGAGAAAATGTAGTAGAATCATGATTAGCTATATTCTTGAAAAAAAAATATGGGGATTTATTAATATAAATGCACACACACATTAATAATTCAGACATCCTCTGCCATCTCTTATTTGTGCTCTTTATTTCATCTAAGAATTGACTATTGTGGAGACAATTCTGAATACACATATTATTCGTGCAATAATATTTACCTCTTCCAAATTAAATTGGAAAGAAAATGACAATAAAAAAGTTATTTTTATTGATCATTTATTTTTCATCCAGTCTAAAATAGTTGTTGTAGTACGAGTGATTCTTTCATTCGTAGTGTAAATTTTTAACATAATTGTGATGCTATGATTGAATGGTACAAAGAAAAAGGTATTAATTATTTTGCATCACAATTTTTATTTATCTGAACTGAACAAATTTATTTTATTTAAATTCAATTCTGATATTGCATTTGTTTTGCAATGTTAGATTATGTAAGAGTAATGGAGGATAAAAACAAAAATTGTGGGAATTTTAGACTTTGTAAAAGCAATGTAAATTTCATGTATAAATTTGCAAGTGAAACTATTAGAACAACACATAGAGTGAAAAACTTGAGCTGAAGTTACTGTTCAAGGTATACAAGCTTTAAAAATCTCAATCTTGCTTATTATAGGAGCAGGTTTTCATCACTGCTTTTTAGCAGAGATAATCCATATACCATCTATGCCATTTACAATGCGTTTGAACTATAAACAGTAGCAGTTTATCACATTCAGTTTCTTGTATTGTCCAATGTTGTGTATGACTTGATGTAATTGGAATCCTAAAATTATGTGCTCCATTTTTGTTTTGGAGGAAGTCTAGTAAACATGACAAGTGCTACGAGATTAAGAAAATTTTCTTTTAGCTTTTTTCTTGCTTCCCTATTTTCTTTACGAAGTGGAGTAAGTGAGAGTTATTGATTTATTTGCAAGCTCTAATAGATTTATTTTCATGTTTGTTGGGAGTTTATGCTAATGTTTTAAATGAAGTCTTTTATGATCACTAGTGGGATAGTACATCTAAAATTGCCATGTTTGTTTTTAGTTGTTTTTGTTTGAATGAAATTTTATTTATGTTTCTTGTGTAAGTTGATTCAAAGGTGTGAAAAGTTTTTACAATCGCTGAAGATGATGTGTGTTGTATAGTAAATTTGAGTATTAAAAGACAAGGAATTTGTAAGTGTATTAGCATTCTTGTGCTACACTATCTGTGGATGAAATTATAAATAATGTTGATAGTAATGTTTTTATCTATTATCAATTTTTATTGATTTAAATAGTTTGTATTTCTGCATAAATGACAGTAAAGTTGAACTTTTGTGATTAAGACATTGTTTGCAATTATTAGTTTTTCACTGTGTGAATCCCAAGTTTTGTGATAATTATGATATTTTAAGTTGCAGATATGCCAGTGATAAGTACACAATGTTGCCAGCATACTACAACAATATTAGTTAATTTTTTCATTTTTCATCTTTCCCTAGCATCTGTATATTGCATCAGTTTTGAAATTCATTTACTATAGTGTGTTGGTGTAGTGGAATTATATATTAATAAGTGCTAGTAGTAAGTAGTAGCGATAGTATTATACAGCATGAGTAGAAGCACAAGCATTTCAAGTATGTGTAACTATGTACTACTTTTAGCCGATGGACAATATTAACTTGCACACGTTACTGGAATGTTAGCCAGCGGCAAAACAGAATATGAAGATAATTCACATTTTAACTAGAAAATAATGAAATGAGCTTGGATTTTCAGCCTTGTTTCCTGTCTCCTCTTTCACATAAACTGGTGTAGTGCTTAGGGCTGAAATTATTCCTTTATCTGCCACCAACAAATCAGTCTTCAGCAAACAGTTTGTTATACTGTAAGCTTGAGGGAATTAATAAGAAATGGTAAATATTCAATTAGCTAATTTTGTGGAAATTAAAAATTGTGGATTGAAATTTTAAATTTTATGGAGGGTACATTCAGTATGTCTAAGTTGGCATAATGATTCACTGATTATAGGGAACAAGGCATATAACTATATAATATATAAATATAGTATGTTATTTTGTGTTTGGAAGTATCCACAAGTGGCCTTTAAACTATGCTCTGTATTTTTGTATGGTCTTCAGGATTGGCATTTATATGTGTCTTATGATTAACTTGCTGCAAAGATGTGATATGCCATAACTGTAGATATAAATTGCTAGATCAGTACCTGCCAAAAGTATTACATTGAATCCATTTTTCTGTGATGGATAATTCATGGAGCATAACTATAATAAAGAATTCCAAACAAAAATTTACTGAAATAAAATAAATTCCTGATAAAGCTATGTCTGCCATATATAATTAAATAGTTATATTTATATCTACATTTATGAATACAATGCTATTGGCAGACACTACTTTCTACAATCAAATTTCTATCGTGCATTGGCTACTATTTTTGTGTGTAAAAGGGACAAATTTTTTCTGTGGATTTTGAAATCAAATTTAATGAAGTGACAATGTTATGTATTCTTTTGGGTATGAATTATTTATGAATAGTACTCATTTTGTGTGAAATATGAAAAGTTCAGAAACATCAGCATACTCTTGTTTTGTTTAGTCTATTAATGACTTACTTGGAAGAAATGAGAATGCTGTGCATCACATGCATGAGAGGTTATTTTTGGAGATTCTTATTGTAATCAATGTTAATGGAAGGTTATAGTCAATAAATTGTTGTAAACAGTTATCATGTAATGGGAAAGAACAAATAATTTGGACTCCACCTATGATTTTCCAAAATGGAAATAATATTGAAGCAAGGCATGTGATGCTTTGGTTGTGTGTATGTGTGTGTGTTAAGACATGAATACAGTTGTCTAATGTTGTTACTGCATTGTTGCACTGTGTGCAAATATTTCACTCTGCATGATGCTTCTCTTTTAAAAATTATGTAACTTTTGACATGCTGCTATGGGCTATTTTGAATTCACTTACTAGTCTTGTCCTCTAAATAATGATAAAATGTTCAATTAAATGAGCATGATTATATTTTGCTTCAAATGTAATTCTGCAAAGAGGTTGGAAGATCTTAAGGAATCTGTAGCCAAGATAGAAAATCCTCCATCATAGTGTTCAAAGAGTTGGTGTAAATGTAACTAACGGATTAAGAAGAATTTTGTGTGCCTCCATGATGTTAATTATTTGTTGCATTTATTCTAAGAAATAATGATTTAATTAATGTTTTTTTTTGTGGCCATTGTACAAAATTGGTTTCATTTTTCACAAATGGTGCAGTAAGTTGTTTGAAGCATTACTTACAATAAATCCAATGTTTTCAATCCGTATGTATGGGTTTTCTATTTTGTAAAATTTGTAGCTGATTCACTATTTTGTCAAACGTTTTTCCATTGCTTTATTAATTTGTAAGTTGCTTTTATTGTATAGATTTCTGTGACTATAAATGTTTTTTTTTTTTATTTTTTTTTATTTTAAGAATTTAATCAAAGTGAATGCAAGTGTTGTGATTGAATATTATGAGTGCCATTGTGCAAAGTTTTCACTGCCTTTTGGGATTGAAGTTTTGTAATTGTGTTTTGTAGACTATATTGTAATTTGTTCAACTATTTTTTAATTTTCTGAAATAATTCCTGTTACTGGCTTCATGCTTTGTGATATAATTTATTATTGATGAGAATTTGAAGTTGTCTATGTCATTTTGTATCCCTAAATAATTGGCTGTATAACATTGAGGTAGAGATTGAGACTGAATAGAAGAAAGTTCCAGCTTTAAAATGCTTCAGAGTCGTCCATTGCTTTACACTTCTCATTAAAACATAGTGCCTGTAAAAAATAAAAAAAATAAAAAACAAAAACTCGAGCTGCAAAAATACCGTTTCCTTTTCATAAGTTATTTTTTCATATATTATTGCTGATATATATATATATATATATATATATATATATATATATATATATATATATATATATATATATATATATATATCAGCAATAACATTGGATATATATATATATTATATTATATTATATATATTTCACTGTATATAATTATTCATTGCAAGTAGAAGCATTGTGCAAGAGTTGAAGTAACAGTATCTGCATGCTAGCATTTTGGAGCTGATATTCAATTTACCAAAGTATTGTATCGCTCATTCGTAAGAACAAATGTGCATGTAGCCTACTACTCTTCAATAGTAGATCTGTATATATTTACAAACATAAAAATATGTACAGTTAATTTAGTTGTGATACATGTATGACAGAAGGCCATTATTTATTTGGTGGGATGATTGATACAAAACGAGGACATATTGTGTAGTTATAAGTACAATTTTTTTTATATGGTAAGGTTTACAGTGTCCACTTTGCTCTGGCAATGAGAAGCTGTAATTTTACTGAATGCCTTAATACTCAGGATAAACATCTTATTGAACAATATATTTAAATTAACAAGCATTGGTTGATTTCTACAGAATTGAGGCCTGAATCACTCTTGTTTTGATGTGCAGACATATTTTGAAGTTAATTCTGACTATTTGGATGACTGTTTACAAGTGGAAATAATTTGATTAATGCAATCTTATGAATGTAAGTTTCTGTGTGACTAAAGTCCATGAAAAATTGCATTTAAAAGTTCAGTATAAAGTGGAAACCTTCAATGGATTCAGGTTTCAACTATTAGCACACTGTGATGTATGATGTATATTCACTGTGAGGCTTTTTGGTCTTGTTATTCACTGAACTGTTGAATGCTCTCTGTGAATTCTGTTCTTAAGCATAAATTTGTTACAAAACTAGTGGAAAATGCCCATCTGAAATGTTCTGAAGGCTTGTATTTGCTTGCGATAGAAATTTTGTAAATTGTAATGTACATGTTTATAAATTTAAGTGCTCAAATACAAGATAATCTGTGCTGTAGTGAATGCTTTTATATTCACATTCTTGTTTAATGTGTAGCATTTTCATTTTTTTCCTATTCCCATTTTGATTATTAGAAACGAAGTTGAAGACGATTATTTACATTGTTTTGACTATTTTCTGCTTGGCTTGCCTATTTATGAGTTAATTTTCATAAAGAAATATATGGAAATAAGTGATAATTGATTAAAACATTGGGTGAGTGAAACAGAATTAGAAAATCAGGTAAAGAGAAACTTTCGTTCACGTCAATGAAGTGAACATTCAACAAGGTCAGATATGTTAGAAAATGTTCACGCGTGAATTATTTTAATTGAAAATTACTTTCTGAAGTTATTAATTTTTAATTTTATTTTTTAATTTAATCAACGGAGTATGATAAGATGAATATAACTTATAGTTCTGCAGAAACAAAACTCGCTGAATAATATTCATGAAATACGTTGTAAGATAAACTTGTGACAAAAGAAGGTAAATAATAAATAACATTCCTATGGTAAAAAATAAATATGGAAATATGGTTAATTGCATTTTGCTCAGAAGGTCAGTTGACTCAATTATGTGAATGATAATTTCTAAAACAAGTCTTGTAACTTCGTCCATTTAATTTTTACTTTTTCACCTTATGAATACTTAAGACCAGAGAGTTATGTAAACGTGCGCCAGAAAACGGCGAATTTTTACTTGAATATTCAGCTAATATCACATGGCAGTAATCTCCCATGTCTGCATCGTGTTATAACAGTTTAAATGTCTGAAAATTAAAGGAATGGTTCGTTGAAATAAACTCGAACGTTTTTTGCGCCGCTCGAGCAGGGACAGTCGACTACGGAGTAAACCTTTTGCTAGGGATGGTGCTAAATGCACTCTCTAAGATGACGTAAACGCCATATTGCTCGATTCTTTTGTTTTTCCAAAAAATACAAAAATGTAATTTTCTTGACTTGTCTCTCACGTCGTTAATATTTACATTAGCGGCGATTTGTTCACATATTTATGGGTACATGTGTCAACATGGGTACAATAATGTCATATGAAGTTTCTCGAAAACTCAACCTTTTTCTATGAATTCTAGCTTGAAATTCCGCGTTTTCAGAAACGCTCAAACGCCATTTTCTCAAAAAACGGCTCCAAATTTTGTCTTCAAACTTTTCGAATGGATAGTGCTAATTGCACTCTTTAATGTGATGTAAAGTTCATTTTGAGGTATTTATGGTTTTTTCGAAAATTACATAAACGTAATTTTTTTGAAAGATTTCTCGCGCCGTTAATATGCACATTTCCAGCAATTTGTAAATACTATTGTATTTGTGAGTTAAAGTACTTCAAATGACGCCTAATAAAAGTTTTTCGAAAACTTAAAAATTTTCTTTGAAAAAGAACCTCAAATTTCGAATTTTCAGTGGCGTTTAAACGCCATTTTTGTAAAAATGGTTCCCAATTTTTTAAAGAAAATTGTCATTTAGGACAAGGCTTTACTGTTCCTCAATATTCTTAAAAAAATATTTCCGATCTATTATTAGGAAACCGAAAAAATAAGAAAATTTAAATATATATATATATATATATATATATATATATATATATATATATTATATATATATATATATATATATATATATATATATATATATATATATATATATATATATAAGAATAATCTCTATCTTCAATTTTGTAGTTGCAATAAGGCGCCGAAAAAATTTCAGCCTTGCAATTTTCAAAAATTCAGAGTTACTAGTGGAAATCGGACCTATGCCATCTTTAAAAATATATTTCACTATCTTTTTACAAAAATACAAAAGAAAACATTTGCAGCAATTTTTGAGATTTTTTTAAAATGTCGGTATCAGGGGATCCCAAAACGTGTATCACTGTTGAAATCCCGAAATCGATCTTCCTTAACATTACGTAATATTCTCTACACAACGTAATTGTTACTGAAAATGTGAAATTTAAAGTTCTTTTTCACAGAAATCTTTTCAGTTTCCGAAAAGCTCCAAACTTTTCGTACAGATAGTGCTAAATACACTGTTCAATATGACATAAAATTGATTTTAAATTATTCTTGTTTTTTTTCAAAAATTACATAAATGTATTTTTTGAAATATCTCTAACGCTGTTAATAAGCAAATTTCCAGCAATTTGTGAACACTATTGCATTTCTGAGTCAAGTTACTGTAAATGACTTCCAATAAAGATTTTTGAAAACTCAAAATATTTTCTGTGAACAAGAGTTTTAAATTTCGTACTAACAGTAACGCTTAAACGCTAGTTTTTAAAAACGGCTCCAAATTTTTCAATGGAAATTGTCATTTAAGTCGAGTTTTTACTCTTTTTAATATTCTTATAGTAATTTTTCGGTTTTACTGTTAGGAAACCGAAAATTTGAGAAAAGTTTTAAAAATATGTACTTTGGGCGGCGATAGATGGTAGCTGGTAGGAGTATGTGGCAAGTGCGAATAGTTAGCACAGGCCAAAGATAATAGAAAACTAATACGAGAAACGCTTTCAAACATGATTTCTTTTGAATTATTGATTGCTGCAATATACAATCTTTTCATTTCTCAAATTTTCTGGACAGTTAATGAAGTTCATATTTTTTATAAGTATTTACACAAATGTTTTGAAGAAGTTATCATATTAGTTTTAGAAAAAAAAGCATTTAATTCATTTTTTAACGTGGAAATAAAAGTGGGGGCTTATATTTTCACCTTCTCCATAAATAAAACTATATATACTTTGAATCTTGCTAAAAAAAGAGATTGCATTTTAATTAAAAGAATTTATTAATGTAGATCTTAAAATATGTATCATCTAGTTATGTATACACAGTTGTGATCATAATAAATAATTAACATTTTCGATACATGATTCATTGAGAAAAGTGCATCTTTGAATTTACAATTCGGACCGTTCAAATAACAGTGAGGATCGGGGTCTCTTGTGTTCAACTATTTATTAACATTCAGTAAAAAATCAATTAAATAATTAACAAAATTGAAAACAGGGTATATAATTGCAGCACAATTAACTTAAAACATTAATGTAAATGAATATTTTCGTGTTTACAATAGCACCGAAATTTGCCCCCCCCCCATCTCAATAAAGGATCCAAAATCTCGCCTCTGATACTATGTGTACCCGCCGCGGGCAGTACGACATGCCCTGATGCGGGCTGGCATCCCATCGTTCAGGTGGCGAATAGTGTCCCGCGGTACACTGTTCCACGCCTCCTGCACCGCCTCCCGCAGAGCAGGCAGAGTTGTTGGGGGAGTCGCAGCACGGGTCAGGCGTTGGTCAGCTGATGGCACCCCACATCATCGCCCCCAGGATGGACCCTGCGCGACGTGGACGAACACACTCCGGGCGCATGCGCTCGCCTGTGCAGGCAGACGTGCCCGGCGATAGTTCGGCGTGAGTGGCAGTCGGACTAGCGGTATGCGCGATTGTAATCCTGCAGCAAGTAATCGATTTCTAACGGTGCGTGGGGAATCGAAACACGTTGGGGGCCACATGTGCCTGTATTTCGGGGCGGGTGGCCGTACGGTCGGCCAACACCGCCCTCACGGTGGGTTGATCTTGACGTTCGTCAGTGCCCCGCTGTCGCCCCGAAGTGGGTCTGTGGCTTGGGGAATGCTCGTCTACCCATCGTCGCCAGCACCGACGCCCACAGCACCGACATCACATCACGGCCCATGTGCCCTGCAGTGCGGCGAAAGGATCACTCGGCTTCGCGCAGGCACCGACAATCCGATCCCGCTCAAACTGGTCCAATTGTTGAAAGAACGAACGAGTGCGACGCCGTGGCATACCTAGGCCCCGTCTAGCCCTTATCGCAGTGGCCTTTTAAAGCCGCGGAAGAGATGGCACGACCGGGCCATTTCGTCATGCTGCCATTACGTCACCGTGCGTCAGTATCACTAACATCCCTTATCGCCTAATTGATTGCTCGTGCCCATCCCGGTGTTTCAATACTTTTTTCCGCCTGTATATATCCCAACTGATTATACCACTTCAGTTCCGTGTTCTAACCAAACGTACGCTATTTAGAGTTTATACTACCTTTATCGAACAAACTATTCCTACCCCGAGAGATGACCCCGATGTCGTGGAATTTCTTACGTCTTTTCTCGCGAAACGCATGTCCAGTGTGTGTAAGGCCTTCCCCCTTCTTCCCGCATCCTTCTACTGCGAATTGAGGAACTCTGAATCTTTGCGCCCAGGCTTATTTGTTTTTTTAATGACTATTTTTTTATGACCAGTCTCAAATTCTCAAATCTCAATCTCAAACTCCCAAAATCTCCCCCGCGCGAACGTAAATTTTAGGGGTAAAACTAAATCACTTAACACAACCGCGATAGTTATTGAACGATGTATTATTAGGTTTTTAAGCACAGCTTAGCGTACAGCCTTTGCGCATGCGCATTTCGAGTTGCGTATACTTAGATGCTAAAAAATGGTATGGAGTGGTCGAGATATTGCTGTGCGTAATTGAACACACTAAAAACTACATTTCTCGACACTCTATGGCATCATAATCAAGTACACCTATAGAGTGTAGTTTGAGATAAGTAAGGAAACCACTCACACAACACACACAAACACACAAATATATATATATATATATATATATATATATATATATATATATATATATATATATATTGTAACACCACCGGGCATCTCGTTAGAGAATGCACGGTTAGCGGCCCGGTTGTAGCTCAGTCGGTGATGGAAGGAATTGTTAATCAGATACAATGGAAGTATGAAATAAACACTTTGATCACTGGTAGAAAAATTACTTTATTCCTGGGCAAGAAAAAAAATGCACCAGGGAAGTTACATTTGTAAACTAAATAAAAGAAGAGATTAAATGAAAAGAAAAGAAAAAATTAAAGATCAGAATTAACAGTAAAGCTTATAACTAGGAAGAGTACAAAATTGTTATAACTAAAATTACAATGGTGAAAAATTGACAATTTGATGTGCCTTGGCGCGGCACCGCGTTACAAAGTTACACAGGGGTGAATACCCTGAGTTATACTGCCTGGGAAAGTTCTTTGTGTGCCCGGGACGGGCGCGGCGAAGCTCGAGGGGGGGCGGTTGCGACCTTCACAGGAATGCGGCAGAGGCCTGTGGCCTCCTTTGTCGACAGCTGAGCGGCCGTCGGGTGACGTCACCAAGGGAGCGGCGGCGTCGAGCGGTGTCTGGTAGAACTCGTAGGCGGCCGGGATTCGCTCTCGATCTCAAGAGCGTAACCATCAACCGTGTGTCCCTCTGATTCTCATGATAATTCTCAAACACAACTTCGGAAAGTTTAGAAATCCTTCAGAGACACACTCGCCTCTCTCCGCGACTGATTCCCGCTTCAGAGAAGTCTCTCTGCCCGCTCTACTCAGCCCTTTACACTAGCCCACACTGAAATTTTATAAGTCCTTCAGAGACGCACTCGCCTCTGACCGACGAATAGTTCCCCCCCCCCAGAGAAGTTTCTCTGCCTGCTGCAGTCAGCCGAATCTCTCAGAGGCACTCTCGCCTCTCCCCGACGAATAGCTCCCCCCACAGAGAAGTTTCTCTCCCAACTGCCCTCCGTCTAATGAAATTCTGTAAATCGAAAACGTAGCAAGTAAACTTTTACCCCCACCGTTTTTCTCATGTGCTCCAGTTCCTTATAATGGTCGCGTCGCTATTGGCCAAAGGTAATGGCGTAGTACACTATTTTCGACCAATAGCGACGGGGGAAGCAAAGGAAATTTCCACACTTTGTGCCTCTGTGAGGGTACAGTGTTTTTCTTGTTCCTTCTGGAACATAGGCCATGCCTGCGAAAGGGGGCGCTGTCCGGTGAAAGAATTATCGTTCTGGGTTTCCCCGAATACGAGCAGGCGTTCTAGAGATTTCCCAGTTGTGCCTGCGTCCGAGCGCTTTCCAGTTAATCTTTTGACACCAGCCCTCATAAGATTTTCGTAATGGGCCGGGGGCGCAAGTGGCTGTCACTAGAAAAGGGGTTGCGCGCGTGTCGCCATCTGTTTATTCTCCCAGTAAGTTTCCTTTGTTCCGGTTTATTTTATTTAATTTGTACGAGGAAATCTGTATCGCTACAATATATTCTAACAGGCCCACCTATCACTACACACAACTTGTACCTTCTCCACACACAGCCGCATGCACTGTAAGCAGGTCGTTAAGATATTATGCTCGTGAAGCGAGCTTAGAATCTCAGGAAGCAGGATCTTTCGGGTACGAGAAAGGTCTGAACCCTCGACACAATAAAAGACACACAAATCACACATAAACGAGCATATAATTCACTCAAAATTCTGTGGCGTAAGTTGATAACAAAAAAAACAAATCAAAAACAGAATCACACTTTTCAAAAATGTTCAAATAAACACAAAAGAAATCTTTACAGCCTATTTAATGAATAGTCTCTTAATTTTCTTCAGAACTATTTTTCTGAAACAATTTCTCTAACCAGTACTGGGAATTCCCTTTGAAAACTCCATACGCCTAAATTTAAATTACACTAGTTACAATTGCACGTGAAATTAAACTTAATTTACAATCTCTTGCCTTTCTTTAAGAATATAACATACAATGAATAATATGTGGGCAAGTGCACTACTCTCAATTTTATCTGCTAATAACAGAATAATGACTGCTCCAATAGAATGGTTAAAGGCAAGTAATTACGCATCCAAATCTCCCACTGCAAAGCTGCAAATTATTACCACCCGTGTCCTCAATTTTCTAACACTTCTGAATCTAGTCTTTCCCTGCCGACGTGAACTTGACCTAATTTCGTAGTTCTACAGGTTACCTCGAAACTGTCCACTTTTCAACCTTGAAGTCGCGTGCTGGGTTCCGCACCGCGTTGCTCGATTCCGAAGTTCTGCGTTGCCTGCGCTGTCCTCTTGCGTCCTTTTCAGTCGTCGTCTTCTCCCCGGCGTCTTCTACCCGGTAGATTCGCGTCTTCTTCCGTTTCCACTAATCGTCCTCTTCCCCTTTCGGCTACTACCAGCGCCTTCAATTACGCCCACGTTGTAGAAAATAGTCCCTTGCACTACCCTGAATGCTGGTGCAAGTACTTCGCTCGTTCCTACTTTATTCTGTTAATCAAGAACTTTTCAGAGCTTTCCTGACAACGGGCAACTTTTCACTTCCCGTACTCGTTAATAAAAAAATACTTTACTATTCCTCACTACTGCGCGGACGACTAACTAGATGTCTTTGCAACGCCGGAAACTCCTATCTAAAAAGTCGTTACGGCGGCGAATAGTATCTAACCTGACGATCGTTGGCGAAAATCTGCTCACTTGCCGAGCGGTGATTACCAGGAGAGCTGCTTCTTCGGCGAACGCTGATAGGAAAAAGAGCTTCCGCCTGCGCGCTCGCCTATTTATTGGCGTTGCCTGGGGAAAATTCTCCGTAGCGGGGGGGATGATTTCTCCTCCTTCAACCCTTCACCAGTAAGAACGCTGCTTGATAGTTCGTGGTGACTAGTACGAGCAACGGACACCAGGCTGCGCGTTTTGATACTCTGGTTTTTCGGCTGCTCTTCTCGCTGCTCGTAGGTGTTCGTGCAGGCCAAACGGTGGTGTTATGGGGTTGTATAATCCCATATCGCCACAATATATATATATATATATATATATATATATATATATATATATATATATATATATATATATATATATATATATATTCAAGTAAAACTATGGAATGGACTCGAAACGAGCCTAATGTAAGGCCGACCGCCAACGTCGAAATCAGAAAGCCAAATGAATAGACCTACAATTAAATTTCCTGATGATACTACTTTACTTCCACAACACCATAGACAATCATTGATTGGATTTTAATTAATAACATCGATGTTTGGAACCACTAGAATCTCTAAAGGAGCCTGAGGACAAGAGAGATTTATGGGAGGAGAGGGTAATTTTCAATTAGTAGAATATGGGTTCAACAAGTACACAAAAATTGTCATATTTTCACCTCCATCTCTCACTCATGCAACTACTTAATAAATACCTTTTACCCCTCAAATACCATGATTCGCTCTCTACACTTGATAAAATTAGCAAAATATATTGCATTGCGGGTACTCCTGAATCACACATCTTTGTTTTTTTTTCTTGGTCGTGTTACAACCGATACTTTTCTTGCATCTACCAAACTATCTTCAAAGGAGGCAATTATTTTTGAGTGAAGGTACATTTTTCACTATTCCCCTTTCCAAAATGGCCATTTCCATGATGAACTCATAATGGAAAAGCATTATTTTTGATTGATTGCTAATATTTTGCGTGGGTTATACAAGGATTTGGTCGTTTGTATCTCTTCCCAATAGTTGTGAAATTTTCATTCCATGCTGTTAAAAGTTCTTCGTAGCTCTCCTTAGAGTTTATAGAATTCTTCAACATTATTAGAGAGTTTTTGCAGAGCACGAAGTACCTTAGCGTATACATTTGTAACGAATATTGCATCATTTGTCGGGATTAGCTGCGCGAATAGCGTCATCTGCCGGCGCCCCCCGAACTGGACGGTTCCGGGTTATTCGCGGAGAAATGTGGAGCAAGTGCCGGATATGTCGAGACAGGCGCCGGCCAGGTGTAAATTCGCCGCTGCCGACGGCCGTGAGTCAGTCGGAAGTAAGCAGCCGCGAGTCAGTCAGTGTATGTAGTCAGTGAATTAGCAGTCAGTTGGTGCAGTAGGTGAACAGCAGCCTGAAGTCGGAAGCTGAGCTGTGAAGTGTGCATCGCGGTGAACAGCAGCGGAGTGAATTGTGGTCTGCGCAGTGAATTGTAGTGACCGCATCGGACTGTGCGATAGTGTAGAAGTGAACAGTGTAAATAAATAATCAAGAGAACAGAGTCGTGTGTAAGGAAAATAATCAAGTGAAGAACACAAGGACTGTGTAACCTATCTGTAAATAAATCATGTATTTTAGTGTAGCATTAAGAAACGAAATAAACGTTTTTGTTAAATTTTACCTGTGTGTTTTAATTCACAAAACGTTACACACTATTAGCTCACTTTTGAGCAGTTGGATAAGCGTAAACTCCGACATTACGTTAAAGTGATAGCGGAAAACGCTACTCCTCCAGAACTGTGAGGGTGTAATCACGCAACTTGTGATGGACAGTAAACCAGTTACCCGATCACACTATTCGAGGAAAAGAAACCCCGGAATAAGATGGTAAAAAGTTTTTTAAAACCAATTATTTTTTAAAAATACAAAAAAATTATTACATTGTCTTAGAACCCTGGAACAGGCTCGAAAAAATCTCAAAATTTCCTCTTAAAACACAAATTGTGATTTTTCCCCGCCTTTTGCGATTGCTGTTCTGTAGTTAAAAAATAAAAGAAACTATTTTTTATCATTTTCTCACCTTTAAATCACTTAGAACTTTAAATACAATTTGAAAATGACTGCAACAGTTCTGTTCGTTTATTTTAGTGTTTATTGTACATTGGTATACATTGAAGTAACACCCATTTACAAATTATATTTTAAAGTTTTATAACCTATCAACAGAATACTCAGTAAGAGTGCTACTTGTGGGTAGAGAATTACACCCCAGCCAACAAATTTCAGAAGAAAAAATAGAAGTTTGCCGATTTTGTCGAACAAAACGTATTATAGAGACGGACAGTATAGAGCACAGGAGAGTTCTGACAGATAACGAGCGGATAAGGGACATGTAGGGGCAGATGGGAAATGAGAGAAAGAGAGAGAGGGGGAGAGAGAGGGAGAGAGAAAAAGAGAGTGAGAGAGAGAGAAAAAGAGAGTGAGAGAGAGAGAGTGTCTCCATGCATACTTAACGTTAATGTGGGTGTTTCAGATCTTCTTACATGCTTGAAAGAACTTCGTGGTCTATTCACTTATGCCTAAAGCTAAGAGACTCAGTATCCCACTGTGTAGCAGTGTTCCTTTTTTGTGATCGATCCAGGGTATGTGCAAATTCTCAGCCATGTTCTTGAATTATTTCGAATCTTGTCAGTAATCAACGCATATTTTCTTTCCCTGGATCGCCTCAATAAGCCTTTTTGTTCTTTTGGGAGCAGACCGTTATCCTCAAAGCAGTTTTGCACTTAATTTTCTGTACCGGAGTGAATAACTTTAATGTCGTTTGGAAGGCATGTTATGGCGTCTTTCTGGTCCATTCTTCCAGACTTCGGTGGTAAGTCTGTCATCCACCATTATGAGCTTGCTTCAAGTAGATCATCCATCTGCTTCAGATGCTGCTGAGCAGATGCTTACATACTATTTTAGCCATAGAATCGGTTGTGACCCGATGCAAACCAATGTTTACTTTCTCACTATGGTGTAAATAGGAAATTATGTAATGCTGCGCGAAAAAACGGCGCATGTTCGACACAAAACTATTATTACAGGACCCTAGTAACAAAAAAGTGGATAAATCCAGTTGCTAAATTTAGAAAAAGAATCATTTAACACGTTGTGTAGCTAGAATCCACGTGTGGTGGGTTCTTAAGAGCAAAAAATTGATCGACAACAAGTGAGTCTGTCTCTGTGAACAACGCTAGCGGCTAAACCGTTCAGGAGATTATCTTCAACTTTGATATTCCCCAACAGATCTGGCTGATGACGCGGCCCCTTGAATTTGAAACTGATATTTTAATTTTGGGGGTACTTTACATGAATCCCCTGGAACATTATCCAAATTTTCAAAAAAATTGCTCCATCGTTTTTGATTAAATTTTGCTTTTGCATTGTGTAAAGAATGTTTAAGAGAATAGTGAAGATCTCATGTTCGTTAAAAACCATGATTTTTCGAAAATTGCAAAAGTTCAAAATGTCTTAGGCGTCTTCCTACAAATATACTTATGAAGATAGAGATTGTTTCCTTAATTAAATTTGTTCTTTAAAGATAGCTTTTAAAATAAGGTCGCGTACAATTTTTCAAAAATTTGAGTACTTTCGCGTAATTTTGCGTGAAAATGCGGGCAAGAAAGTACGTACTGTTTTAGCACCACTAGTTTACCGTCTTGACTGGATTCATTGACATCTCTCTTAGTACTCCGAAGTCATCATCCTTACCCGATCCACTCTGTGATCTTGGTCGTTTCCATTAATTGTGTATTGCTATATTTCACTGGGTTCTCCTTTAGTTGGTGCCATCATTTTTCTCAATAATGTTCGGTTTGGAAAGTGTAGTGTTCGATTGATTGTTTAGTGTCAGTCCCGTAAGTGTAATGCATTTTTTTGCTCGGGAGGTGGCGGTGATCTTTCCCCCGCTGTATGGCTAGATCCGACGCCCACCTTCCGTCGGCTAACGGGATTTTCCACAAACAGGTATCTCCCACCAGCGGGGCACCGCTCAGTCAGGACAAGCTCTAAGCTCCCGACCGGTCTCCCGGCATGTGTGCTTGTGTAGTGCGTGTTAGTGTAAATTTGTGTGTAAGTGGAGAGAATAGGACAAGGAAGAGGTAGGAAACATCGCACGCAGTCCGTGGCCCGTTTGGTAGGGCATTCGCATGGTGTTGATCGGAGAAACCACGGAAAACTACTTATCAGAGCAGTCGGCGGCTAGAATTCTCCTCCAGACAGCGACTGAATTCGACCTAGTGACAAAACAGTGTCCAAAATCCTGCCACCGTGGGGACTCGAACGTAGGACCTCCCAGTCAGAGGGACTGCAGTGACATCAGTGAGCCACCTCTCCCGGATGTAGTATTCGAGTTTCTTCGCCCTGCCTGTCAATCATTGTTTCCAAGTGTCGACGACTTTAGTTCCTGTCTTTTCTTCGAGATGATATCTTAATAATTCTCTTCTCGGATTGCTTCAAAGTGCCTTCTTGCAGACTATTTGGGTCACCAGAAACATTTTGGTAGTTTCGCTGAGCAGCATTTTTCCTGCTGCTTGCTGCTAGATTACATTGAATGTTTTATAATTTAATGCATTTGCGAGCATAAATACTTGAGGTGATCTCTTATGAAGTTTGTTGAACCCTCAAAAATTTTCGTGGGTAAATGAGCTCAAAAATTCGTATTTTCAAAATTGCTCAAATGACGTTTTCTAAAAACAAGCTACAAATTTTGCCCGAAAATTTCTTTATGAAAAGGGATTTTGATGTTCTATTGAATTATGAAAGTCTTATTTTAATTATGTTTTTGGGGGACCTAAAAGGTGAGAAGAAAACATGAAATATGAAGATATTTTTTTATGAAACACAATTCCCTCAATATAAATATAATACGAAAGTAAACTAAACTATTGTGTTAGTTGAGTCTATAAATATTTTATTCTCCATTTTCTGCTAATTATTTGATTTTGAGGAGAATGATCGCTACTGAGTACGTTGTTGATAGTTTTTAACGCTAAAGTAACTCTGTTTACATTAAAGAGTTTTAGCTTATGCGTAAGGCAGAGACGTTATTCACTTAAAGTCACAACACGGACTTTGAAGTTGTAACGTAACCTTAGACCTCAGGTACAACCTTATTCATTCATAATGTGAGTCTGTTGAGTCTCTCACGGTTACCTTACAACGGCAAAATGCCTACAGATAAACAGGAACGATTGCGTTTTTCTGACGCTTGTAAACTATTTCACATATGTGATGCAGTTGCTAATAATCCTTACTAACATATACAACTATGGCAAAAATTAAAGAAAAATGTTTAAAAGGTTAAAGGTAAAAAATCGCGATAAAGACAGAATGCAGAATTGTATCTTCGTCTTAGATTATATCTCATATTTCGTGACGAACGCTGCCGTTCCCTATATTCTCAAGAAAAGCCATTTCAAAATCTCAGACTGCATAGTCATAGCCAGAAAATTAAAATATTTTGCATGATTGATGATTTGTTTCCTCTTGACGTATCCAGGTTCAAACGTTTCACCAGTGACATACTTTTCAGGGCTGCATGTATCATGTGGAACCTCCAAGCAGAAAATAATAGTGGGGTGCCCCTCCGAAAAAATCCTTCAGATTTACTAGGAAACTAACACTTGTACTACAAAATTCAAATGAAAATGAACAACTTTTTATGAAACTGAACATATATTTTTGTATTTAAACATATTTTTCATTTCTGTATACAAATATACGTGTTTAGATTCGTATTGTTTCAATCAGATTTTTTCTACCCTTGGCTGCATAACATTGGTAGATGACGTCTTAAAGGCGAAGAATTCGCGGCTTTTCATATTCAATTGCTTCCTTTTCCTAAGACTGAGTCTCACGGAAATACTTTTATTATCTGATTCAGTTTACTAAACGATCGTTCTGTTACAGTTTGATATCTTTAAATTTAAATATATATTTGTAAAGTCGTTTCAACATTTAAAATGCTAAAGAAAACTTGTGTTGTAATAAATGCAAACATTTTAGTCCAGTAGATTACTTGATTAACAACCATTTCACCGAAACGAATATTTGATGACATGTTTTCCGGTATTGTATGAATTTTTTCCAGGATACGGCCCCTCCCACATGGGTTGGGCAACTGTTTATTTCTCTTGTGAGTCTGGCCCTGACTCTTTGATACTTTATGCAACTTCTTTGTTTAACGCTTGAAATGTTTCTGTCGTTATTATACATAACGCAATGTCGCAATTGCTAAAGCTCATCTAAATGTTGTTCCTTACTACCGTATAACCTCGTTTATTGCATGATCAACAGAGTTTAAGGATGTCACCTACTATATCGCCTGATGTGCAGGGACCCCAACATCTACGCGGTCTTAGGCTCGGGTGATGATTGAGGCGGTGTGGTTCTTCCTTCATTAGACCTCTTCATATTGAAGGTTTGCCCTTCGAATTGTCCCTGGCCGTAGGCCAGAGGGCAGCTGTGACTCAACTAACATCAGCTACGAAAGCTGCTGTTGGCCGAGAAGTCGCTTCTCTCCTCTGAGTGTCAGTCCAGCAGGTTAGATGTCACAATCTTGACAAGCCTCATTTGAATTTATCTTCCAGTAGTTTCGTGAAGGCCCCGATCTCACATACAGATATTTCGACGAAGAGAATTGTTATCACAATCCTGAAATGTTTCTCAATTTAACAGGTTTCCTCACGCGAAGGGCATGAAAGAAATTGGATGTGAGAAGTAGCGAAATTTCCCGTGAAGTATGCATTGTGACACACATAATACTCATTGAACCCCTTACTCGCACATCCACAGACCGATTAAATTTCATGACGGGGTTATGTTAATTCAAGACGGTGTTATTTTATTTCACGACAGTGTAATTTTATTTCACATTTCTCATTCAAAATTACTTCGTGGAGGTTGAGTTGACACGTGATTGCAGACTTGACATCGCAACAATTTATTTTATTGCTTTATGTTAAAGGCTCTTTCAACAGCGAAGATCATTGAATTCCATTTAGTGATGATATAATAATGAGTAGATGATAGTGAAAACAGTAGTAGCAACTAATGTAGAATTGGTGAAATTGAAAGGCAGGGGACTTTAATGTTAAACCCGAAAGGTGGCTTGGATTGTTACATTGTTTTGATTGAATAGTGGCAGAATTAAACACATTCAAAATTTTATTTTGAATGTTTTAAGTTAGATTCATTTCGAATTTCAAGTGTGGATGAAGAGGTGGAGCTGGCTCCGTGGACAGAGAACGTGATGAAGATGTACCGTCAGCAAGGATTTTTCGTCGGTCAAGTGCGCAATAGACAATGCAAGAGAAGTGAAAAAAACAGACTGAATAAAAGGAATACGAGGCCCAACATTGGAGTAACTTTACGAAACAGTATCGTAATCAAATATGGCCATTTAAAATATCAGTAAACTAAGAAATGCACAGATTTATGATAGAGATGTATGAATAATTACGATTGTATTGTTAATTTGGCATGAATGTTGTTTATGTTAATCGTTTAGCAGAATAAATTAGTAGAGCAAGGTATTGTTGTGCATCTTAAATTTCGAATGGTGTTTTTTCATTGACAAGAATATTAATTTGCCAAACAATTTCCCAAAATAGAAATTATCACCTGAAACCTCGTATCAGCGGTGATTTTCAAGCCAGCGGGAACGGAACAGCCCTGAGGTAGAATTGTTTTTATTATAAATCGAGATAGCTAAATATATTAACGACTGAGCAATTAATGGTACATACGTTTTATAAATAGAAATAATGATCAGTTAGATTTAGATAAAATAGAAAACGGGATCGGAGATGTTATCGCAATATATTTCTATATTTTCAGTTCTAAAAAAAAAATGAACACATTTATTTTTAAATACGATTTATTAATTAATGCAAAGGATAAAGATTTCTGACGAGACAAAAACCTATTGGTGACTGACGGCATGAAACGGCGAAAAAAAATTGTTGACGTATCGAGTAAATATAGAATGAGTAAATGATAAAATGGATAGATGATTCTCAAATGAGAAATTATATTCCCTGGGTACCAACTTTTCAGAAAATGAACTCAACACAAACGTGTCAAAACACAAATATGTAGGCCTACTACACATATCATGTGATAGAAGAACTTTTTCAAAATATGATACTGGCCAATAGATGTTTCTTCCTTCAGAATTGCAAAAGTTGAACCTTTTTATTGCAAAAACGTTGCTCGTGTGTAAAAAGCCGACTTGTGTGATGTGTATGTCAATAACTCGTGAAGCCTGAACGACTAGCTTCGAGCCCATGCCCGAGCACCTACTTTTTGCGGGTTGGAAACACTTGTGTGTTCAACTAGTAATGAAACATTATGTAACCATTACAAATGATACGAAAAATTAAATGCTATTGTTGTACCACTAGTTATTGCAAAAATTCGTCACGAAAGCCATAAGTCTTATTGTCAGTACCTTACGGTGATGCGAACCCTTACGGTGATGGTTTCCGCGAATATGAACGACGCTGCAGCAGACGTTTACTCCCGTAATTCAAATCGGCAGAGAAGAGAAAAGAAATAATAATTAAATACCACCTAGTACATCAATAGATATACCAGCTTAGGTGGCTCAGGGCATTAACTGTTCTTACCTTTTGAAAAACACTGAACTTATTTTTGAACAATTTACAAATAAATCTTCAGTGCGCCGGCCTGAATAGCCGAGGTCACTAAGGCTAAAGAGCCATAGCTGCCTCGTGCCTGAAGGACCGCGTGTTCAAATCCCGCCGGGGGGTTTGGATGCGTGTGTGTCCGTATACAGTTACCATAACCCCCAATGTTACTTATAGTGGTCATTATATGACCTTAGTAATTGAAATGCGACCTTAACAAAGTAATACAAAATTGAAATAAATTGATTTTAAAAAACGCTAGTCTCACATCTCGCAGGAGTTTTTTTTTAGAGAAGAATGTTAAAATTCAGCAAATGTCTGACACAATAATGAGCTAGAAACGTAAACATACTCTATTATTTATTGTAAAAACTGATTTCAGCGTACTATCCTTAAACATCTTGCTATCAATAATTAATGTTTTCATTATCAATAATTCAAATTTAAGCACATAAAATGAAATGCATAATTTTGCTATAAGTTCACGCAAATGTATTATTCATCATATTAGTAAATACAGTTTCCTGAGGAAAACATAAACGTTCCATGGCGTTTGAAATATTGACATTAAGAGTAAATTAATTAAAACACAAATATTAAAATGTTTATTGTTATATATTTGGAGGGATGCTCTGGAAGGTAGTTTGAAACTGAACCACGAGTTGGAGCGTATCTCACTCTTGAGCGTTCGGGTAGATGGCGGGTTATTCACATCTTCCCGTATTGATCTGCGACTCGGCGCCGGCGCAGGCGACTGGCGGCAGAAACCTACATTACATTCAGTCGAAGCCTGCCGTGGCTGGCGAGAACTCGTTTCTTTGGATGGCATAGCGACAAGTGAATCGCCTTTTGTTGATGTTCAGTTCATGTTTATATTCTTAAAAGTGACTCTCAGAATTTCTCTTCTGCCTGAAGACCCGTGAAAAGGGAAATGGCGAGGGTAAGTAATATTTTTGTTGCAAGGAACGTGCTCCAATTTATACATTCCTTTGTGAGATGCACGGTGACATTTGGACGCTGACGGTGACGTTTATCCAGAATGTGTCAAAATATAAGATATTCGTGCTTGGTTCAATTTTCGGTAATTGTGACGTAGGATAATAACTCGGGTGCGAAAGATTAAGAACATAGTTCTACTCCATGCCAAACAGATGTAATAAAATTTTGTTGTGCTTACACAGGGAATGTTGAGGTCTGGGAAAATGTATATTATGAGCACCTGACAATACTGCAATGACATAATTAATCCTCAATTATATAATTTAAATATAATATATTTTATAAAAAAATCAAAATGTGAAAAATACTTTAGTAATTAAGATTGTTAGTGTCAATTCATTTTATTGGATTAAATAATAAAAATAGTATAAATGTATTTTAGAATTTTTAAAATTTGAATTTAAAGTTCGATTCTACTACTTCGAAGGCTGACACAATAAATGGAATATATGTGAAAACATTTCCATGTGAGCTTTGATATATAAAGATCTGGTAGAGCAAAAATTTAAGCCTATGCGTTTCAACATTCTGATATTTAAAATTTTACATCAAAATTCTGTTGAAAATGCCAATAACATTTTGAAACAATAATCTGAAATGCCAATAATTCAATATGATGTAATATTAGGATCTCGAATTATATCCTTTTTTTATACAATAGAATGAAAAATAATGAATTTTCATTGACTTCTGTTAGCAATATAAAGATCCAATATGAATGATCTTTGATCAACCTATTGACGAGGTGTTTCATACAAGATTGCACAGAGAAAGATCACATTGTCGTGGATAAACAAGTTTAGTAATGAGTCTATTGTGCCTTTTTGTGTTTTAGGTAAACCATTCTAAAAATGTTTATATTTAAAAAAAAAGAATCACAGAGCTTATTAACTTGCTTGAAGAATGTGCGAAGTTTGCGAGAATGTGCAGTCCCGAATGAAATGCTTTGGTAGAATGGGTAACATCGACGCTCGATGCCAACGCTGCTGGAATATTCCTCTGGACGTTTTGCCCGTTTTTACGATCTCCCATCAAACTGTATACGCAATTTCGAGTCTTTCCCTGTCGAAATAATAGCCTCGATTGAAGGATTTTAATGTCTCGTATACGTTCGTATTATGGTCTAAATTAGAAATGTACTATTGAAAACCTGTTATGTTACTTGCTTATCGGTCGATGCTGTTTCTGGAATGCGTTTCTAACAAGAAGTACACCGGGCTCGGTTTTCTACGGGACTACTTGCGACAAATTCATAAAATGATGTGTTAGTGATTAATTGTTTTAACGTTTACTTCTTTATAGTACGTCTCTGGGGTATTTCGGGACTCAGTCACTCTACAAGTGATCATATTCATTAATATATGTTCATTGCAAGCGAAATTCCTCTAATATACAAGTGGAATTAATCATCTCAGAAGAATATTTATTTGTCAGAACAGTTTCATATATTAATAATAATAATAATAATAATAATAATATCTATAAATTAACAATGATAACGATGTAAAATAATGACACTGAATCGCAAAGAAGTTCAACACTTCTCCTGAAATAAAGATTTGGACAAATGTTGGGTTAGGTGTTGAGACACATGTGCAATGTTTTTTGGACGAGCTAAATATGGGATTACCTCGTGCCAACATAATGTCGAACGTTTCCAATCAAACGTGTCAACAGAATCATTCTCAAAATTAAAATATTGGATTAATTTTGATGGAAGTAACTACACATATTTTGAGAATTGATTATTTCCACATTTTCACAAAATCATATTTTGAGAATCTTCTCAGAGAAGAAACCAGTTTACGTAACTTATGTACTATCAAGAATTTAATTTTCAAGGCCACGACCTAATATTACGTTAATTATTTATCATTCCTTTTTATATTTATATATTATTTTTGATTTAATTTGTTTTATTTATAATTTTATTACAATTTTATTTGTAAAATAAATTAATATTAATTTTATTTCAATGAATACTTTTATAGACTGCATTAGTTGATAAATTTGCATTTCTGATATTTATATTGTTTCATATTCCACTGCACATGTTATAATTCGAACTGCACTAAAATTATGTTCACCAGGATGTCAATTTTATTGTGGCTTGATTATTGGTTTGTTCAGGTTTTGTTTGTTCTCGCGCTGGCTTCTTAGATTAATATCGCGATGAATGGAGGAAACCTTCCGCGTCGTAAATTTTTCTACATCGAACGTTGCTCGGCTGACGAGTTTTCCGTGGCCAGTACCCTTGTTTCTTTCGTTCTTTCTTTCTGATCCGGCACATACGCGTGTTCGCCATGCAATGAAAATCATTCCCATAAGCGGCGGCTGTGGCGATGGCACACTTATTGGCTGTGATTATTGCGTGACATTTCCCTAATCTGCGATTGGTGAATAAAGTGTTTTATAAATGGACTTCGAGTACACAATAAATCCAATATTAGAGCATAATTGGAATAAAAAATGTCAAGAAATACCATACAACTATTACTGTACGATTCGTGCTACTCCAAATGAAATGCTTACTAAATCTAATACATTGAATTAATTGTATTTCATGTGATGTGTATATTTTGAACACACATCCTCCCGTTATGGATTAAAAATGATTTTTTGTATTCCGTAACAGCCTTGCAATGTTCAGTTTAACGATCACTGAAAAGCGCAATACCTGTCTTCAGGTTTCAGGCTTTTTGATGCTATCAGGCGATTTATACTCGTAACATCTGTACTGAGCCTCGTGGCTAGCTGTTGGTCAGCGTGCTCGCCTTCCACTACGCTGCCCCGGGTTCGATTCCCGGTGAGACAAAATTGTATTGTGCGTTTTCATTGCAATGAACCAGTGTACCAATATTGCTGTGTGGCGATGATAATATTCACTTCTCCGTTTGAAAAGACCGGAATACGGCGTGGGGATGTCTACGTGCTAACACCACGTACCCTCGTAACCAATGGCGCCTGAGCCCGTTCATGGGCTGTCGCGCCAAGTACGTAACGTACGTAAGTACACATGTTCTAGTCAATCATTCTGTTCTGACAAATAACAAGCAAGATAGTATAATTAATATTGCTTTTCACATTTGAAAATTCAACTATGTTTATTATACATTGATGGAATAAACTTTCGTGAGCAGCCTATTCTTACTTCTTCCCATATGAAAATTACTTCTTACTTCTTCCCATATATTAAAATGTCTTTGTAAAATGTCAGGGTGAGGTCTAAATTTTATTTTCCCCCGAATGCAAGTTAAATTTTGTCAGTCAACTGTATACTGAATTTTAAAAATTTCGTCAATTAAATTGAATTTAAATAAACACTACAACAATCGCTACAATGATGACGATGCTACATGAACAATATTCTGCAGGCACGATTTTATATCCGCATTGGCACCTGCAAATGAAGTTTATAGACTAACAAACCTCGTTGCTCACATTTGGCAGCTCGTCCACAAACGCTGACGAAGCGTGGGAGATGCGCGCGCAGGAAAAATGCGAAGGAAATCGACCGACAGCAGAGTTTGTTGACACGGCTGGAAACCGCGCCGGCAGCCGTGAAACAAGTGGGAGCTTTCAGCGAGCTACTGCGGAAAGAATAAAAATACAACTGAAGAAATTGGTGTTCACTATCGATTCAATTAAAAAAAGTGGTAAATTCAGAAACAATGGAAGGAATAAAATGTTTATTTGCAATTAAAGTATTTAAAAGAGTCTATATTCATCTCAATTTTGATAGCTCAATATAAAAAGATACACCTGATTAATAGTACCATACAGACGAAACATAAATCAATTTAAAAATCAAGAAAAAGGCGTGCTCGCTGTATAACTGTTCTTGCAATCTAGCAACATGAACTTACAAAAACCTAATAACTATAAACAACATTGCTCTTGTATTGTACAATCTCTGTTCATTTTTACTTCCTAAACACTTTGTGAAGAGATAAAATGTGCAATGATTAAATTCGTCTACAAGGAATGTGTGGAAGTAAAGTTTTGTTATGGGGTCTCCATCTCGACCGAACATTTTCTCCAGTTTCTCTGTTTAAGAAGTATTTTTTGGCTTTAATTAAGGAAACTAATATAGCCTTTTCTCTTTGAAACGTCACGTATATTTTATTTTTTTAAGAATTGAATAACCTGTGTCCACTTTGTAAAGAATAACGATACATACTGGAATGTGTCAGTAAGAGCTCAGTTTGTTTTACAGCTGATAATAACATCGAACGTATTTCTCACAGAGTACTGTGAGTGTGTTGATTAAAATTAATTCCAATTATATATTCATCAAAAGTTCATATTGCATTATTATTTGTCGCGGTCTGTTAATCATAGATAGCATTATTTCAATTTTAATAGGCGGTAAACTATAGAAAAATATTGTGAGGAAATCATACATGTTGCCTCAACGTACTTTCCGTACGAACATGGGAGCAAGGCACTGGGGAGATCCATAAATTACTTCTGACAGGCAAATTTTTATTTCCCGGTTCACCGTAGATATTTTTGATTAATTTTATTTATTACTGAGATTGAGAAAATATTTAAAGTGCGATTATTACATTGCACGTGATCCGATCAATGTGATAATTGTTTGAATGAATTTGAGTAAATTCACAAGAAAGTTAGTTTTTAATCTCAAGGCGTGTAATGCTTAATAGAAAGAAAATGATTGCATGCATAATTTAGTTAGTAATTCATCTGTGCTACAGTGTCATGTTAATTATTGTATTTGAGCTGGCCATATAGAGTAAAACTGTTGGGATGCAGAGATAATTTTAGTGTAGCTGGAATTGTTAGATGAAGCAAGAAACTACATTCCTATTAAAGTTATTTTTCCTGATTGAGACATTGTTCAATTAGTAAGCGACCTACAAATACGAAGTTGTAAGCACCTGCAACTGGGATCAATACCTTTGGCTGCCCAGGAAACCGTTCTGTCAAGGACCCACGCGAGTCCGGGGCAGTCAGTGTTATCTTAATGACCTAAGCCTCTTCCCGATATATTCTTATTGCGTTTTCCATTCCCTCTCTGGTGCGCTCTTCGTAGACATTCGAGGCAGCAATCGTGTTCCATTTGAACGGAGGCGCACCAGTGCAAAGAAGTGCGTGGCCCATGCAAAGAATAAATGACGCGGAATAAGGACGCACTTCGGGCAGCCCAGCAGCCATTGAGAGGACAACTTGAGAGTTGATAAGTCTCTCGTGGCGGGTCTAACCTTTGCTTCTCTCTATGTTAAAAGACAGAGATGCATTGTTTATATTAGTTTAAAATGAAAATATGAACAAAATGAACCCCGAATTAGGCCATCTCGTGGCTCAGAGCGAAAGTCACCAAGAGCCTTTCACCAAGGAGACCCATGTACGATTACCGGACAATCTCGTGTGAAATTTGTTCCAACAAAGCGAGCTTGGCTGCTTCACAGGGGCTAGTCCAACCCCTGGGAAGTGTCCTAACCCTACCACTGTACTAATTCCTTCCCAATTCTGGCCGCTGTATAGTTACATAGAAGCGCGTGTAAAGGGGCGCGTAGGCGGAGATGCTACCTGGCGGTCCTCTTGACAACAGACTGTCTACTCTTACGAAGACCCAAACCTTAAAATCAATAATGTAGTAGCTAAGGACCTAGTAGTTGGTGCGACCTTACATAAACAAAAAAAAGCGAAACGCAGTACAGTCTAGGGAATTCGAATACTGTAGTATTACCTTCTTAGGTGGCTCATCAACTGATGTCACTGTAGTGCACCTGACCGTGAGGTCCTACGGCGACTTTTCGACACGAGCTAGATAGCTAGGTAGTGTTCAGCAGCTGACTGGAGCAGAATTATAGCGACCGGCTGCTCTGGTAGGTAGTTTTCCGTCGTTTCTCCGATCAATACCAGGCGTATGCCGGAGCAGTACCCTAAAACGGGCCCTTTTCCTACCCTCACCCCTTACACTAACATGCCACATAAGTCGGGAGACCAGTCGGGAGGTTGGATCTTGTCCCGGATGGGGGTTTATCCGCTAGTGGCAGATACCAGTTTGAGGGGGAAAAATGGCGACAGGTAGGTCCCGGGACTCGCCATTCAGTGAGAGATCACCGCCACCTCCCGCGATAAAATAGCACTAAACTTGCGGGACTTATAACCATAGCAGTTGACGCGCCCGGAATCACTAATCAATCAGTATTGTAGTAATTCTATACAATAGGGTGATTGTTATTTTGACAAACTTGGAATTTTTCCAATCCCACCTCTCATCATTTTAAAATTTAAAAAATGAAGTACAAAATTCCAGTGATAAAGTATTAATCCGTGTCACCGATCATTTAATTTTTTAGAATCTTTTTTGAATTTTTTATTACAATAAATAAATAGAAAATTATACTATTTTATTAAAAGCGAGCACCTTGTCGAAGTGAGCGTTGTACGGTGTTGATTTGTATTTGTTTGAGCCCGAGGATGACCTCCCGAGTATTCCACTGAAGTAGCTTCAATTGTTTCGGGAGCATCAGAGAATGTTCTGAGGTAACCAGATGCAAACTTAATTGGCTCTGGGGCGATAGATTTGTTCCAAAACGGTTAAAATGTGGTTGTGAGGCGGTCCCTGTCCCACAAATGGGACCCCTTGGGAGAAACTTGTGAGCCTGAGGGGTACCACTTGCTTGCTCGTACTCGCTAGTGTACCAGCCTCTAGCGCCGTAAATGAGTCGCTCGTGCTCGCGGTTAACTGACTCGCAAGCCAGAGCAATGTGGACGGCTTGGCTTGACTTCGCTCGAGCATGGGATAGGTGGCTACTGACGTGCAATAGCGTTGCTTAATGAAGATCGTGACATTCATGAGGTGCTTTCAGGTTAATATACCATTTATTGTTATTATATATACTACATGTAAAGTAACTTAATGTGTAACAGAAACGTAAATAATTGATACATGCCATATAGGTTTCTTTTCCGAACTATGGATCAGAAGAATGTCATTAATTCTTTAAGAATATATATTATTTATTATTTCTAATGAAAGATTTATCAGCTTCACTTAGTTTCATTCACTTGCTACATTTACAGCAAGAATATATAACTGTTTCTCTCTATTTGTACGTGGTTAGTGTCAATTTCTTTTCCTTCCCACTATTTCTCATAATTTGTAATTATTGTTTTGACATTTCAACTTTCGTCTTTAACTTTGTTTTACACTTTAAAATTTGTTTGGAAGCATGAAGCAACTGCTGGAGGTGTGAATACCGAGCGTCAGCACCTAGGTTTTCTTGGCCCAGCGCTTTATACGTTCGTGTCGTACTAAACTGTCGTCTGCCGGAGTTTGCATTAACTGCCATGGCGTTGGAGCGAAATCGTATCGCGCGGGGCTCCCTCCCGCCTTCCTTCCACGCACGCGAGCGTATTCAGGGACTCGAACGCGCAGCGAACGGGAGGTTCGTTCTGTACTACAGCGGTCTCGTTTGTCATTGAAGTCCTAAAGAAGTCCTTAAAATATTCAGATTATCCAAAAATCTAATTAATCAACGAATGAATGTTCTACAAAATCACCACTTTCCACTTATCCTCAGCACTTAAACTGCATCCTTCAAGTTAAGCTGTGCTACGCTATATGATGTAAAGTGTCAGACAATGATTACTCGAATTTGAACAGAACCATTAGTATTTTTTGTTTTTAGAATGTATAATATTCTACGTAGATTCTAACCGTTTGCAAGTTTTAGTTATTAACTTTTATATTTAATACTGTAGTTTTGTAATGTTAATTTGCAATTTTCGAAAATTGAAGAGTTTATCTAAAAACGGGACCTGTGCCATTTTTTGAGAAAATGTTGGAAAAGTTAGTTTTATATACAGTCACCAAGTCTCAAAAAATATTTCGAATTCCCAAGACCTCGAGTTAGGCCACATTGATTGAGGAATATCAATTATGTGAAAATACAATCAAAATAAAATACATAATCTGAATGGTTTAGGCGCTAACGTTGTTTAGGCGTTACGTTTTGCCAAACCAAATTTTTACGTTTTGACAAACCCAATTTTTCGGTAACAAGGTCCCACAAAACATTCATTCTGATACACAACGTGATTGGGGAATTAATTTACTACATATAGGTAAAAAATTCCATTTTAGGGTCCCACAATACTCGTTATCCCGACGAAAAGTCATTTTTCGCTGCAGCGTTGCAATACTTTAATACGTTAGTAGGTAGTAGGCGAAAAATTAAAACGAACGCCGCTCATTTTGGCAGTGTCCTCATAAGTGTGCATCGAAGCATACTGACGAGTATGTTTTATCTAATTAACAGGTCGTTCATACTAATAGCAAAAAAAATAAATTAGAATATAGACTGTTAGAAAATAGTATATGCTTAGCAAATAGAATATGCTTATAACAAATAGTGTACTTCAGCTTCCGGATTAATGACCTCCATTTCGATCAGGTTTTTGTCTAGTTTCCCTGATACATTGAGCAAATGCTGAGATGGCCCCTTGTTTTGTTTCTGGACATAAGTGTAGCTTCACTATGCGCACGTTTTGTTGAACTCTTTTGTGCTCGTAGTGGTAGGAGTAGAGCTGAAGGTGAGTCACTATTTTGTTAGGAAAGCAGAAAAATTAAAACTGCAGTTCGTATACCGTTGCAAATAAAATTTCTATAAACTAGGGAACGAGTTTTTTTCAAATGTTGCTAATCTTGCGCTTTTTTAAATTTTATTATTATTTATTTTGTTTTCTTAAAAAAGTTTTACTCATCTTCCAACTATTTATGGTTGAAATGAAAATGTTAGTTAAATGTTATAGTTAAAATGATGGAAACTGGACTGGAATTCTAGAACTCAAGAAAACGTGCACAGATCTTCACCCCCATACGTCACATACAGTATTACCTGTTTTCTGTTTTTTGACTAAATAAATGACAAATGTCATAGAATAAAACTACAGTATGTACATTGACTATTGAAAGTACTGGGGGAGTGGAGAGCCAGTGGCGCCCAGAGAAAATCAGGGTCCTTGGGCAGTTGATGCTAGGGGGTCCCTTATTTCAAACACAAAATTCCCTCCTCCCCAAATTCATAAACATAATTCATTTCCCCATGCATCAGAACTAATTTATAGCGTTAAATTTGGATTAGATATAAATTAGTTTGATCTTTTGAATGCAAAAAATCGGGGCCCCAATTAAGTCGGGGCCTGGGCCAAGTTACCCCACCTGCCCCCGTTCTGGACCCCTGAGGCGAGCTTTGCCTGTGACGAAGGCGATCGCGGTATGGGTTGTGGCGGGAGGCGAGCGCTGAGCGCTGCACCCTTGAGTCCGGATCCGCTGGGAGCGAATCCCATTCTTTTGCGGCGGCGGCGGCGTGCGGTTAATCAGCCCCGGCTGCTTTCTCTTCCCGCGCCTTGCGTCACGGCCAATAACAGCGCGCGCGCAACACGCGGCGGCCGGCACGCGGGGCCGCGCGTTCTGGTGCTCGTTCCAATGGCAATTGAGCAGGACAGCGGCCGCTCCAAACGGGAAGCTACGCACTCAAAAACAGTCGAGATTAAAAAGTCAACAACAAGTAATAACGAGGGACCTGTTGGGCTTCCCTTATTTCTATTTATCTAAAGAATGGCTGTTTTTTATTAATGTTCCAGTGTTGATGGAAAGGTATTTCGCTGTTTGTTATTTACTTTTGTATCTACCAAATTGTGTTTTGAGTTATGTATATGAAAACAATCCCTGTAAAGCAGTTATGCTGGTCTGTGGAAATGAATTTTTTAAAAAAGTAAACGACTGAAACGTATTATGGCCAGTTTCTTTCACACGCATGAAATTTTCGTCTACAAATATCTCGGTCTTCTCGAAACATTTAAACGCGTTTCTTGATGTGCAGCCCATCAAATCAATATAATTCACGTAAGCGTGAGTACAGAACAGTACAGATGGGTTTATGTAAAAGTATTCTACTTAATTACAACTGAGACGTATGCTGAGTGAGAGGGTGTACGAGTACTTAGTGTTACCTCCCGCGTCAACTACTATGATCGTTAGTCCCGTAAGTGTATGCTATAATCCTGGGGTGTCACTGTTCCTCTCCTGCTGGAATGTGAAGTCCTGCGTTCTGTACTTGCATGTTTTCCCCTTCAGGTTTCTCCCCATCGGATGATTGCACCAGCCATGCCAAGCTCTAAACTCCCGGAATGCGTGGTACGGTGTGTGCGTGTTCGAGCGTGTGGGCGTGCGTGCCCGTGTGTAAAGGAATAGGAGGGTACAAGGATGAGGAAGAAAATATCGTGCACTGTCCTTAACGCGCTTGTTATGGTACTGCTCTAGCATTCGCCTGGAATTGATCGGATAAACCACGGAAATCTACGGATCAGAGCATCCGGTGGCTAGTGTCGAATATTCGTCAGCGTCGGGAGTCGAACAACAGGACTTCCTGTTCAACGACGCTACGCAGACCACAAATGCCAGCACTGAGCTCTCGGATCCGGTGAAATACATACTAAGCGCTACTCATGTAGCTGGGAAGGTCCATCGCTGTTAGAAGCAAAGTGTTGCATTGATTACAATGACTTGCACATCTGAGTGACTGTGAAATTGGACAAAAAAATCTTGTTAAAGTATTGGCATCTTTAGACATGACTCTTGACACGAAACACTTTGCATTATTACGTCGCAATTGTACAAAGGGAGTTCTGAATTATGGGAATGTAAGTCTTATGTTGACAGCTTATTTTCGATAGTCTTTCTTTATTGAGATGGCCTGACAGTATGATCATACGTGGATTGGAATAAGTGGATGGAGAGTTGTATGTGTTTATGAAGATGTAATAGATTTAGATTTAATTAGTCAAAAAACAGTAAAAACTGTATGTGACGTTTTCTTGAGTCACAGACTCCCTTCCCATCATTTTAAGTATAATACTTTATCTAACATTTTCATTTCAACTAAATATAGTTGAAAGATGAGTAAAAGTTTTTTAAAGAAAATAAACAAAATAAATAAAAATAAAATGTAAAAAGTGCGAGATTATTAACTTTTGAAAATCTAGAAGTTTTCGTACCAGAATTATAGATAACTTACTTGCAACGCAAACGAATTGCATATTTAATTTTTCTTTATTGCTAATAAAATAGTAACTCACCCTCAGCTCTGCTCCTACCACTCCAGGCAAAAGGAGAGAGAACCGCAATGAAATGAATAATAACGTTGCAATGGTAGAGGAAAAATGGGAGAACCAAGTAACAAGTCAATGAACCTCCATCTCAATCAGGTTTTTCGTTGAATTCCCCTGATCCTTTGAACGAATGTTGAGATAACCCCTTGTTTTGCTTCAGAACTTAAATTAACTTCACTATCTCTACAAGACTTCTGAAGTTCTGTGGGAAATATACCTATTCAAATTATCATTGTCCATGTCGCCAAAGGAAGTGTGTGTATTCCTTCATGAAGGACACAATGAGGGACAAGAGCCCAAATACACTATGTGACGGTATCAAAAGTATTCGGACACGTGGCTGAAAATGACGTACCAGCTTGTGGCGCTCTCTATCGCTAATGCTGGAGTTCAATTGGGTGTTGGCCCATTCTTAGCCTTGATGACAGCTTCCACTCCCGCAGGCATTCTTTCAATCAGGTGCTGGAAGGTTTCTTGGGGAGTAGCAGCCCATTCTTTACGAAGTGCAGCACTGGGGAGAGGAATCAATGTAGGTCGGTGAGGCCTGGCATGAAGTCGGCGTTCCAAAACATCCCAGAAGTGTTCGAAAGGAATTAAGTCAGGCCAGTCCATTACAGGGATGTTATTGTCGTGTAACCACTCCGTCACAGGCCGTGTAGTAGGAACAGGTGCTCAATCGTGTTGAATGATGCAATCGCCATTCCCGATTTGCTCTTTAATAGTGGGAAGCAAGTAGGTGTTTAAAACATCGACGTAGGCCTGTGCCGTGATAGTAACACACAAAAAAACAGTGCAAGCCCCCTCCGTACAAAACCCGACCACACCATAACACCATTTTTGGCGTGACCGGATACTTTTGATCACATAGTGTGTATAGTTGCTTTCGCATGAAAATAGCTTTTAATACACCGGAGCAAATATTTTCTTGCGAAAAACGCTCTTTTCTTTCTGTATTCAGAATTCAACTTGTATATAGCTTACGGTAGGGATCTCAGAATTAATAAAAAAAACCTGCAGAGGAATATACATCTCCTCTCAGCATGGCCCACACAGTTTTTGTCTTTGGCGGTTAAAAGATGCCCGGAACATGCCATTACAAACTGCACATGCGTTGACTGGGATTTCAACCCTGATCCCAGTGGTAGCAGGCAAGCTGTGTGACAGTTAGACCAGGGGTTGTACTGTTTACTTTCGAAATAAATTACGGTCTATAAGTGAACTAATACAGGGCGACAGGAATCACGTGTTCATTAACCGTGTTTTTTTGTAAGTCGTTCGCATAAAATGTAGAATCAAGCATAAATGCAATACTGAAAAATGCGAGAGTACTAACAAAATGTACTTGAGTAGTGTGGAACTCATGGAATTTTCGAGAATTGTGAATGCATAATACCTCGTATAAAAGGACTATGAAATTCCAAAGACAAACTACCTTTCTTAACAGCAAAATAGTAGTTTGGAAGTGGTCAGAACCAATTGAAAATAAATTATTCGTATTATAAACTACAGAGAGTGATGTAGGAAATACATTTCATTTAAAAATACCGAATTTAAATTTACAATATATTTAAACAAATATAATTTTTAGTAACAAAAATATTAGAGAAAGTTAAAAGCCTTCTTTTGATGAGATCTTTATCAATTTTCCTTTTTTTCGTACAAGTACGAGTGTATAATGTTAGTCACTTAATCAATTGTCATATAAATAATTCCTTTATTGAAAGAAAAAACTGTAGAACTTAATTTTCTCAGACAATACTAATGACTTATAATTTTCAGTAGAAATGTCAATTTATATAATTAATCTACTTATTCATTGGGCGAATTTTTTTTGGCCAGATGGATTTGTTTCTCTCTCCCCTGTTAATTTTAGGACTTTGCTCCAAGCGAATCCGGTTTTACTTTAACTGGTGTATTTGAATCGTGCAATAGTCACGAATTCACTTGCGGACTCCGCGACCCTGGTGTTGGCGGAACGTGAGGGCTCCAGCGACTACACACACGAGACGAGGGACAAATGTTTATTCCCCAGGGAGGGCAGAGCCATTCGAATCCGCGACCCTTCGGCCAAGGCGCGAAGTCGGCACGCGCTCATAGCCTCCACGACCACCGTGACCGACTCACTTTAGATTTAATTTTAAAATGTGGGATACACCTTTTCAAACTATTAAACACTACCGTCGACAATCGACTCGGGTCAATGAACCTCTGAAGACTAACAGTTTTGACTCACTATATCAGAGGTTCACTGTATCGAATCATGCAATGATAAATTATTTTCTCTTCATATTAATTATTTGAGAGGTTCAGTAAAATAAGGAATTCAAAATTTCAATTCATTCATTTAGCCTTAAAATAATTATTGTATTACTGTTCGCAGGATATAGTCTTTTACTAGTACATTTTACAGATCCTTCTCCAGGGTCCGTGCTTTCTTAACACTTCATTCTACATTCTTCACACACACACACACACACACACACACACACACACACAATATTTAGCTCAGTATTAATACTCTTGAAAGTCTCGTTCACTATTGGAGCACTTCTTTAACTTACATAACCTTTGTCATTATACTAGTTTTATTTTGTTCTGGAGGACCCTTCTCGGCATTTCCGATGCCACAGCCACCTTAGATTTCACGTTTTCATCTCGCAGTCCGCGTCGACGGCACTACGTTCGGCAGAATTGCTATAGAAGAATTTGAAAAATGTCTTCGGCCGACGTTTCCCTCACTCCTTTATATTCGCTCTCAATGTTTCAAAAATGGCTCAGGGACTCTGCACCAGCAAACCTAGTGTTCTTGCAGTTCTCGAACCTGATGCAAACAAATTTGTCACTGGAAGCTGTATTTTCTGCATTCACTATAGCCGGTATGAAGAGTTCCCTTCCTCCATATTACATAGTACTTATTTGCAATATATGTTGGTTTATACACTTTGGTTCATTATATACGAAAATTTACTGCAACCGACTTCACAACATCTGGAGCTGACGTATTTGCCTGTGCCACCGAGCACTTGAACTTTTTAGAGTACTTTTTCGATTCTTCCCTTTTTAAATAGAAACAACGTTCTGTATAAATAATCATGTAAATGTGTATTATAAGAATTCATCTGGGACTACAACTGAATTTTTTCGCGAATAAATATTTTTGTAATAACAATTTCCCGCCTAAATTTATGTTTGTTTGCCATTGATATTCGCTGAATATCAACGCTACCTCCCGGAGGAATACGGGACTAATGCCCTTCGCAGTTGACTCGGATTCACTAATCAATCAACTAATCACTCAATCAATCCCTTCCTATAACACCGAAATTGCGACAACCTGGAGCGCGTATCGCAATGCATTGTATCGAATATAATCATTGATAACAATTTGATTATTCATCTACTGAACAATTGCATTATACGTTGTCTGCATCGAGGATGCTTGCCGCAACAATATAATCCTTGGTCCTCTTGCATGCCGCAAATCCGCAAGGTTCTGCAGTCTTCCCGGAATGATTACGAAATAAAACCGTTCCCGCCCGGAACTACACTAGATCCGCAATCGTGATTGATGTCCTACGATACAGACTGCAGATGCGTTGAAACCACAAACATTGATCAGATTCAGCTCCTTTAGTGTGGCAGTTAGATGAAGTGTAAGTGGATCGTGGAAGTGTAAGTGTAAGGACAATCGTATTTGAAGAAAGTGTAATATCTAGACTTCGTATACCATAATATATTTAATGACTCTCAATGTCATATTAACCCACTGATAACCACCATATTTGTGTTGCAAACATTACCAACAGAAGTATTTTCGCACCCCAAGTTTAAAATTAAAAAAAAGTAACGTTCGTATTTATGGATATAATTTCGAACTTGGAGGACTTTTAACTAACCTGTGTTATATTTACTAATAATAAACTTCTAGGATTTATGTTTTAATTATTTGAATCATTTCGCTGATTGTTCAGAATAAGATTTTCTGATTCTTCAGAATTTTATTTTTTGATACTTCGGAATCACATTCCAAGACTTCTAGTGCTTTCTCAATATGTTTATCATATTCAAGAGGCCGCAAAACTTTGTTCCTTCCCCAAATATCCTTCAGCATTATTTTATTTACCAAATTTCACTATTCATCTCAAGAAAAAGACTACGATTTTGAACGAATAAAACATAATTAAAACAACACTGCACTGATACGCTTGCTTTCAATAAGAAGGAAACATATTTGAACATAATTGAATATATTTGAAATATAAGGCGAGAAACAATCATTTCAGGAAGTGGAATAGCTACATAGATAATAAACAGGGAGGAAGCCACACTAGTCTGTGCCAGCGCCAGATCGAGAATGTATTTATTTGGGGGGGAGTGTGAGCAATTACTGTTCGGACTTTTCCCCTTAAATCAGTTAAAGAAAAAAGTGGTAATTTCTTAGCACGTGAATTTCTTCTTGAATTGTGAAATCGCTGAAGTCTTAGAGTTATGGTGAACTAAATGATCGATTATTTCCTTTTGTTTTACCAATTAATAGAGCAGTGAAATTATGCAGGAAAATCCATCTTTGGACCTATTTTTGTTTCTTAAAATCAATATTATACATTAATGTATTTGTTAAAAAAAAATGGCTCGTCTCCCTTGCATTAAAATATATTGAGTAGTCAAATTAAACAGAATCAACTTGGACTTAATTTATCTCAAAACAGGCTTTTTTTAAATTTTCTTTTTTATTCCGCCGTTGGATTGGGATACAGACTACTGAAGAAACACATGTCCCTTCGTGTATTAAACGTTCCACATTCAATTAGTATTAGGAGTACAATCCCACAAGTTGTCCGTGCTCCTCGGCGCCTGCCTCCCAGCGTGGCCGCCGCGTCGTTCCACTCGGCGCGGGCCGTCGCGCCTCGGCCGGACTCGGCTACCCAGGCACGGCCCGGCGCGGCGGCGTGCGCGCCAGTCCCCACGCGCCGGCCGAGCCGTGCGCACGCTGCCGCGAGCGCAGCGCGGCGCCCACCTGCGCACGCCTTCTGCGCACGCTGCACGCATACGCACCGCCCCCCGGCCACGCCGCCGCCCCCGCAGCCGCCAGCGACTGCGCCTCGTGGACGCCGGTGAGTCTGCGACGCCAAGACTTGTCCTCCATCTGCCTCGATTGCAGACGCAAGTGGCGTGTTAGTAGTGCTGTGAACAACGTCAGTGTTCGTTGAAACCAATGTGATCGAGAAGCTTTTATTTCAGTCTTCGAAAAAATTTTGGGTGTTAAAATGATGGGGAATGGCTGGAGAAACATTGTTATACGATATTCCAGATCTTCGACAGTTTGAAGTGATGAAGGAATCTGATGGGAAAGAAAACCGGGATGGAGCTTCTGTGCTCCCGAAAAATTTTGTTCTGTCTGGATAACACATTCACGGTATTGTTTGACAGTGTGAAATGAAGTGTCAGTTTTGAATTTTTGATGTGTTCTTATCCTCTCTCGCGAGTTCTCTGTTCTTCTATCCATTACACAATTCTCTTCTGCAAGAAAAACATTTGGAAATATTTTGTGAAGAACATGCCAAAGGGTACAGAATTTTAAGCTTTTTTGTATTACAATCTTTAGCGTTTTAACAGTTTTTTCATTCTTTGGAAATAAAGCATTACTGGCCTTCAAGAATATTGGTTTTAAAAATTGAATTCACTGTATAAGAAATAATAAAATTACGTTGTCTAATGGAACAAAGAAAGTAGATCAGAAAACACTAAAATCTTAACCTGTTCAGCGTTTTCAAAATAGTTAATTGTCAAATAATAGAATATATTATGCTTAAATATAGTTTTATTATCAGTGTCACGAGAACAATTTCCCCCTGGTAAAACAGAAAGCAAAATTATATGTTAACACCTTCATGTTGATGTCTCTTCATTTGGATGCACGTTAAATAGAGGTTTTCGGGCCATCAGGACTGCTCGTCAGCTTAATGACTTAATTGAAACGTCGCGGGCGGTGGTAATTGCCCGCTGAAATGGTGCAAGAACGTTTCCTCAGTTTTTTGTGTAGTTGGCGCAGTTATCTTCCTGGGGCAGAATTCATTAATTTGACCCCTGAGAGGTACAGAGCTATGTAGTTCATAAGGGAACAATTACTATATTTTTTTAAGATTTCCATCCACCCGCGACTCCTGGGTACTCTCATTACACGTTTTATTATTCTCATTATTTGCTTTTTGACTGTCATCACACACATTATATTACTACTTAATGTTTAATGAAGAATATTAGCAAATTGCCATCGATGATGTACGATACTTGTATAACGAATGTACACAATTTGATACCGAGCTCATTAGGCTGCTGAAGAACAGTACTCGTGTCGAAGAAAGACTTCGATTGTCCGATGAATTATCCTTTGTTTCTCATGAGTGCAATTGAAAGTGGCGACAGTAACATCATTGTCCATGTTCACGGAAAAAATATTAGAACACCGTAAAAAAAGTTATATTCGTGGCTTATTTACATACCACGAAATGAACAAATGCGTTTTAATCGCATTGATTAAATAAATTCAGTAGTTACGATAGAGAATCGAATCACCGCTTACAGAATCGTATTTACGTTCATGATGAATACGAATTATTAATGGTATTTACAGTTTGTAAAAACATAGATATTTTTCTTCTTTATCCTTATTAAAAAAAAGCAAACGTCGCTGAGTACTATAACCAAATTAAAGAACCTTTGTTATATTTTTAAGATTCTGCAGGTAAAAACTCTGCTTTCCATGTGCTACATACAGAAGTCGTGATGAATCATTTTGCCCGTTGCACTTCAATATTTTAATGGCTAGCAGCTCATCAACTAAGGGTTAAATTTTTACTTCCGTGTTGAACGAAGATTAAAGAAACGTGATTTTTTTTTCTCGCTCATAGGCCAACTCTGACCACGCGTGCCACACGTGCAAGTTCCTTTCAGGGGTGGGAGATCAGCATTTTAGCTGAATCCCAATTTTTATCCCCCAAAGTTGTTAGCCCTGGGGATATGGATGATATGATATGAGATGATGATGATGATGCCCGAGGAGGGACTCGAATCTGCGGTCTTCTGGTCCGATATCGCTACGGCACTACTGCCCTAACGATCTCGGCCATCTTGACAGGCAGAAAAACGTAAATCGGAAAGGAAGTAAAAGATATCTAGAAGATGGAAGGTATCTGTTAACTTCTTACAAGTCATTCTTCCTATTATATTCACTATTTAGGAAAATGTTCTCTTGTTTACAGGTCTGTAAACAGATTTTTATCACAGAATTGCCAAAATGCACTTTTTTTCATTTTTATGGAAATGAAATAAACTTTCAGAACAGTCAGTGTTGAAATATGTGAAAACTGGGCTCAATATAAGAGATCAGTAAGAAATTGTCTCTATGATATGACAGTATCTGAAAAGACATTTATTGCATAATGTAATGGTACCTCTTTCCATCTTTTGTAACGAAGTTCTTGTTCATGTCTCCTTGAGAATTTTAGAAGCATCATTAAGGATTATTGGTCCGAAAGCAAAGAAGCAAGCTCTAAAGTTTTAATTCATATTGGAGGTTGTTCACCACTAGTTTGAAAACTCTACGAAATAGATTTCGAACTCCTGAAGTCGTAAGCGTAAGATATAATAGTTAATCTTCGGAAATGTAAACCTTTAATATAAATGGGATGTAAATCTGTTAGTTCTTCACTCGACAACATAAAAATTAAGTTTCGTAATCAAACGATACGTAAAAAAACTATTTTCTTTGTTTGCCTCATCATCGAATCGCTGGTATCAGCGCAATTGAGTTTCGCTACAAAACTCTGTTGTCTGTGTCGTTTGCGCCGTTACCAGCGACTGCTCTAGGCCCGGCGACGTGTCCTGGGAAGTGGGAAACGTCGCCGCTCCCTCGCGCAGCTTGTGTTGACATGGCGTCAGGACGGTAGCGCACGCTGCTCCTGGGCTGTTGGGCGCTCGTGGCGGCGGCGCAGAGCGGTGCGTGACTGGCGGTGCGGCCACGTGTGACGGGCGCGTCGCGTCGCGTCCGCCCGACCTCCCTTCCCCGCCCCGCCCACGCCCCCATCGCGTAGCCACCCACTGGCGCCCCTCGCCTCTTCTGCCTGCCCTCGTGGGGGAGCCACCCGCAGCACGGCTACCAGCGCGATGGCTTTCCACCTCCGCGTGCGTGTTTCAAACCCCGCTTCCTCCACTGCGAAGTGAAGAGCTTATTTCTAAAGTGACGTATCTCCGCGGAACAAAATTCTCCAGCAAGGGAAAGTATTCACATTCAGCCTTTTATTTGCAGTTAAAGGTAAGATTCGACGATTTTCGGATGTCATTTAATACGGAGAAACGCAAACGAACAAAAAATTTGGCATCGAGGTGGAGTAGATCCTTAGGTATATATTGACACGTAAAACTAGAAATCAAACGGAAATGTATATAATGTCACTTTGGAAATAAGCTCTTCAACGGTGGCCAGATTGGGTGCGCGGTAAGTTTCCTCGGGGTTCTCCTGCCTTTCCTCGGGGTTCTCCTGCCTTTCCTCGGGGTTCTCCTGCCTTTCCTCCCACTCACTATTCCATCTTTGTACTCATAACTCACCATATCACTTGACGTTGTTTAATTCCTGGTAAAAAAAAAGGAACTTGATTAATTGAAACCAAACAAATTAGAAACAGGCATACCAAACATTGATATATTGAAGATTGACTATTATTTTCAAAGCGCATTTGGTCCCTGCGGGTCGCCGGTCGCCCAGGACAGCGAGCTGCCTCGCGTTGCGAATCCTGCGTCGCGTCGTAGCGCCCACGTCCTATGTGAACGCGCGTGCCGCTCCAGGGAGACGCTCGTGGAGACGCAGGCATTCGCTCGTGGAACCCACCTGTCGCCGCTCCGCAATTCAAGCCATATGAATAGCAGCAGCCGCCCTCGGAATCGTGAGCAACTTGTTTGGAGTAACAGGTGTTCCGTCCAACTCGATTACATGCATCCCGCCCTGCTCTTATGCTGCTCACGATCACTTTAACTGCGGAATACGGACGTGAAGTGTTAGACACGGGAAAGCGTGCTTCATTTCCGATCTGTTATTGCGTAAACATTTTAACATTACCTTTCTTCGCAGCTGCTCTCTCGCACATGAATAATGGCTATTAGACTTATTTTTGTTCAGGGGTCGTGAATGACATTTTTTCTCTCCTGGTCCATGTATTATTAATATGCATGGCACAGCCTATTCCCGGCTCCAAGGGATTGCAAATACAATTTAATGGTAATTCTTATTCGCCTTCACCAATGAGTTCTGCCGCAATTACTATCAATCGGTAATTTAAGTGATCTAATCATGGCTCCAGTATCTAGGGTGAGAAAGATCACGGGCGACCAGTTTATTAGGGTACTGCTACGGCATTCGCATGGAATTGATAAGTAGAACCACGGAAAACTACCGATCAGAGGAGCCTGCCGCTGGAATTCTCCTTCCGACATCGGCTGATTACAACGTAGCTATCTAATGTGGAATATCCGCCACCGTCGGGACTCGAACCTTATGACCACCCTGTCAACGATGTCACTGAGCCATCTCGGCGTGAACGGCCGGAAGTCCAGGAGTGACATGTCTTTGGGTGTTCGTGGGGGCGTGTCGAGGCCCTCAGCGAGCGTAGGAAAAGCCTTGGTGACGAAGTTTGGATCTTGCTTTCCGGCCGCTGCGGCGCGGCGCTCAATTGAGGCACGCTCCTGTCGTTAGTGGTGTGCACGTGGGCGCTGCGTCGCCTCGCAGCGTTGGCAACGCGAAGCAGCTCGTTGCCTCCGGCGGCCAGCGATGCGCAGGGATGTTTCTCTGCGGCTTGGATTTGCGCGAGGGACTCGTCTCCAGAGAGTTGCTTGAGAAAACAACAGTCAATCTCTAATATATAAAGATTTGGTTGGACGGTTTCTAATTTATTTGGTTACAATAAATAAAATCCATTCTTTCCTTCCGAGTTAAAATAAATTTGCGTCTCGTTTCAAGATATCCGACAGTCTCATCAAATGATCACGAATACTCAAAACCAACACTCGAAACGAACACACATGAAGCGTTGGGGAAAAGGGTGAATGTAGTAGATTTATACGGAGTTTGGTGGAAGGCAAAAGCAAACTACCAATGTGATTTCCTACTCATGGAAAGGAAATATATAAAACTGCCAGAATTTTTCCTCGCATACGCTAAAATTAATATTCATCACAAAGACCTGTTACATAATTTTCGGCAGGTGTTTCCCAGCAGCGAAATATTGACGTTGTTGTAGATAAACCTCAACTTATCTAAATTGCTGTTTGCAATATGCCATAGTTCTCCGAACCATCAGCACTGCACTGGACAATGCTTGCTTGCCTATTGTCACGGGTGTCTACCGAGTGTCTGCAACGAGCCTGGAATTCCTTCGTGCGCCAAACTTGAAAGGCCGGAAAGTCGAATTATTTAGCTGTTCTCAAAATAAATTCAAAATTATTACTCAAACATTTCATAACTGCGCTTTGCAACATATAAAATACGTTTTAATGAAATTCAACATTTTAATACGTGAAAAAAACTTTATTTGAATACACAGGAAGTTGTGAGTTTTGCAATATCGGGATGCATTAAGGTCATACAATAACAATGTCTTATTTATTTTCTGATATGCAAAGACTGTCATGTCATTTGAATTTAATATTTCCACGTTAATGAATAATAATGACTTGCGTATTACCTGCTGCGATGTGTTGACCACTGTGTGAATGTTATGTACTGCCTTCAGTTTTTCAACTGCATACTCATGTTCTTTGACTTGACGAATCTGTACATTTTCTGTGGCCTGCATTTTCCAACTGTTGTGCATATGAGATCTCGTAATAGAGTAATTCTCGTAACAATGTTCTAAACCTTTATTGGCCGCTGAACACGAAGTGAGTTTCCTTGAACGTAATCATAAATCATTCAAAATGGAGTAATTCTCCTTGACGGTAGTCTTTTTCTCCAAATGCCATAGTCTCTTATCCCTATCGGCCAGGGGTTCAGCGAATCCGGGGTTCCCCCACGGTCACATATCTAGGAACCCTCAATGCCTCGAGTTGCTTAACCTCCATAACTTCAGGGAGCATAGTTAAGCATTGTAGCTACTGACGTTGGCAACATAAATACTAGCAAGTTCAAATTGAACACTAGCTATGGTTTATTTTAACATTACCATTAGTTATATACATATTTTTAGAACACTTGGAAAATATACTACATAATCACTTGCACGAAAAACACGCTTGAATACTTTCAATTTTTTTTTTGAAATTGTTACCATTCCATAATGTATTTGCATAGATGTGCGTATAATGCGGACAATTATGGCATTCCCAAAAACTAACGCACGACCTATATTGTTTTGTACTGAAGATATACGAATGTGACAACTGGTATTTTTTGAGGTTATTATTTTTTTGACATGCGTAACCTATTCTCTGGCTCCTTGGCATCGCAGTGCTGCGCGTGACGTGTCACCGTTTGCGGTCTCCTTTGCGGTCTCAATCGCCGATCAATCACTTTCGAGTACTGAAACGGACTTTAAATTGTTCCTCGCTCTCTTGATCCGTTTCGGAAACCTGAAGACCGAGGAATTCCACTCTCGATGGCTTTTCAATAACGGGAGCATCCGAAACTATTTATGGTGCTACTTCCGGCTTCGTACGTCGGCGGATATCTGGTGGCATCCAGGCTCCTGGCACTAACTACAGACTGCTGAAGAGATTTCTCATTCTGCAGTTGCAAGTTATGAATTGCGAGACTTCCAGAAAGTGTACCCAGTTTTTTTTCTATTGCTCACATAATTCAATCGGTTGTCCCTTTAAGTTTTCGTATCTCGGAGTTCTGTTTGTTTTGTATCCCTGAGAATAATCTTGATGAATAGATTTCGAAATATTCATTGAATATGTCAATTAAATGAAGGTATGTGAAACTACAATGTACCTACCTAGCAATTCATTGTTTTTCAATTAAATCCATTGCTTATATTAAACAATGTTAACCTTCTAGAAGGGAGAAAACAGAACATGGACTGATTTATCGATCGATTAATTGACTTGCAGTAGATTCCGTATATGCAATCAGTTGTTAATGATACGAGTTAATAACTAATAGTACGAGTAGAATTCCCAATATTTATTTTGAACGCAATTAAATATGATACTCTATACAGAAAATGTAGTGGGTTGAGGCTATCGTTTTATTTCAAGAACGCAAGAATTGTGTTAACGGATACAATTGAAACAGGAAGAAGAGGTGGCGTGAAATGAAAAGCACTCACTTAATCTCAATTCTATCGCTTCCTATTTACAGGTTGTTAACTTATAAGCATTGCTGTGATAATGAAATACTATTGGCCTCATTGAGAAACCCGTTAGTTGTGCTACTACCCCCAGTACGTTGGGCAGAAACCATGCAACGACAGCAAATGGATTGTGAAAGTTAGAATGAATACGCATCTCATGTAATGTCAATAAGCAAGTTAACGAACGACGAATTTATATGGGAACAGTTCTCCACGATTTCTCCTTTGCTACACATGAAAGTAAGGACCAATGACTTCTTATCTTAGACCTTATACGTCGGAGTCTCACCGGTGTACTTATTACCCTCGGCAATTTCCCATAGTCGTTCTACTGAAGTTGCAAAGGCCCATCAGCTTCTCTGAAATATCGGTAGAAATCATGCTCGGAAATACTGTGGGATTTTTCACAACGGATATGCACCAACAGCTAGACATCACACCATCGAATCAATGACATATATTAGCATATTTTATGCGTAGTTGTAATGATTTGAAACCGTGTGGATGACATAAGACAATTGGTGAGTCCCTCAACACATTTAAATTTGTGACTCCAGCATTGTGTTTGAATAAATGTACTTCAGAAATTATACAGCTGACTTGTAAGCCAATACAATTGAAATTTTCAAAACAACCCTGTCCATTTTCTGCAGAGGCGCTTGTCAGCTCACGGACTTCGAGCGACGACTCAGGGAGATGGTGATCTGGCCACTATCCCTCACCGGTCGTCTCTTGGGCAGAACCCAAATTGATAGCAGTCTGAGTGTCGGTTGCACAGAGCTTTCCATATTTGTTTCGGAGCAATGATTTCTATAAAATGTGTCTGTGTACCGAGAGAGGTGGCTCAGAGCATCAACCAGTGTCACTGCAGTGCCTCTGACCGGGAGATCCTACGTTAGTCACAACAGTGGCAAGATTTTCGACACTAGCTTATCAGCTGCGTCGAATTCAGTAGTTGTCGGAGACTTCTAGCGGCTGCCTTTTCTGATCTGAAGGCCTTCGTAGTTTCTCCGATCAACACCCGGCGAATGCCGGAGAAGTACCCTACCTAACGGGCCACGGACCGCACGCAATATTTCCTTCCTCTTACTTGTCCAATCCTCACCCCCTTACACACACTTATACTAATATGCATACTAATATGCATGTCACCACCATGCATGCTGAAGACCGGTCGGGAGCTTAGAACGTGTCCCGGCTGGAGCGGTGCCTCGCTGGTGGGAGATACCTGGTTCAGGAAAAGCCCTCTTGCCGTCGGTAGGTTGGCTCCGGATCTTCCAGTGGGGAAAGATCACAGGCACCTCGCGAGGAAAACCATGTACTGCTCTTACGGGAATAATGACCTTAGCAGTTGACGCGCCCGGAATCACTATCAATCAATGTAAAATGGGTACTAGGTTCCACAAGGGTGTACCGTTGCATATAGCAAATGTATGGAACCTGTAACTGTAGATACTGAGGCTTCTAAAACTTCTGATGGTTTATCACAGTCAAATGGATACTTTTTATGGGTAAAAATATCTTTTCTTTTATTGTCAAAGCCAAACAATCTTTTTTCACAAAATTACTCGCAGCAGAAATGTGTGAATTCAGCATTAACTGATATAGAACACGTACATGGAATCAACATGAAAGTACACGTCCCACTCACCATTCACACAACACACCAAATAAAAAGCAAAAACTTCAAAAGAAAGCACAATACACGTTTGCCACAAGTCACGAACAAACAGCACAGACATTGCGAACAGCAGTTAGGAATTTGCGCATTGCCGCCATGTTACATAATTGTTAAAATTATAAGCGGTTGTAGAGCCCTTTCAGGATATTTAAGATCTAGAAGGCGTTGTAGGTTCAGGAAGTCCTATTGTTTGTTCGAAAAACTATTTTTGCCGCTACAGAGTATTTTATGCAATCAGCAAGCTTATGGATTCTGTATAGAACGTTTATGCAACCGGCCCTGAGATTGCATAGGGGCAGTCTCTCACCACAGACAATAAATTATTATTTCCATCTTCAACCTGCTATTAATTATCGATAGGAAACTAAAACTCCGTGAGTGGTAATTGTAGTTCGTAATTTTTATACTGTTCATTACATATTAATAGCGGCTCGCGGCCTTTTTTGTGGGGGCGAACATTGGCGGGTACCCGGTGGATGCACCTGGGCTGAGGAGAAGTGCGGCGAACGGCATTGTGGCCGTTTCCTCGAGGTTTTCCGCCGCCCCAGCAGCAAGGGCGCGGTGCGGAGGCCGGATCAGCTGGGCGGGCGATGCCGTGCGAAGAGACGGGGTGCCGCGGCGGTGCGGGGAGCGCCTCCCGCGATGCGTAATCTTACGTCACAGCCATTTACAGCTCGAAGGCGACGCAATGGTGGTGGGAGGCGTCTGGGGAACCGGTTTGGGAAATCTGCGGAACCGGCGCAAAAAGGCACGCGCTCGACGCGGCACGCGGCGGCCGCTGCTTCCCCCCCCGCCCCCGCGTGATAAGTAAATGCCGCGTTACGTAACCTCTCCATGCGGACACAACAAAAAAGTTCAGTTCGAATTCTCACGAACTCTGTTAAATATTACCCTGTAATAGGCAAAAGTAATTTCTTTTAAACAGTTTATTGCAGTTGTTCATCCAGGTAGCCCATCCCCCTACAACGTATTACATTCTGATCCTTAATTCAAATGATTGTGGTTCACCTCCTGCAATGTATCCATGAATGCGTTTCTTGTGTCGTGCTGCCCCCTCATTGACCGTCGTGGCAAACAATTGCGTTTGTATCTAGTACTGAATGGCACAAGGAAGATCTTCTACGAATATTAACGAGAGAAAATTTAAAGTAAAGAAATACATAAAATAAATCTGGATTAAATGAAACTATTAATGACTTACATTAAATAAATAGCCTGATTCACAAGGTGATAGAATCCTATTCTCGATCGTCAGTTTCTCGGCGAGACTTCTGCTCGTCGTATAGGTATCATAATGGTCTCCCCCATTCAGATCATGGGTCCATAGAAGAAAATTTTGGAGCATTTTATGATGAATGCAAGCATAGGCGTGTGCAGCCTAAATGAAGAGGGGGACAACTACATTTCTGGGGCCCCCTTTTTCATTAAACGTTTTTTACATAATACATATTTAATAGAAAATAGAACATATACGTGAAGAATGAAATTGTCATTTTAGTAATAATAATAAATTAGTGTTTTTATTTGAAGTATTTACAGATCTGCCAGATCGATTGGAAGGCTTCTTCCCCAAATGTTGTTTACAATTCCCATATAGTCTGGTTAAAAATGGGAAAATAAGGAATTGATGATATCGATGGAAATGAAATGTTTTATGGATGGCTACCGGCCGCTTACAAAATTTTCAGAGGACCTCCTCTCTCCCTCCCCCTGTGCTTAGGCGCTTAGGTAGCTGCCGTTTATATTTCTAAATAATGGTTGTGGTGGTACTAATGATATTGCTAGCAAGATTAACTGTGATTCAAAACCATACGCGTGTAAGGGACTGAATATTTACCATTAGACTGGGTCTGCATAGTAATTGCGCAATTCTGGACATATACTGTAAATAACGTCAGTAATCATGTCACTAATGTATTATTGATTACAAATTCATAAATTTGTGGAGAATTGTGAAATTGGCTTTTGTTTTTCACGTAATGATCACTTGGTTGAAGGTAAAGGGATCTTGAACAAGTCCCTAATTTTTTGTAGCATAAAATGTATTTGTTTTCATTTAAGTGTCATCAGTAGAAGTTGCAGGTATTAACAAAAAGAGTAGTGGTGATTGTTATCGGAATGGTGTAACCGATTGTTTCGGTAGCTGCATGTTGATTAACGAATATAAGCTTTTTAAATGGCGGAATCGCTCCCCTGCTAAATGTCAAAACAATAAAATTATTTGTTAATAAGCTCGCAACCGTAGGGAAGTCATTATTCTCATTGACCGAATCTTGTGTTTAGTAATAATAAAGTCATCTAGAAGGAATTTTATCAAAGCACTTTTGTGCTTTTACAAGAACGTTCAGATATACAATTGGCTTTCAGACCAGTTTAATCACAGTCCGTGTAATCGCGTTGGCAGTGCAAATCTGTTTACCCAAAATCAGGAGCGACGTTGTTAGCTTTCGCCGCCTGAAAAGTCGAAGCGGCGTTCTTCAGGAAAAGAGGGAAAAGAAACCTCGGTCGCCCTCTTATCGGCTGGAAGCAGCTATTGCGAGACTTTCCTCTTCGGCCCCCGCTCCGCCCCGCTCCGCCCCCTCCCCGCCCCCTCCCCCGCTCCGCCCCGCTCCAAAGAGCCTCGTAGCGCCACAGGTCGGCGCGTAGCCCCGCTCCGCTCTTCCTCACGAGCAAACCTCGGAGCGGCACGCGAGGCCACCTGCCTGCGAATAACGCCCTTCGGTTATCGCCGCTGAACCTGCAACGAAGCGCGGAACTTCCACCACTGGGCTCGATATTTCAGCAACGGAGTTCCCGGCGCGCTGCCCCCCCCCCCCCCCGCTCCTCGAGATGGGCTGGTTTACCTACATGCCCTACAAACAAAGCATTTGCTATGCGTCCTTGTCCATAGGGGTGTGGGCGGGGGGGGGGCGGCGCTCCCGGAGTTATCATAAAATATTCGACAAAATGTCATAACAATTTTTGTACCTCATTAACGCGAATTACAAGGACCTAAATAATCGGAGTACATACTGTAAAAATTCCTGTTAATCGTTTATTATAAATGACCGTATTACTGTAATTCCTTGCCGAGACCCACGTTTTGTTCGCGTTACGGCGTAGTTAAGCGAGTTCGTGCTAACAAGGATTTACTGTATCTGCAAAATTAGTTACAAAGTCCACTATACTAAGAAGTATATATTTAAAAATTAAATATTAGAAAAAAATCTTTCTTAGTCTAATATCAAATGCACATTAAGTTTTGCAACTGAATGTATAAATTGTTAACTCTAGTCTCCAAATACTTCAGGGCATAATTTCCCGTGATTGGGGGCCCGTAGTTTCGTAGGGCTCCATCGATGGAAAGAGAAAAAAGTCTCAGAATATTTTATTTTATCGAGGAATTTTTTTCTGGAGGGGGCATGATTTTGTGCTTTGGGACCGCAGCACGGTTATCTGAACCTCCCCATTGGAATTGAGCTTCATTTTCTAACCATGCTGATACAATGTGGGGCGGCTTGCGACAGGATTCCTCGAAATTCTCCGGTTTCTTCAGTCTTACTTCCCCACTGGTTATACTCACCTACACGTCCTTCCTAATCCAAAAAATGCCTATTTCAGAAAATTAAATTTTTTGGCTTTGAGCATCTTAATATATGGACATCAATTTAAGAGAAGAGAAAAGTCTTACTTCTTCAGTTATTTTCTGAAGAAGTACGGTCTTTGAATAATGTCCAGTACTTTGCAAACATTATTAAGTAAGAAAAAAATAAAATGCAAAATTTAAAAAAAAGCAATATAACTTGAGATATGCTTTTTAGGCTCAGAAATGCAATACTGCCTTCGGTGAATATGATATATTTATTAATTTATTTATGTCAAAAACAGTTAAAAACTGTGTGTGATGTGCTGTGGGGAGAAGTTAATTTGAAGGTACATTATATAATATAATATAGCATATAACGGAAAATGCAGAATGAATGACAATTTATAACTCGCGTTTTTGTGTCAATATGTTCGTTCCTTTTAGTCCTCAAAAACAGTGTCTGCATTTGGTTTTTAATATTTTCTTTGATTTCTCGTATTACAACATACTGGCGTGTGTGACAATTATCCCCAAATCTTCGAAGTATTGAAGATTCTTCTTCTCTCGGCAAATTAAATAACGATACCAAAATTGTTGGTCTTAAATTGGTAGAAATGTTGATTTTCCAGATACTGTGTGTAATCTAGACTGGATTCCTGTTCAAGATTGTACGGGCGAGCCCAACGGGCTGATTTCAGGATATGTTGTCCATAAAGTGTTCGAAGTATTGCAATGGCAATTTCGTCCCTTTCACCCCCATTCTACTCTTGCGGCACTACGTACCACACCGAAATTTCAGCAGCGTCTCTTCTGTTTCAATTTGAGGAATGATCGCCAGATACTGTGTTCAGCGTGTACCCGAAACACGCTGAAGATGATGTACTGAAAGTCCTGCAAATGAAACTAGCAGAAGGGGGAAGTCCGTATTGTGTAAAAAAAATTAATCCTTTCGTGTCCCCCGGACACACTTGCGAATCTAGTGAAATATTGTGAACCGCATTTTGAGCCATCTGAATGTGAAAATTGCCCACCCGTAAAATAACTTCCGATCAGCTGACCATTGACTAAGGTTTGTGAATAAAAATAAATTACTATTTACCGAAGAAAAGTTTAAAATAAATTGTAAATTCGATTGCAGAGGCATTTCTTACATTTGCTCGCACTATGTAATCCAAATATTTCCTGCTTATACAACTTGTCTCGTACTACAGCCCGTTGAGGAAGAGGCATTCGCTTCAGACCACAACGCAATATTTCTATACTTCCCCGAACAGATGAAGAATTGTTCATGGTCCCGAGGGCATTGTAGTATGTGCTCATAGCTGACCCGGTCTGTCACCCTAGGGCCGCTATGTTGAGCAAACCTGGTTTAGTGGATTAACGACTTTCTTGTGTTCTTTGCTTATTAGATGCTTCCTTTTGTGTAGAATCGTTCAAGAAAATCTTGTGAGGATGGTTAAAATTTTAAAAAGTATTTGCTCAAAAAGTTTGTGATAAAGTGGCTGTTTGTATGGTTTATCGTGTCAGTTGTTCAGAGAGTAAGTGAAAAAAAGGTTTTTTGCTTTGGGCTTCGTCATTGCGTGCTAGAAGAAGCTGTTGGTTTCAGCCGTAGTGCAAATCTGTTGATTTAGTTCAGCTCCAGGATTTTTTTTTTACACCCAGGGTTGTTAACCCAGGGAGTGAGGGAATGATGATGATGAAAAATAATGATGAAATGGACAATCACAAAACTTGAAGAGACCCACACAAATACAACCATTCGCGAGGCGAGACTCGAACCCGCGAACCTTCGGTGCAAGAGCCTCTATTGCACTACTGCCTTAGCAATCTCGGCTACCCGGATCGGCTCCAGGCTCCTTTTACCAATTTTTTTGAAGCGTTTTATCGGAGCATACCTTGCAGCAGAATAGTGAAATCCATGCTGTCAGACTTCGGTACAGTAATATTGGGGAAGAGGTAGAAAAAAATGCCGAGCAGAATTTTTGCTGATAATGTGAAGCGTCTTTCGCTTGTCATATTTAAGACAATGGAAGGAAATGCGCAATGAACGTTTTTGCCGTATGAAAATCCCGATGGTCAGCCCGATTTGATCGGAGTGTATGGATTGCAAAAATCGCGAGCTGACTCAAGGCAATGCCCCACGTGATAAACGATAAAATGTAATAAATTTTAAAGCACCACTATATGTATTAAACATATTTTAGTTCACCAGGATTATAATTTTTTAACAAAATAAATATTTCAACGATGCTAAATTAGTGTCTGCTCGTTTTTCTGCCTTTTTCTTGTAATCATGCAAATGAATGTTGTTTCTCCTAAAACGATACACTGGATCGCCCACGGGTGAATTGTTGCTGTCGCTATACCTAGAACGAAATCGCGAAATCGCTGTCAAGGTCGTGGCGCGGTCTTTGTCTAGGCGACCTCCCGGCGGGGCTTTAACCCGACGCTTGCGAAAAGTCACGACGCCCGACACGCGATGCGGAGCGTTGCCGCCGCCACGTTGGCGCACGCGCCGGTCCCCTTCCCCTTCCTCCCCTCCCCCTCCCTCTCCCCTCCCCCGCGCTTCTCGCAGCCATCACCCCGCCCTCTCCAACTTGGCTTTCTCCCTCTCGAATGCCTGAAGAAAGTGCACAATTACAGGGCCAAGTGACATCTACCGCGACCACAATCGTGCGGTACCTGTCCGTGATGCGCTGGCTTGCGATTACGTGTTGTTAGTATCACTTTGAGCATTTTACATGACGTGCTTGCTGTGCTTCTTGGAGCTCAGAATTATTTGAGTGCGGGGTAGAGTCCGAACTGACTTCAGGGAATTATACAAAGCAACTTACGTCAAGCGGTGGAACTGTGAAATGGTAGCCCTCGTTTAGTTAATTACAATTTTTAAGGGGGGGGAAAGGTGGAGGATGTGTCCGTTTGATTTGGAGAAAGTGAGCTCATCAGTTATTTCCTTGGCTGTCTTGTTTCAAATAACTGAATACGTACGCACAACTGCTATGACTAGCAACGCATCACGGACAGGTACCGCGCATCGTATGACCGGTAGTCTCCTTGTAACTCTTAACGTCACTATAGAACAAAGAATCCTTGCCGGCCTGGATCGCCGTGGTCGCTAAGGCGATTGGGTCGTAGCGGCCTCGGCTCGAAGGGTTGCTCGCATGGATGTTTGTGTGTTCGTATTGTCCTTACGTGTACTTCGTACAGTTTCCCCTACATTTAAAACAATCACAGTAGTCGTATATGACCCAGTAGTTATATGAGCCAGTTGTTAAAAAGCGACCCGAAAAAAATCGTTATTGGCATAACTGTGGATATTAATGATCAAAGCGGGCATAAGTTAATCAGATTGCTTTCGATGTTAAGAAATAATACCGATTATGGTTATTGGATTGTGGAGTTACTGCCTGCAAAACAATGTGTTTGTATGTAAATGAACCTACTTTATGTGACTGATAATTCTCCTACTTTTTGAGGTTGATACGTCATTATAAATTACTGGAATACACAACGTTACGTTCCTACAACAGCGGGCTTTTTGTGCTGTGGGAACTATTTGAAATCACTTCTACTCGTAAGTTTACAGTAAATTTGGGAAACGAAAACTATTCCTTGCTAATATCAGTCTATATTCTGACATGCTGGGTGCTGCATTATATGGTGTGATGCGGAAAATATACCACCAGAAAAAGAAGTCCTTTTTTTACTTGATAAGTGAGAAAATGCACGCTAAAAGGAAGAGGTAACTTCGATATTACAGAACTCGTCAATAATTTAACATTTTTCTTGTCATGGACGGATCCAGAGACATATTTTGGGAGGAGAAATTAAAATTTTTGGTGGAATGTTTCATTACAGATTTTGTAAAATGTCGCTGGATACACTCAGCTCGTGCTGCGATACGATTTTATTCGTTTTAGTGATTATCCGAAAATATTTTTGTTTGGAAGTTTCGCAACAAGTTAAAATTAATAGTTACAGAAAAATTTTAGATTGGGAAATTTCCCCTCATTTCCCTCCCCGTGGATCCGCGCCTGTTTTAGACCACACAGTATCGTTTTATTGCAATTACTTATTGAAGGTAAGCGTTTGCGGGCGTCTCACTGTGAGGCCATCAATAGCATCATTATTACTAATATTTGAATCTAGTTAATTAAGAAATGGAATCGGCACTTTTGGTTTTCATTAATGTTATTGTTCATGTATTCACGTATTGCTTTTCTTTGGTTAAAAGTTATATTATAAATCCTTCATAAGGAACTTACCAAACTGCCTGACCTTTTTGTCACCTCGCGTGTGTACATGATTACTATAGTACGAGTAGCATGAAAACGTGGCGACCTTTCAAAAGTCGTTTTATCTCGTTTGCAGAAAATGTATTCCTCAAACTAGTTGTGGAATGTCAGGGTGGTAGCAAATTAACAAGTCACTGTAGGTGGGTGACAACTGAAATCCTCGGACTTTCTAAGGGTCAGAATATCGTGTGTACTCCTGACAACAGCGGAACCGAACATACTGAATCGAATGGCAAGGAAGAAGGATGTATAGTCATGACTATACCTTTGGTATGTTTTTACTTACTCATAACTTCGTGTTTGCAAACACATTATTGTGAATTTTGCTTTGTATTACGTACTCTAAATACTGATTGGCTTAAATTTTCTCTTCGAAATTGACATTTGAGGATCAAAAACAGTTACAAATATAATTATTTTCGGTTGTCACCATCCTGTCGACTAGTTGTAGTATCATATACAATTGCTCAACATCAATTGGTTAATACAACAGGTCTAAAAAACTGTTTCGAAGCATTGGACGACTCTGTACTCAGTGGTTAGAGCAATTGCGCGTAAATCAGGAGACCTGGGTTTGATTCCAGGCCGTGGTGACTTGTTTTGAACAATTTCAAATGTATAATTGAAGTTAGACTGACATCATTAGTCAATTACGTAATAGTTTTTCACATTGTGACAGTGGGTGCAGGAGGATTTGCTTTTTCGGACTGACGTTTTGTAATGTAATGATGAGCTGATGAAATAACTAACAGAAATGTAATAAGTGTTTGGAGTCATGAGATTTTGTTAATTGCCAAAAAGTCATTCGAGACAGCGGTCCTTAATCATTGCTGTAGCTCTTAAGCTTATTGCTCTTTAAATTAAATTTGGGCCCCAGACATTTCACAGGTGCTATGAGCGTTGCTGGCCACACACTTTCGTCCTAGAGTCGAGAACTAGCGCTTGTGGAACCCAGAGCCTGAGGGGCGTCCTCGTACCCTGCTCTCGGGCTGCTTCACCTTTGTGTAAGCCCTGTCGTAGAGGAGTGCTTCGACCTCGGTGAACCGCTCAGGTGCGCCGCTGAGAGGCGTGTCGTGTAGATTTTCGATCTGTGGGCTTGGCTCGGCTCGGCCTGGCCTGGCCCTGTTCGTGGCGTGCAAATGGCGTGCTCCGCGCCGGCCAGCTCCAGAGGGGAGCACTGCCCGGCTCGAATCGTTACTCTCCGCCCTGCAGTAAATAGGACTACGACGCGACTCCGCGGCCACGGGCGCGCACCCGGCCCCCAGTCCTGGCCCCGGCCCCAGCCGCCATCCGCCCGGGCCGTGCATTATCTATGGAAATGAGCGGCGGTGAGGGCAGATAAGGCGGGCGGGCGCACCGCTGTGCGCTTCTCCGCTTGTGTATACTCTTCGCCGCTTGCAAGTGGCGATACGTCGAACAAGTAGAGTTGTCGTTAGAGAAGGTTCTCTTCTATTCCCACGCAGGGTCTTACTGATTTTGATTCGCGAAGTCGGAGTGTGATTATTTTTTTAAGCCAAGTTACTCTCTCTTTCTAGTTAATGCATCTTTAAAGATATGTCTGTTATTGGACGCTTGGTAGTGAACATTAACTACATACTTCAAATTAATGATTTTGTAGGTTTATACTATAATAAGAGTTTCTCGTAAGTGGTCGCTTTTCTCCAATTTTTCAATCGGAGGCATTTCTGTCCCGTTCTCCCGTAAATCCCCTCTGCCTTGCTATCATGGCCGTCTTCGCACCTGACTCCACCCTCGCGTGCATCTTCCTCTCTTCGTTTGGCCTTCTGCTTGTGTTCGCTGCGAGACTTGTTTCGGCCATCTGTTCGTTATTCATGCACGTGACGCGTCCATATCTCTATTTTCAATCAAATAAATTTCATAATCAAATATTTTATATTTAATCAAATATTTTTGTACATTTATTTAGGCTTAAACTTTGCTTTTGTTGTTTTGTCTACATTTCATATTTCTAGCCCATATATCGTAGCACTTTCTACTATGGTGGAGTAAGCCGTTATTATTAGTGTTATTTACGTTTTCCTTAACATGGAGGTCATATGTACACCGCGTCACGTTCCTTCCCAAAACCAATATTTCTGTCTTTTCTTGACTCTACCCTTCGTTTTGAACGTAACACAAAATAATTTATATTTTTCTATACCCTTTATTGTCTTGTTGATTTCTGAAAGAAACCTGCCGTTCAATGGGTTAACGTATCATGTAACACAGAACGTAAACATATTCATTAATTTACCGTCTTTACTAGAGATATGCGTGCTTTTAAAAAGCTACACTTCAGTTTTTGCGACGTTAAAAATATGTTTGTTTCCTCAGAGTCAAAAAGCTTTGGGTTACTCACATATTTGCTCATATCCCTTCTACTTTTGATAGTCTTGCTATTAGCAAATTCTAAAGGAATGTCATTTGTGAACTACCTTAAGTGAAACGTATTTCTCGGTGTAGGGGGTTCATTACATCATTTAGGGTACGAAGGAGATACGAGCCGAAAATTTTCGACATGTATCTTGAGGTAAAGCAACATTTTCTAAATAGATGTATCTAAATAAAAGGTGCAGAGTCCCGAATTACTTGGCCAATAAATAGTCTGTAAACGTGTATTACGTATTTTAACAAGTTAACGAGGCTGTGAAATCCAAACAACTACGTAGTTTACCTTGTATTAAAACTATGTTGTCACGTTTTGAACTTGAACTTGAACTGCGAATTTTCAATGGACCTGTTCGCCAGGACCTGTTCGTCCTGGCGTACCCACCCTCGAAAGGTTGTCTAGAGAGCGAGTCACACTTGTAACATTTGCAACTGCTCTCATCTGCATTTGTGAAGTGCCGTGTCATGAGAACATCTGTGCCAAATGAAAATTCCAACATTGGTTGTGCACAGTGAATACGAATTTGTTTGAACAGTTGTTATTAGTGTACTACATGTCTAAAGGAGCATGAGGAAAGAGCTTCTGTAAATTTCCGTGAAATATTTTGTTAGGTATCTTTCCTGAATGCCGTAACAGTTCCTCTTAATTTTTTAATGTATTACACTTGTTTCGTCCATCTGTCATCTTTTACACGTATTATTCTAATTATCATTCATAATATTCACAATACCGAAAATTTGCATTTTTGTTCAATTAAAAACCGTAACACGTGTGACTTAGTAGTTATACAAAAAAATTCCATTCAATAATTCTATAGAATACATTTTTTATGAACACAAATCAACTGTTGAGGTGGCTCGAGGCACATCAACTGATGTCACTTCAGTGCCTCTGAACGAAAGGTTGCAGGATTCGAGTTCGACGATTACAACATTTTCGACATTATCTAGTGCTAGATAGCTAGGTCGCGTTCAGTCGCTGTCTGAAGGAGAATTGTAGCGGCCGGCTGGCTGATCGGTAGTTCCCCGTGGTTTCTCCGACCAACACCAGGCAAATGCCGTAGTAGTAACAAACGGGCCATGGACCGCTCGCGATATTTCTTTCCACTTTCCTGTCCTCTCCTCTCCCCTCCTCTCCCCTCGTTTACGCACTAATACTTGCTCTACACTTCACACACATGTCGGGGGATCAGTCTCGAGCTTAGAGATCCCGGCTGGGGCGGTATCCCGCTGATGGGACATACGTGGATGAGGGAAAATCCCACAAGCCTACTTGTAGAAATGATTATACTTTTTTATTCTAGAAACGTTCTAACAAACTGTTCAAAAATACAAGCCTCATGCCGCATCATTTATTTGGGTATTAGTTTTTTCCGCGCGCTCAAGGCTGCTAACCAATGTGGCTATTCGGTAACACGGCGCTGCAAACGTAATAGATTTGTTGGCGACCAAATTGAAAGATAAGATGGTGTTGATCTTTCAACCCCAGAGGGAGGGCGGCGTGATACGAAGTGGCGAGGGCGCGCGCCTGGACTGGAGAGGTCGGGCAGTGCACGGCGGGCGCGGCCGAGTGGCTCGTGACGCGGCCACCGCCACTACCGCCGCCGCCGCCACCACTGCCGCCGCCGCCGCCGCCGCCGCCGCCGCCACCACTGCCACCACCACTGCCACCACCACTGCCACCACCACTGCCACCACCACTGCCACCACCACTGCCACCACCACTGCCACCACTGCCACTGCCACTGCCGCCGCATCCATGAAACCCCAATGAAGGCGCAGTGGGCAGACGCATCCTGCCGTCGCCGCCGCCTCCTTCGCCGCCCCCGCATGGCGTCTGCTCTCCCCGCGCAGAGATGCACGCGAACTGTGCCCGCGACGTCGCGACGGATGCTTCTATTTGGGAGTGTTGCCTGCTCGGGCGGCCGTTTCTGCTTTCCTTATCTACTTGCCTGGCGTTCTTCTCTTGAACGTTTACTCCACTTGCGCAAGGACTCGTCGCCCTTCACGTTCCCATCAACTCGCTGCACTCTCAAGGATGTAGACGAAAACGAGCAATATGTTAATTTTTTAAATGATGGTTTTCATTTTTTTTTTGCAAATTGATTTTGATAAATCATTTCATGTGTATAAACTATATGTAACTATATCAGATACTCCCATTTTTTCCGCGTTTTTTTCCGCCCATTTTACACAATTTACACAATTCGATTGTTTTTTTTAATTTCTTCTAAGATCTTGGCGTCTGGAAATTATACGACCAAATATGACCCTCTCTCTTTAATTTTGACTTTTGACAAAAGTCGTACTTTATTTGAAAATGAATCACTGCCAACTATATTTCCAATTTGAACATATCGCTTTCAGTTCTTTGTTAAACGACGACGTGGAAAGAGGAAACGTTGATAAACGGCGTTAAGTAAAAAATAGAATGTTTCTGCGACGCAAAGGAACAAGATCGTTCCCAAAAGATCGGCCCGTCCCCGTGGGGCAGGGGAGTGCACTGGACCGCACGCGGGCGATTAGCGATCGATCGGGGATTAAACGGTCGATCGCACGAGAGGTATTCGGCCGCAATTGAGCAGACGCAGAGTGGCCCTATTCATTTTGAGTTCAGTGTTCTTAGAGCTGATTCTTCAATTGAGAATCTTTTCGAATTGAATAGACCAATGAAAATTAGTTACAAGCCAGTATTTTGAGTTGACCCCATCACGATTCCCTCTGAGCTAACCTATTATCATTCACTATTACACGTTTCTATTTTTAACAATGACAGTGTAACATCTGTCTGTCTTGGCTCTTCACTGATTTGCATGTGTTGGCCAAATTAAACGAGCCTTATCTCAAAACTGCACGAGTGTGGTATATCATAATCTCCCACTGAGCCCTTCCATTGTTAGAAAGTAAAATTATGAGTGTAAAATCAGGGATTAGAGAACGAGGAAACTTCGCCCGCGCCTGGCCCTCTTCCCAACCATCGACGACGCGCCCTGGTGCAGCGCTTGTCTTAATCGTCGGGGGTTACGGGAACGAGGGCATTCTTCAATGCCGACGCGCTCGTATAATGCTGCACTTAACCCAGCTTGCAGTCGTTTCGTGAGGATTACGGCGGTCACTGCCTAGCTGTTAGCCTTGTGTATGCTCCATGACAGTTTTGTAGATCTCTTAACATACGAAGATGTGATGTGCTGCTGAGAAGTATATTTGTACGGTGACGAATCTTCTAGAGTCTCTAAAAATGACGATCAAATATCTAAATAATTATTTATGGCCTTTTTTATGGCCGCCTTGGATGTGCATTTGACTCGTATCGAGAGCTGTCATTGCGCTTCGATTGTAACAATTAAGTTGCCAGGAATAGTGCATGTAGTATACAGCAAGTTTTCTTCTACCGACATGTTCAAATTGTTTCCTGTTACGGGAGGTGACTGAAAAATGTATTCTGAAAATATTCCGAAGAAGTAAAAAAAAATATTTGGGAAACAAATGAGAAATTTTAAGAAGTTTCTATTCAAAACATACCATTAGCAGAAGGGTTAACTATCGTCGAAGGATTGCATGTTTAGAAATGTGATAGGCAATGGAAGGAAGATGTACGAAAGATAGTTTGTGGTCTGGAGGAATCTTTCGCATGGTTGATCATCAGGGCTAGGATTTACACGTAATAATATGTACTTAAATATGTGCATACATGTGCACTAAAATTTTCAGTGTGGAGTCAAATGTGAACAAAAATTGAATAAAAGAATTAAAAAAGTAAAAATTATGCAACTTAAAACACTTTATATATAAAGATGAACAGTCAAAGAACTTAATTTTAATATTAGTTGTAGAACAAGATTTTATCATATACTAAACTAAGCAAAATTATTGCGTTGCTGAAAGACAATAATATGTACTATAGATGTGGAAATATGGAAAGTACGGATAATCAAATATGTTTCAGATCACTTCAAAAAACACAATTCATAAACAGGTGTAAACGTTGGTCGAATGAATGAACAAACAAATATTCGTACCTATTGAATTACATACAAATTCTAGCCCTGATGATCATTATTCATTCACATGGTCCAGGCATGAATGTTTAATTCAGATTCTTCAGAAGCATATTAAAACATTATCCATAACCCCGTACCATTTCTGAGAAGAATGTGTTAGAATTTTGCCCTCAAATAAGTTATTTCGTATATTTTTCATACTTATAATTGGATTATTCTTATTTAGAGCAAACTTCTGAAAAAGGGGACAAATTTCTTTGAGGAGTGAAGATCGTCACCATAATAAAATCGGCAGTAATTGTAAACTTTTACTTTTATATCTAAATTACCAGAGAGTAGAATATACTTAAATTTAACTAAAACCGAAATTAAACTAGTGATGCTACAACAGCATATACTTCTTGCATTATTTTCACATCGCAATTTTTGAAAATTCAGAGAATTCAACGAAAGTGAGATCTACGTCATTCTTTTGTGTCTATCTTCTATCCATGAATAAAAATTGAAGAAAATATTTGGAGCTGTTTTTGAACAAAAATTAAATAGTTTGCATTAACTTCATGGAGAAATTACACGGAAATTACGCTTTTTTCAAACTAATTGTAATGACCTTTTTATACCTGATTATTTAGAACAGATTTTCTTTCAGAAAAATCTATCATCGATGTTGTACTTTTAGTATGTAACCTTTTTGCAATTTTTAAAAATTCAAGAGTTCGCGGAAGTTAGGACTAGCGCCACCACTGTCTTCTGATACATTCGAGAAGAAAATTTATAAAAAAAATTGGAGCCGTTTCCGAGACAATAATTATTTTAAAATTCGGTATATTTCAGGCAAAATTACGCGAAAACTACTCATACATTCGAAAACTTGTATAGGACGTTATTTCACAATCATGCTGCTGCTTCAAGATCTGTCTCTTCTATTCCCTGTTGTCTAGCGGTTGTTTTGGACACTGAAATCAGAGAAGCATCTCATACTTCCACTTCTCCCATATAAGAAACCTTTTCCAAAAAACAAAATTGTAGTATATGGTTGTTCTAGACCCCTTTCGCTTAGCCTGATAGATGAATTTGTCGTGTAGCGCGATTTTCTCCGCGCCACCGGTTCGATGGCTTGCCTCTCGACGTCTTTCATCCGAGCGCGCTCGCTCGCGACTCGCACGCTCGGAAGCAGCGCTTTGGGAAACGCTGTCGAGGGTGATGGAGTATGATGGGTGTCGTGCATATTAAAAAGCGAATGATGGAACGAAAGGCTGGGAAACCGCGAACACTGTGAACCTGATTTGTTCACCAATACTTTTCCGTGGGTTCGCCAATGCGACAGTCGCCGTAAATCTCCATCCCGATAAAACACCGCTGTTAAGGATCGCTCTACTGCCTCCCGACGTTCCGTACACGGCAGCTAATTCTGTTTTCCTTCACATAGTTCGTCATTTAACACGGTTTCCAACGTTCTTTTCTCCAGTGTTCGTTAGTTTCTAACCTTTCACGGCGTCACGTGTTTCTACAGAAGGCGAGTGTTAGAGCATCAAATCCTGATGTGGCCCAACAGATCCACTTCCGAATTGAATTCAATGGTCATTATACATCTCAATTTCAGAATGTTAGCTGTGAGTGATGGTAAAGAAAGACCAAATAACTTTCATAAGAGAGATACTACCTATAGAAAGTGTGTGTAATAAGAGTAGTAACTGGGCGAATCATGGGAATGAAACAGATGGCATTCAAGATCTGGGGGCGTCATAATAAAAGTCGATTTTGCAGCTAAATGGGAAACAAATTTTTCCCAAAATTTACTTCATTTGCTAGTTAATTAACTTTGAAAACCTAATTTTTGTCCTATATAAGCATCGTCTGTTAGGGAAAAGGGCAAATGCTAATTTATAGTAAACGAAAAGTACGGCGAGATAAAAATAGATGTCGCAACTGCTGTTACCTCAAACAGCACACTGTAATGGTCAAAACTTAATGCCTTCCGCCGGAGTTAAAAGGACAACCTTGTCTGACGCAATGTAGATACCGCTATCTCTCTGCGACACGTGGTGGACATAGCAGTTCCGAGATGGAAAGTAGTGTTCATTCTTTTTTATTGTAGAAACAAAATCCGCGGAAATATTTAGGAGCGAGGGAAAATAGGTTTAGGGGAACCGGCCGGGCCGCGCCCCGCCGCGCCGCAGCTCCTCGAGGACGTGACGCTGGGCACAAGGTCGGGGCGGGGCGGGGCGGGGTGGGGTGGGGCGAGGGGGCGGAGGGGGTCCAGAGGCGGAGAGGAAGACAGAGAGCGGCGCGCATTATTGATCCAGCCTCCGCCGCGTTGGCGTTGGTGCTGGCGCCGCAGCCGCCGCTGCCGCTGCCTCTGGCGCTACCCTGACCCAGGTTTAACCACCGCCGCCGCCGCAGGGGAGCGCCCGCTCCAATCTGCTGCTACTGCTGCTGCTGCTGCTGCTGCTGCTGCTGCTGCTCCTCCGCCCTTCGCTTTCAGCCCAACCCTCCCAGCCGCACAACTGCAGGGTTCGTGCGGGGAAACAGGCGCTCCTAAACCAGAATGCACGACGGAATCTCTGGCCAACAGTGTTTGTAGAGTGAGGCTGGATTAGAACTATTGAATCATTAATACTCCCTCACTTACTTGAAGTGGACACTGTCGGGCACAATAAAAGCAACGCACTTTTTTTATCAATAGACTTCGAAATTTGGAAAAATTATATTTTGGGTAGCGTGTTTAATTATACCTAAGAGAATGGGTTACCTGAGACAACACCAAAAATGTAAATTCTTTGAAATTCAGTAGGAACAACTGAATCGATTATTTCGAAAACGCCACATTTAAGCTCGCCATTTGACTCAAGATTTGTTTTTATCTTTGTTAAAACACTGCATATCTGCTATTCGTTCATATAATTTAACCGTTGGGGTTTATCTGAATAATTTGAATAGATCACTTCTCCGGAGATCTCGCGGGTTCTATCAATACGCGCGCCGAACAGCTGATGGAGATGAGGCCTTTTCAAAAGACAGAAAAGAAAAGAAAAGAAAGAATTAACTGTCGAACTGAACTATTTGTCAAGCGTGATGCGTGATGTTCTCACATTTCAAGACTGTTAATCTTTTATCATCTAATTGCTATACGCAGCTTTCAATGAACGAATAAATAAAGCTGTTTTTCATTCTAAAGAACACTGACTTTCTGGATTACATGTAGCTTGCACCTTTCGCTCAGTACTGTTTGCACCCTACTCCTGTGAATAATTTTCAAAATTGTATAGAATTCGTTCGTAAATCAGTAAATTTTTTCCATTCCACTGCACAACAATCGTATATTTTCTTCTTTCTCCTTTCATTTTCATTGAACAGTATTCCCACACAAGCATTCAAATGCCTGGTGTTTTGCCAGTAGTCATATACTAAAATATATGATGAAAGTGGAGATATTTCCGACTACAATTAAAGTAATGTGGAATGAATAATGGTAACTTAAAAGATATGCATCGATATAGAATCATGGTATGGACCACCGCTTCTTCACGATTTTTGAACATATTTTCATTTAGCGGTGCTCAGCTGAACACGACTTTTTCTCAACTACTACAACAAGGATAATAAGAAGAAAACCAGCTCTAATCCAGCAGACAGCGACTAGCATTTTGGACAAGAAACAGAAGTATTAAAATAATTACAAACTATAACCCCCAAAGCACTCAGTAGGAGTGATGACACATCTGATAGTGGACAAACGAAAAACAAAACCATTTCGATGATATCCCGTCTCCCGATACTCCGTCTCCTCTGCCTCCTCCAACATAGCTGCCGCCACCGCCTCCGTCTCCTCTGCCTCCTCCAACATAGCTGCCGCCACCGCCTCCGTCTACTCTGCCTCCTCCAACATAGCTGCCGCCACCGCCTCCGTCTCCTCTGCCTCCTCCAACATAGCTGCCGCCACCGCCTCCGTCTCCTCTGCCTCCTCCAACATAGCTGCCGCCACCGCCTCCGTCTCCTCTGCCTCCTCCAACATACCTACCGCCACCGCCTCCGTCTCCTCTGCCTCCTCCAACATAGCCGCCGCCACCGCCTCCGTCTCCTCTGCCTCCTCCAACATAGCCGCCGCCACCGCCTCCGTCTCCTCTGCCTCCTCCAACATAGCCGCCGCCACCGCCTCCGTCTCCTCTGCCTCCTCCAACATAGCCGCCGCCACCGCCTCCGTCTCCTCTGCCTCCTCCAACATAGCCGCCGCCACCGCCTCCGTCTCCTCTGCCTCCTCCAACATAGCCGCCGCCACCGCCTCCGTCTCCTCTGCCTCCTCCAACATAGCCGCCGCCACCGCCTCCGTCTCCTCTGCCTCCTCCAACATAGCCGCCGCCACCGCCTCCGTCTCCTCTGCCTCCTCCAACATAACTGCCGCCACCGCCTCCGTCTCCTCTGCCTCCTCCAACATAACTGCCGCCACCGCCTCCGTCTCCTCTGCCTCCTCCAACATAACTGCCGCCACCGCCTCCGTCTCCTCTGCCTCCTCCAACATAGCTGCCGCCACCGCCTCCGTCTCCTCTGCCTCCTCCAACATACCTACCGCCACCGCCTCCGTCTCCTCTGCCTCCTCCAACATAGCTGCCGCAACCGCCTCCGTCTCCTCTGCCTCCTCCAACATAGCTGCCGCCACCGCCTCCGTCTCCTCTGCCTCCTCCAACATAGCTGCCGCCACCGCCTTCGTCTCCTCTGCCTCCTCCAACATACCTACCGCCACCGCCTCCGTCTCCTGTGCCTCCTCCAACATACCTACCGCCACCGCCTCCGTCTCCTCTGCCTCCTCCAACATACCTACCGCCACCGCCTCCGTCTCCTCTGCCTCCTCCAACATAGCCGCCGCCACAGCCTCCGTCTCCTCTGCCTCCTCCAACATAGCCGCCGCCACCGCCTCCGTCTCCTCTGCCTCCTCCAACATAGCCGCCGCCACCGCCTCCGTCTCCTCTGCCACCTCCAACATAGCCGCCGCCACCGCCTCCGTCTCCTCTGCCTCCTCCAACATAGCCGCCGCCACCGCCTCCGTCTCCTCTGCCTCCTCCAACATAGCCGCCGCCACCGCCTCCGTCTCCTCTGCCTCCTCCAACATAGCCGCCGCCACCGCCTCCGTCTCCTCTGCCTCCTCCAACATAGCTGCCGCCACCGCCTCCATCTCCTCTGCCTCCTCCAACATAGCCGCCGCCACCGCCTCCGTCTCCTCTGCCTCCTCCAACATAGCCGCCGCCACCGCCTCCGTCTCCTCTGCCTCCTCCAACATAGCCGCCGCCACCGCCTCCGTCTCCTCTGCCTCCTCCAACATAGCCGCCGCCACCGCCTCCGTCTCCTCTGCCTCCTCCAACATAGCCGCCGCCACCGCCTCCGTCTCCTCTGCCTCCTCCAACATAGCCGCCGCCACCGCCTCCGTCTCCTCTGCCTCCTCCAACATAGCCGCCGCCACCGCCTCCGTCTCCTCTGCCTCCTCCAACATAGCCGCCGCCACCGCCTCCGTCTCCACTGCCTCCTCCAACATAGCCGCCGCCACCGCCTCCGTCTCCACTGCCTCCTCCAACATAGCCGCCGCCACCGCCTCCGTCTCCTCTGCCTCCTCCAACATTGCCGCCGCCACCGCCTCCGTCTCCTCTGCCTCCTCCAACATTGCCGCCGCCACCGCCTCCGTCTCCTCTGCCTCCTCCAACATAGCCGCCGCCACCGCCTCCGTCTCCTCTGCCTCCTCCAACATGGCTGCTCCACCACCTCCGTCTCCTCTGCCTCCTCCAACATGGCTGCTCCACCACCTCCGTCTCCTCTGCCTCCTCCAACATGGCTGCTCCACCACCTCCGTCTCCTCTGCCTCCTCCAACATGGCTGCTCCACCACCTCCGTCTCCTCTGCCTCCTCCAACATAGCCGCCTCACCGGCTCCGTCTCCTCTGCCTCCTCCAACATAGCCGCCTCACCGGCTCCGTCTCCTCTGCCTCCTCCAACATAGCCGCCTCACCGGCTCCGTCTCCTCTGCCTCCTCCAACATAGCCGCCTCACCGGCTCCGTCTCCTCTGCCTCCTCCAACATAGCCGCCTCACCGGCTCCGTCTCCTCTGCCTCCTCCAACATAGCCGCCCAACCGGCTCCGTCTCCTCTGCCACCTCCAACATAGCCGCCGCCACCGCCTCCGTCTCGTCTGCCTCCTCCAACATAGTTGCCGCCACCGCCTCCGTCTCCTCTGCCTCCTCCAACATGGCTGCCGCCACCGCCTCCGTCTTCTCTGCCCCCTCCAACATAGCTACCCCATCGCCTCCGTCTTCTCTGTCTCCTCCAACATAGCTACCCCACCGCCTCCGTCTCCTCTGCCTCCTCCAACATAGCTACCCCACCGCCTCCGTCTCCTCTGCCTCCTCCAACATAGCTACCCCACCGCCTCCGTCTTCTCTGCCTCCTCCAACATAGCTACCCCACCGCCTCCGTCTCCTCTGCCTCCTCCAACATCCACCGCCACCGTCGCCACCTCCCCTACGTCTTCTTTCTCTTCCTCCTCTTCCCCTTTCTTTCCTCCTCTTCCTCTTTCTCTTCCTCCTCTTCCTCTTTCTCTTCCTCCTCTTCCTCTTTCTCTTCCACCTCTTCCTCTTTCTCTTCCACCTCTTCCTCTTTCTCTTCCACCTCTTCCTCTTTCTCTTCCACCTCTTCCTCTTTCTCTTCCACCTCTTCCTCTTTCTCTTCCACCTCTTCCTCTTTCTCTTCCCCCTCTTCCTCTTTCTCTTCCACCTCTTCCTCTTCTCTTCCCTCCTCTTTCTCTTCCTCCTCTTCCTCTTTCTCTTCCTCCTCTTCCTCTTTCTCTTCCTCCTCTTCCTCTTTCTCTTCCTCCTCTTCCTCTTTCTCTTCCTCCTCTTCCTCTTTCTCTTCCTCCTCTTCCTCTTTCTCTTCCTCCTCTTCCTCTTTCTCTTCCCTCCTCTTCCTCCTCTCTCTCTCTTCCTCCTCTTCCTCTTTCTCTTCCTCCTCTTCCTCTTTCTCTTCCTCCTCTTCCTCTTTCTCTTCCTCCTCTTCATCTTTCTCTTCCTCTCTTC